>JAWNZC010000396.1:4495000-4909586 GCA_035771165.1 Paragorgia papillata | reverse complement strand
TTGTTCTTATATTTGGTCAAACACGATACTGGTACGAAAGAGTAACGACAAAATATCGTTACGTTCACACAAACCCGTTTGAAGTTCACAACGATTTCAAAAGTGTGTACACGAGTCGAGATCCTTCTGGTGTTCGTCCATTATTGCGAAGCCTAATCGATATACAATCGCTGAATCGCAGCACGGCGATAATCTCGGATCTCACACCGTCCCTCCTTAAATGGCTCCGAACCGTATCTGCAAAATCATGAGGTCATTAGAAACCGGGTAATAATTGAAATTCCAGCAAGCTGTTGCTTGTAATAAAATTGGATATTAATTTTGACGCGACAGTACTGCAAAAATAAAAATAAAGTCGTTTATTTGTTTTTGGATTAATGCTTTTTTTAAATAGGTCTCCCTTCCCGTGAATGTTTTTCTAATCAGTTATTCTAGAACGTTCTTATCTCATGCTTACCGAAAGCGGTTTTGGCAAAGTTCCGATAAGCTAAGTTGTGATCATTTTCACAGTTTACTTAACAATAGAGCAAGTCAGTCAGTCAGTCAAGCCCGGGTACCTGACCTAGCCAGCTCTGGCGAGATGATTTTAATCGTGTCTACAGTCAAAATGGAAATACCGTCCCACTTCCGCTTCTGTAGTTGGTTGTGTGTTACTGTATTTCTGCAGCCGCTACTGAAGCGCGAGGAAAGTCTAAAAATAATTTTCTCAGGCTTCGATAGCGGCTACAGAAATACAGTAATACGCAACGAACTACAGAAGAAGAAGTGGGAAGGTATTTCCATTTTGACTGGGCCTACTTGCTTGTTGTCTTAACCCAGCACTTCCCGGGGGTGGGAAATTGTGTTGATTGTCTAGTCCCGCGGATGTCCGGGGGGGGGGGGGTGATAAATACCGGCACGCGAGGGGTTTGGTGCCTAACCTGCGAGCGGGAAAATCAGTCCAATTCGTCAGTGAATGGTTGGCGAGGAACATTCTTTGAAAACTGATCGCTATATTTGAAGGTTTGGATGCAGAAATATTTGAAATGTTGAAATATTAAAATCTACCTGAAGATTTGATAACTTGACTACATGCAATTATTTGTCAATGTTGTCCCCGGGGTGGGGAATTGTCTTTTTTCATGTGGCAGGGGGTGGGGAATATGCAGTTTAGAAGTAAAAAATATGCAAATCCCGGGGGGCGGGGGTTCCCGGGGGATGGTCACAGCAAGAATTGAACCATGCATAACTGTGCAATTTTAATATTAGTCAGTTAGCAAGACAAAATCTCATTGTTTTAAATATCAACTGTACATGAACAAGCAGAACTTGTGGATTGTTAATGTGTCGAAAAAAGCTGATAAAAACAAATTTTGTCGCGTGTACGAAGCTTTTAGTGCCAGCCCGGGTAGGCAAGCCAGGCCGGTCAATCGTGTTTACATGGGGAAAATCCGGTCTCACAAAGGGTGATCTCGATCGGCTAGGCAGGCTTGTTCGGCTCTCATATAAACACAAGATGAAAATTAACAAGAAATAATTGCGTAAGCGAGATATCAGCAAAGCGGGCTAAACTGATGTGTTGTATGGAGAGGGTCAGCCGCCTGGGAGGGCTAAGTAAGGGGTGTTTATATAGAGGCGATGGGTGACGTAGGTAGGTGAGCGGTTAGGTGGGAGGGCATTTTTTACACCGGGGTCTGGCTTTAATACGTATGTTACGTTCTTTCACAGTTTTCCACCCAAGGTACTGACACTTTGTGCAGAACCTAGCTTGCTCTGGTGTACTTTACGGTTCCCAAAGTAGCAGGACGAGACTTCCGGGATAAGCGACCATCGGGGCGCTATACTTTCGGGGCGCTATACTTTCGGGAAGCCGTTACTTTCGGGGAGCCGTTACTTTCGGAGAGTCGTTACTTTCGGGGAGCCGTTACTTTCGGAGAGTCGTTACTTTCGGGGAGCCGTTACTTTCGGGGAGCCGTTACTTTCGGAGAGCCGTTACTTTCGGAGAGCCGTTACTTTCGGAGAGTCGTTACTTTCGGGGAGCCGTTACTTTCGGGGAGCCGTTACTTTCGGAGAGCCGTTACTTTCGGAGAGCCGTTACTTTCGGAGAGTCGTTACTTTCGGGGAGCCGTTACTTTCGGGGAGCCGTTACTTTCGGAGAGCCGTTACTTTCGGGGAGCCGTTACTTTCGGGGTAGCCGCTACTTTCGGAGAGCCGTTACTTTTGGATAGCCGTTACTTTCGGGGAGCTGTTACTTTCGGGGAGCCGTTACTCTCGGGAAGCCGTTATTTTCTGGAAGCCGTTACTTTCGGGGAGCCGTTACTTTCGGGAAACCGTTACTTTCGGGGAGCCGTTACTTTCTGGAAGCCGTTACTTTCGGGGAGCCGTTACTTTCTGGAAGCCGTTACTTTCGGGGAGCCGTTACTTTCGGGGAGCCGTTACTTTCGGGGAGCCGTTACCTTCGGGAAGCCGTTACCTTCGGGAAGCCGTAATTTTCGGGTGACACTGAAACTGAAGTGCTGCGGCATGGTATGACAGCTAGATATTATATAAACTGATTTATCATGCAAACACAAATGAATACCACACATACACATGCTTATTTGGCGAGTTTGTTTCTGTTGTGTTTTTAAAACTTTACATTTCATACAAACATGCATGCACGTGTTTATATACAGTTGTTTCAGAGGCTCTCGGCATACACTGAAACAAGTTTCCGAAACACATTTTCGAAATTTTCTTAAGAAGCTTGTTTCAAAAAATAGAACAGTGTTCTAATCAGTGAAACTTTGTTTCCGTGAAACTTTAGAGGTATCGAAACTTTAGAGGTATCGAAAATTTTCGTTACTTTAGAGAGCTTAAGCAAATACAACGCGAACATCAGGGACAACGTATTTAATACAATACTGAGTCAATAGACTTTTTCTCACACAACAAAGCCGAAAAGAAAATTTATATAGGTAAACGCATGGGGCCGAGGAAAATTAAGATTTAATTTCACGAGGGTCTGGCTTTAATACATATGGGGCAATTTTGTAAAATTTTGAAAACACGAGTGAAATTGAACCTTAATTTTACGAGAACTCATTCGATTATGTTGTGTTGATACTATAGCGGACAAAATCAGTATTCACGAGCTATGTTATGTCCAGAAAATGTCGAAGTACATGTACCTTATCACGGTGGGTGCTCGGCAACATTCCAATTTTCCTCGCTCTATCGCTGTGCCTGTGGCTTTCTTTTTGTAAACATAGGCAAAAGTTCGTAAATTTGCTAGTGTATTCATTTTTACTAATAATTTACACTCCTTCAATAGTTTAAATTAGGCAAAGTAAACAAAAAAGTATTTTCAGACCGAAAATAAAACCTTGCAGATTTGTTGAAAAAAGTCAGTCCTCTGAGGTTCATTGTTGCTTGTATAACAGCAGCACCTTAAATCCCAAATCCCGCTCGTTATTTAATTGCTACCCTTCCCGTATCTCGACAAGTTGGGTTAGCTTGATCCAATCCCGACAAACGTCTTCGTTATTTAGAAATCCCGAATCCTGTTCATCAGTCTGCATGGCTTCTTATTTCCCGAATCACGACAGCAAAAGTTCCCGTCATTTTCTCGTCCATTTTTTCTATTCTTCGTTATTTCCTGTTAAATTGTTTCATTATTCCTCTGTTTCTCGTTATTAAAATAAACGTTATTCAGCGTCCCGAGAAATTTACTGCGGACCCTCTTAAAACAGAAATATCAAATAAAGGTGATAAACGTAAAAAATTAAACTCATTTGAACTGGTTTAATTGTGCTGTCACATTAATTGTTCCCCAAATACAATATAGCGATAGCTTAGCCTAATAGTCAACATTCGATAGACAGCCTGTCTGTGAGAGGCCGAAAAACAATGTGGATGTTTACGCAAGTTAAAGTAGGTTTTGGTTAAAACTATAGAAGACCTGTCCGAACTGACTAACACAAACAATCTTATCGCAATCAATTGGCCCAAAAATGTCTGAACTGGATTACACAGATAACGTCAAAAGTCTGTCATGTACTCATGTTTGCTATGGTCTGGTTAAGGTTACGTATATACTTTCGGGGGTGTCTCCAATCTAATGTACATGGCGTCCGAACATCAAATCATATATAGCTTATAAAATTTGCGACAACTGAATATGCCAATACTTTTCGATTTTAATTAGTCAAAGATTTTTGGACAATCCCTCTAGACCGTTGTCGTGATCGTCTTTCACAAGGTTTTTCAGTCAAACCGGATGTTCTTTACCGCGCTACCTTAACTTGCAATATTAATTTACATCAACATTGCAATGTTGAGTCGTTGACTTGCAAACGGTACATTCCTTGGCAAGTTGCTAAAAATTCGCATTTTAAATATCGAATTTCACATAACATGAAGTTGACTTAGAGTTAGTTGTTCTGACTTTCAATAGAACTTCATATTATGTGAAGTTCGTTATTTAAAATGCGAATTTTATTTTGAGCAACTTTAATACCAAGAAATCGCCGTTTTCCGTTTGCAAGTCAACATTGCAATATTGCTGTCAAATATTGCAAGGTCGCGCGGGAAAGAACATCCGGTTTGACTGCAACGCAAAGTGCTTTGGTTATTTTTTAAATTCGATTCTTTTCTTGGGAGTCTTGATATATACGTACAAAGCGCTAAAAAATCGTGTCGGGGTTTTCGTTAAGGTTTGCAGGGTCGTTTCGATACATCGCTCTCAATTTATGCCACAAAAATAAAATAGATATCGTTAGAAAGCTATTAATTTGTAGAATACAATGTTGTCTTTGATTTTGCGATAAACCAAGCCAATTGCGAAAACCAGAGGGCTTCCCTCGGAAAGCGTTTTATTTTGTTCAAAATCTTTATTTGCATTGTAATTCCAAGATAAATTTCCAGCAAAACGGTGTCAGCGGTTTTTTATTTATTGCCTAGTTTCGATTTTATGACCTATTGTCAGAATGTTGGTCGAAAAACAGCATTTTCAACTTTGGTCGTTAATAAAATCAGCAAAACTCCACATCAAAAAAAGCTGACACCTTTTTGCTGGAAATTTATCTCGGAATTAAACTGCAAAAAAAAAAAGATTTTGAACAAAATAAAACGCTTTTTACTTGAGTCGTTCCGACTGAAGCCCTCTGGTTTTAATTTAAAAATTCACAATTAACATTGTATTATATTTCACATTCCACTCTGACGAAGAGCTCCGCTCGAAACGTCAGTTTTCCGTTACTAAAAACCTCGGCAGTTTATCACCTTTTCACTTTCCTCCATCTAAAACACTGCCTACGCAGCACCCTACTTTTTTACACAAACCTCGCTTTTTCGTCGCTCTGTCTGTTCTGAAAGACCGCAGGCGGGATAATTTTGCCATAAAGACCTACAAACGTAACGCTGTCCGCCGTTTTCTGCCCAATATCACAGAATAGAAATACAACCAGAAGTCCAACTCACGTCGGAACCTTTGAAGTTTATGTCTTCGCGCATGTCGCCTCGCGCATCTCGCTTCCTCGTCATCCTACGCCATCCTACGCAATCCTGGCAAGTTCCCCCAGCAGCTTGGACCTTCAAAAGAAGGCTAAAACTGCCGGGGGAACTTGCCAGGATGGCGTAGGACATTGCGTAGGATGGCGTCGGATGGCGTAAAATATCGCGCCTGCGCATTGAAGAAATGCGGACAAGTTGTCACTCGAGTTTGGACTTCTGGTTGTATTTCTATTCTGTGCCGATGTTTTTACTTGAGTGTGGGCTCAGCCGCGCCCGCAAGCCGATCAATTTAGTTATAAACTCATTTATGAGAAAAAGGTCAGTGGTAACTACTATGGGAGAAAGGTTCAATAAACCGCCATCTTGGATTGGTCACGTGCACCAATTGTCAGTCATTGGTAAAGGGTGCTCTTTGTCCAGTTATATGTCAGTAATCATAACACACTTTTTCCACACTTTATACTCTTATATTTCTGTATATACCAAATAATTGTCTTTGTGTGTGTTAATGTTTCTTTGTACTTATTTCTTTTTGGCAGTAAGGTAAACGCCTCCGAGAAAAACAACCTGAAAACCCAAATTCAGGAATTAGTCAAAGCGAAGGAGAACAATGTCCGCGAGATAGGCGAATTCAGACTCCAGTTGAAACTTGTGGTGGAAACGCGCGACAACATCCGTCGGGAGCTCATCGACGTCCAACGTAAGATCCGAGAGGGCGACGATGCGCGCGAAGTTGCCCGAAAGGAGTTGATCGATTTGAAACGACAACTGAAAGACAGCGAACGGGAAAGAGACGCCGTCAAAACGACTTTGCAAGAACTACTAGGAAAGGTGAAGAAGGCTGAAGCGGAGAAGACGAACCTTCGAAGGGAACTAGAGGAAGCTGGACAGAAGATTAATTCTTTGGACGAAGCCAATAACGCTCTTCAGAAGTTGTGGACCTGAGGTCGAGTTTGAGAGATGTGGAGAAGGCGTGTGTGGAAGCCAGGCGCGACTGACTGCAACAGCTCTACAATCAGGTAAGGTTGGGTGTGAGGGCGTTATTACTGGAACATTCGTTAAAGGAACGTTATTATTGAATCTAGTCATTAAGCTTGATAAGTTTTAGCCATTGAATTAGAACATTTTTTTCTTTCTTATTTTATTTTATTTTATTTTATTTTATTTTATTTTATTTTATTTTTATTTTATTTTATTTTATTTTATTTTATTTTATTTTTATTTTATTTTATTTTATTTTATTTTATTTTATTTTATTTTATTTTATTTTATTTTATTTTATTTTATTTTATTTTATTTTATTTCTTTCTGTCTTACGTACTTTGCATACTTATCTACTATTTTTTCTATTCCTTTTCTTAATTCCTTCCTTCCTTCCTTCCTTCCTTCCTTCCTTCCTTCCTTCCTTCCTTCTTTCTTTCTTTCTTTCTTTCTTTCTTTCTTTCTTTCTTTCTTTCTTTCTTTCTTTCTTTCTTTCTTTCTTTCTTTCTTTCTTTCCTTCTTCCTTCCTTCCTTCCTTCCTTCCTTCCTTCCTTCCTTCCTTCCTTCCTTCCTTCCTTCCTTCCTTCCTTCCTTCCTTCTTTCTTTCTTTCTTTCTTTCTTTCCTTCCTTCCCTTCCTTCCTTCCTTCCTTCTTTCTTTCCTTCCTTCCTTCCTTCCTTCCTTTCTTCCTTCCTTCTTTCTTTCCTTCCTTCCTTCCTTCCTTCCTTCCTCCTCACTTACTTACTTCCTTACTTCTTTCTTTTCTTTATTTCTTTTTTCCTTCATTATTTTCCTTTCTTCTTTTCTTTCTTTATTCATCCCCTTCCTTCTATCCCTCCTTCTTTCCTTCCTTCCTTTCTTTCTTCCTTCCTTCATTTCTTCTTTTCTTCCTTCCTCCTTTCCCTCTTTTCTTCCTTCCTTCCCCCTTTCCTTCCTTCCTTCATGCCTTTCTTCTTCCTTCCTTTCCTCTTTCTTTCCTGTCTTCCTTTTGTCTATTTTTCCATCCTTTTAAAATTCCTGCTTTTCTTTCTTCCTTCCTTTTTGTCTTTCCTTCCTTCCTACCTTCAATCCTTCTTTTCTTCTATTTTCTTCTTCCTCCTCTCCTTCTTACCTTCATCTTTTCCTTCCTTTTCTTTTCCCTCTTTCTTCTTTTCTGTTTCTTCCCTTTTTTTATTTTTTTCTGTTCTACCTTTACTCATTTATTCATTCTTACCTTTCTTTGTTCGTTTTTCTTTCCTTCTTTCCTTCGTTCCTTTTTATTTTTATGTTTGTTTCTTTTTTTTCCTTCTTTTCTCCTTCTCCAATTTTTTCATTTCTTTTTCCTCTCCTTTCTTCCTTCCTTTATCTCATTTAACAATACTGATAATTCCAGGTGAAGATGCTTGATGGCGAGTGTTTGAAAAAACAAAAAAGAACTCAACGATTTAAAAGACCAATTAGCAAAAGAGCAACAGTTGGAGGAATCTCGTCGAGGCAACTCGATCATCAAACAGCGATTGCCGGACACGGATAGCTAGCGCGAAAACGAAGACTGGCTGACTTTGACGAAGTCTTACGTGGCAAAGAGCAAGAGTTTCAATCGATCGTTGATACAATTCGTCGAGCGGAACAAAAGGCTTCGGACAAGGTTCGCAATCTTGTAAACCTCTTAGAAAATACAAACCAAGATTTGAGTGGCCAGAAGTTGAAATATTCGGGTGCCGAAGGAAGAATTGCTGGTCTGGAAGCACAGCTGTCGCGAATGGAAGGCGCGAAGAATGATGTCGAGTTGAAACTTGCTAACTGACAGGTGAGCAATGAAAGACCTGAGTTAACCCTTTCGCGGCTCAGGGAACTTGCCTGGATTGCGTAGGATGCAGTAGGATAGCGTAGGATGGCGTAAATATAGTCGCGCATGCGCATTGAAGAAATGCCGACAAGTTTTCACTCGAGTTGGACCTCTGGTTCCCTACTGGCCGAGGTATCTATAGGAAAGAGACCTCTTCAAACATCCGGCACTTTTCCCGTCGCGAGTAGGTAATCCCCCCCCGCCCCCCATATACCGTCACAAAGGGATGCCGCCTCATCAAATATTCAGTGTGACACCACATGTGACGTCCAGTGTGACGTCCAGTGTGACGTCCAGTGTGACGTCCGATGTGACGCCCGATGTGACGCTCGGTGTGACGCCCGATGTGACGCCCGGTGTGACGCCTGGAAGTAATGTGGTTGGTGATATAAGTAAGCCCAGTGTTGTCGTACAGTGAATTACTTTCATACAGTGTTTCACTCGTGGTTTCTGGAGTTCTCTTGTTCTATCGCTTGTTTGGATTTATGGAGTTTCCCTACAGCTCCTGCTACACCTAAAACCTATTTTGTAACACCGCCTCCTACCGTTGAACAACCAACGCTTAAACATAATTTCTTTCATAACTGGGAAAGCTCTTCGGATTGGAAAGAAAGTGACTTGGCAAAGATGACCCCAGATGATAGAGAAGAGTATGAACATCATCTATTGATGACTAGATCAAAATATTTACCCATGACAAAAGAAGATGTGTCCCAATTATCATCAGAAGACAAGAAAGACTATCACGCTACTTTTAAAATAAAAACGCCTAAATATAATCTAAGAAGCAGACCTTACTAAAACTTTTGATATGTATATGTTTGAGCGAAAACCGAAATAAATATTTTAAGCTAAATGCTTTTGTATGTGTGTGTGTGTCTATTTGCTCCTCCTCCTCCTCTTTTTCTTCCTCCTCTTTCTCCTCCTCTTTCTCCTCCTCCTCCTCCTCTTTCTCCTCCTCCTCCTCCTCTTTCTCCTCCTCTTTCTCCTCCTCCTCCCTCTCCTCCTCCTCCTCCCTCTCCTCCTCCTCCTCCTTCTCCTCCTCCTCCTCCTCCTCCTCTTCCTCCCCCCCTCTTAAAATATGTGTTTTGTACATAAAAGTTCAAGAAACGGTTTGTGCTTTTTGATCAACATCTCTATTTGACAGTCAGTGTCTAAATGAGGAAAACGCTACCAAAACACATATTTTAAGAGGGGGGGAGGAAGAGGAGGAGGAGGAGGAGGAGAAGGAGGAGGAGGAGAAAGAGGAGGAGGAGAAAGAGGAGGAGGAAAAAGAGGAGGAGGAGGAGGAGGAGCAAATAGATAAAAGTTGTACATAAAAGTTCAAGAAACGGTTTGTGGAAAGGAAGGAGGAGGAGGAAAAAGAGGAGGAGGAAAAAGAGGAGGAGGAGCAAATAGACACACACACACACATACAAAAGCATTTAGCTTAAAATATTTATTTCGGTTTTCGCTCAAACATATACATATCAAAAGTTTTAGTAAGGTCTGCTTCTTAGATTATATTTAGGCGTTATAATTGGGACACATCTTCTTTTGTCATGGGTAAATATTTTGATCTAGTCATCAATAGATGATGTTCATACTCTTTTCTATCATCTGGGGTCATCTTTGCCAAGTCGCTTTCTTTCCAATCCGAAGAGCTTTCCCAGTTATGAAAGAAATTATGTTTAAGTGTTGGTTGTTCAACGGTAGGAGGCGGTGTTACAAAATAGGTTTTAGGTGTAGCAGGAGCTGAAGGGAAACTCCATAAATCCAAACAAGCGATAAAACAAGAGAACTCCAGAAACCACGAGTGAAACACTGTATGAAAGTAATTGACTGTACGACAACACTGGGCTTATATCACCAACCACATTACTTCCGGGCGTCACACCGGGCGTCACATCGGGCGTCACACCGCGGGCGTCACATCGGACGTCACACAGGGCGTCACACTGGACGTCACATGTGGTGTCACACTGAATATTTGATGAGGCGGCATCCCTTTGTGATGGTTCATGGGGGGGGGTTACCTACTGTCGCGCATGCGCGAAGTTATCTTGGCAACGAAGTTCAGAAACACGAGATATGCGTGAACATCGCGAGGCGAGAGCCGAGTGTTTCACCAGCTCTGTGAGTCGTCTTGTAACTTCCCGAGCACTGTAAACAACTTTATACTGACTCTGTGGCAAAGTATTCTTATTTCTCTACGAAAATGTTTTGAATAGTGAATAAAGTGATAAAAACAGGGTTACAGAAGCTAAACTGGCTCAGCAACGCTGATTGTTACACTCTAGCGCCACTACATAAACAACTCGTTGATCACTGAATTGCGTAAACACGCTCAATAGCCAATCAGAATGTGTGTTGCACCAATTTACTTTCGGATGCCCTCTGGCGTCCAAGTAGTCCAATCGCTAAAAGACGCATCAATATTGATTCCGAACGTACTGTGATGTCGAATCGCTAAAAAGCCGCTATGCTAGTGATTCCGAGCGTACTTTTGGCTATTGATTCCAAACATACACCCAGAATAGAATGCGGTCTAATGCGCTATCTACCTTCTGCATGCAGCTATCTCGTTAGGGAACCGCAATTGTGTTTTCTCCTCGCTGCCAAATATTGTCGTTAGTTCATTCGTTCCGTAGTTTGTTTGTTTCTTCGTTCCTTAGTTAGTTTGTTAGTTCGTTTCTTACTTTGTTCGTTAGGTCGGTCGTTATTTTTTTTCGTTCATTGTTTGTTCGTTTGTTCCTTTGTGCCTTCCTTTCTTCCCTCCCTCCTTCCTTCCTTCCTTCCTTCCTTCCTTCCTTCCCTCCTTCTTTCCTTTCTGCCCTCCTTCCTTCCTTTCTGCCCTCCTTCCTTCCTTTCTGCCTTCCTTCCTTCCTTTCTGCCTTCCTTGCTTCCTTCCTTCCTTCCTTTCTGCCCTCCTTCCTTCCTCTCCGCGTTCCTTTTTTTCTGCCTTCTTTTCTTTCCTTTCTTTCTTCCTTCCTTCCAATTCGTTCTTTCGAGCGAACGGCTTGTTTCTTCATTCGTTCGTTCCTTCACTCCTTGGTTAGTTAGTTCGCTCGTTAGTTTGCTTGTTTATTCGGGCGGAGTCAATAAGCGCAGCACCGCCCTTTAGGACTTAGGTTTGGTTTATATGGTAATGACAAAGAAACTTTAAAAAATAGTCTATTTAAAAATTCAACTCAATAGCTTAGCATAAAAATTTAGGCTGCACATGCATGTTAAACTAACAAGCACACACATATGCATACTGAAAACTAACAACTACAAATAGATACAGGATTAATTCTACGACACTTAACTTATAAGTACAAGTGTTATCAAGTTCGAAAACAGTATTTAGCCTATTAATATAGAAAATTCGTTCAAGTAAAACTATCAAGTGAAGTATAGTCCTTTAGTTCATCTGATAGCGAGTTCTATACATCCATGTGCGATTCTTGGATAGTACTGCTAATAGTAATACTAGGTGTTACCGTCGTGGCAATAGAAGTATAGTATTTAAAACATGAGCAGCAGTGTTTTATCAGATTTAAAACACGAAGCGATAGCCGAGTGTGTTTGAGATCTGATAAAACACGTACTGAGAGTGTTTTGAATAGCTTCAAAAAACAACCAATTTGGTAATTTTGTAATTCAATTTGGTAAGTTCACTGGCGTAGTAATTTTGCAAACTGTCTAAGCCAAGAAAATTAAAGCTAAAGTTTATGCAAATTAGGAGGATTCTTTTTTATCACATTTGAAAACCACGGAGAGCTGATGATTATATACATGTATACTGTAATAATGTATTCCCTGCTTGGTACTGATTTCCTTTGTGTTTTAACCTCATGAATTATTAATGATTTTTGAAGTGTTCCTAAAATATTGTTGCACTTCAGTTCTTCAGTCTGACCAATTCATTTGATGAAATTTGTTGAAAACTTCCTGTTTTGAATTTGATTGGTTTCTGGTTTTAGAACCACCAATAGGAAATGTGATAATTAGTCAAACACCAATCAAATTCAAAGCAGGAAGTTGTTCAACGAACTTCATAAAATGAATTAGTCAGACAGAGAAAATAAATTGCAACTGATAATATTTTAGAAACACTTCTATTGTCACGACAGTAAGGGCCAATTGCAGAAACGGTGGTTTAGCTGGACAGTGTTTAAAGATTAGACAGTGAGTAGCTAAACAAGATATAACCTCGGATTTAACCGTCGTCGACCACAACATTCCAAAACCAAAGACAATATAGTTAATTGTCGATTAACATAGTCAGCATTTTTGCAGCTTATCTGGGCATAAACAACGATTAAACGACGTTCTGCAATCGACCCTAAAGATCTTAACAGTTTCTCCAAGATTGTGTGATTTTATGTCGGAACGGCAGAAATCTTTGTTTTCTTGCTAAGGGTCTGTTCACATTGTACCGATAAGCGAGATGAAGACTTTCTTACAGTATGTTAAGGACTGTAGAACTTCATGGACCAGGGTACATCAGCGAAAGATTCAACAGTTGAAAAATAATGATATTAGGTGCTACTCCGAGTGACGAACCATACCGGGTGATTAGAGAAAAATTCTACTCGACCGCGGCTGGGATTCAAACCCACGACCTTTGGTTAACTAAACGCTCCACCGACTGAGCTACGTGGTCAAGTTGGGAGCAGCTCATGGAGTGATGGTACTTATATATTTGATATTTTGAAACTGAAATCAAGTTTCAACAATGTCGAGTGACTTAACTCCTAATCTTACGTTGCTGGAATAATCATAATTGTGGGCCAACGAACTCAGGTGGAGAATAATGATATTAGGTGCTACTCCCAGTGACGAACTATACCGGCTAAGTAGAGTTCGCGGGTTCGATTTCCAGCCACGGTCGAGTAAAACTTTTCTCTACTTACTTGAAGTAAGCACCTAATATCATTATTCTCCCTCTTAGTTCGCTATCCCACAATAATTATTCCAACTATGGAAGATTTCTGAATCTTTAAGAACAAGGTTTTACACAAATTGACTTAAACTTGATTTCTGCTAAAAACTTGAATGAGTAATATAAGAACCGAAAAATTTCAAGTATAAGTACCATCATTCCACGACCTGCTCCCAACTTTATCATGTAGCTCAGTCGGTAGAGCGTCGGACTAGTAAACTGAATAGAGTAGAGTTGTGCTTTGCTTACCCGGTATGGTTTGTGGCGCCGGCAGTGTGGTTAGTGGTGCCACAAGGTATGGTTCGTCACTTGGAGAGCAATTAATGTCATTATTCTATTCTCTACCTGAGTTCGCTGTACTACAATAATTATTCACAGTTGAAAAGTATTTTGGATCCAGTCAGTTTCGTTCTCGGAATGAATGAAGTGTTCCTTAGCATTGGGGTCTTCTGTTTTCTTGAAGTAATTTCACGTTACTAGATTAACAGTTTGCAGTACGGCTGTAGACTTTGTTTCGCAACCAAAGTTTTTCGCATCGGAATCATGTCATAACAGTCAATCTTGTTTCGGAATAAGACAAGTGCTCGGTAGCACTGGGGTCATCTCGTTTCTTGAAATAAGTTTACGTTATTAGGTTAACAATTTGCAGTTCGGATGTAGACTTTGTTTCGGAACCAACGTTTTTAGCATCGGATTCACGTCATAACAGTCACTGATCTTGTCTCGGAATAAGACAAGCGTTCGGTAGCATTGGGGTCTTCTGTTTTCTTGAAATAAGTTTACGTTATTATATAGGTTAACAGTTTGCAGTACGGAAGTAAGCTTTGTTTCGGCAGCAAAGTTTTTCGTCTGGGAGCCACGTCATAACTCATGATAGCCAATCTAGATCAATGTCTCCCATGTCTTCATAAAACTTGCCTGCGTGTTCTTTATTAAAATGAATTTTAATAAATTGAATGTTGCCTCTTTCATCTGGGATGGCAAGCAGGTTGTGATTTGAGGAGAATGGAATACTTGACGTTTCTGAGAAACGGCGTAAACACTTCTTTCCTGGTGTTATCCACTTCGCTAAAACTCCCTGCTGACGGTCCGCAATTAGGACAGTATTGAGGCCATCAAGACTCACGACCAGAAACCCTCTTTGACTAGATAGTCGTACGCATAGATTTTCTTTTGAAGTCCCAGGTTTAATTCGTTTCCAATTTCGGTATTGAAAACATATTCTTGCCAAATCAGTAGTAGGAACGATATGTTCAACTGAGCATTGAAAAGTGTAATATTTTTCATCCTTCAGCCCACGCTCTTCTTTAAACATGAACATAATAAATATCTTCTCCATCACTATCAATGGAACACAGTGCAGCATCCTTACTTTTGATAAGCCTTAAAACAGATCCTAATGTTACGTCTTGAAAGAACCTTGTGTCATAACTGACCCAGTGGCTATTGGGACTTGTCGTGTCTTCCTTCCATAAAGTAAATCCAGAAACATTGGCTGTTACAATTATTGAACAGTCGCAAATTGCCGCACATTCGACTGGTTTATCAACTTGCAATATCTGCTTTGATCCAACTTCACCACCAACGATCTTTGTAACTAACACGAAGTCGTCTTCACATTTCAAGATTAGGACACCATGTGAAAAAGACAGCAGTTTGGTTTGTCCCAACCTCAGCGGAATATTTTCCATTTTGAGATTTTCAAAACGTTGGGTTTCATCAACTGGGAATTTTAGCAGACTGCAGGTGCTTTCTTCGGTGACACTTAAGATCCAAAGTGCTTCGTTAGACCACCAGGATCCCTGCTTCCATCCAGACGAAATTTTAAAACTTTGTAAGACGTTACACGCTTTCACATCCCAGACTTTCAGCCAGCTATCGTCGACGCACGTTGCTAGTAGAGAACCATCTGGTGAGAATGAACAACTCGTTACACGAGGACTTGGCCACGTTGAGAAACTGGAAGGTTGAGAAGGAGCCCTGACAACAAAAAGCGACAAATTACTAGCTGTTAAAACAAAGTCACCTAAATGATGAAGGTGTTCCGTTGGAAACGTACTGCAAAATGAAGGCAAATTGCGTTCTGCGACAACGGTAAATCGAAGGGGATCAATGATTTTCAACGTACTACCGGCACTATCCAAGACACAGTTCCAGTTACCATATTTGACTGCGGGTGGATCTCGTAGCGTAAAAGAATGATCAAATCGTGGAAACCGAGCAACCAACAATGCTTGAGGTAACTGAAAGATTTCAATAAAGTTTCCGTTCTCAGATATGATAATTTCACCGGCGGTTTCACTTGGCAAAGGAAATTTCTTTGTCGTCATACCATTTGTAACGCGGCTATTACTGTTTCCTAGTAAATTCTCGCGTTGGTCAACTCTTTGTAAGGTAATAGCGTTCCACACGGTGAAACACTCATCAAGATCATTTACCCAGTTGATTTCCATGCACTCTTTAATTTTCTTTCCCACAATAAAACAAACCATAATGACTAAACGTACAGTGGTTCACAGGTGCGCCTGCGTCTAGGCTCGCCAGAGGTATCTGCCGGTTTACGTCCCACAGTTTAACTATTTCAGACTCATCACTTGTTGCAAGTCTTCTTCCGTTTGGGGAGAATGAACAAGCCAAAAAATTGGCTTCTTCGCCTGTAGGTTTAGCGAAAAAAGAAGATTGCATTCCTGTTCGAGCATCAAGACAATAATTCAAGGTGCCATAAAGAATACGAGAGTCGTCCGGGGAAAATGTAAGACAACGCACGTCAAACTTATTTGCACGAAATGAACTAACCATTTCCAGGTACGGTAGTTTAAAAATGGATATGAAGTTGTATTCATCTAGAAGTGCAACAACCTTTTGATGCGGCGAAACACTTACGAATGTTGGTCCCAAGTATGGGACAAAAGGCTCCGTGTGTGTGTAGATAGGTCGTACTGCCAAAACAGGATTGTCAACTTCTTTCGGAATGTTAACGTTTTCACACCAAACATACCTTGAATCTTTTAAAACATACTTGGCCTTTTCAATTTCCTCTCGCGTAAAAATATAAGAGGGAGAGCTATTCACAACGTTTTGAGAATACCGCGAATGTGGTATAGACAATATCGGGTCACCGAATGCCGTAATATGCCACTGAAACTTTATTTGAAGTCGAAGATCCATTTTTTCTCGTTGATGGAGTACATAATGCAAACTTTGCATAAGAGGAAACGTACCACCAAATCTAGGTAAAGATTTGAAATAAACAATGACAAAATTAATCAAAGACTCGTAATCACTGTTCGTAGCGTAATTTTCATCGAGATCAAGTAAATGACTTGGTGCCATGTTCCAAAGCGTACTGCACAGCTTTCGATAGCTTAATATTGGGAAACTTGCACGTCATCTCTTGGTATTGCGTTTTACACATTCTCCACAAGAACTCTGTTCCTATGTCTTTCGAAACAGTGTATGAATGCTCCTTGTAACCATTCGATTGCAACCAATCTACTAGTGATTTGTGATAAATTATTAAGCAGTCGTCATAAACTGGAAGAAACGCAGACATGATGTCGTTGATTCCCGTTCTTACATCATAGTCTAAACTTTCAGGAAAGCCAAGACATGTTGGTAAAAGAGACAGCGGCAGGGGACCTTTGGCTGCTGCGAGAACGGCTAAGAATTGCTTGAAATTGCATCTTGTTGGAGACAATTTATTCAGATAGATCTCAAGGGATTTAAACTGTTTCTCGTAAAACGTCGAGATACCTTCACACATGAAACTTTCAACGTCTTTCAGTGTTAAAGACTTACTGCGATGATGCAGCAGCTGACGTTGGGCATAATATGCATAGAGGAAGGATCCTTCACATTTCTCTGCTAACATCTCAATCACTTCACCATCCTTGCACTTGTCTGATAAGCATCCACTCAAATAATGAACCAGGTCTTTCTTGTTATCTTTGTCACCAGGGCAGATTTCCAAGGGATTCAAATGAGATAATTTCTTCTGCACCACTAATTCGGGCCTGCTCGTCACAAGGAATTTTACCCATTTTGGCAGCTTGGGAAATTCTTCTGCAATCACGTCAAGCAATTCGCTCTTACCACCAACTTCGCTTTCATCCAGTGCATCAATCACAATTATCATGGGTTTTTGTGATTTCAGTGCGTGCAGGGGATCGTTAAGAAGAACACGAAAAGCATTCGGTATTGTTTCCTTTGAGTGAGGTCTTCGAAGTCCCTTGATCAGTTGCTCTTGAAATCCCGCGACATTTTGGCACATATGACTAGCCAAAGACTGCAACATGATATGCGGAGTTCTATAGTCTGAGTTGTTAAACTTACAAAAGTGAGACGCAGCTAGACGGCCTTCCTTTTCATACAACTCGCAGACTTTGGCAGAAAATACGCTCTTCCCAACTCCAGGACCAGCGGTCACTATCATTACTCGAGATTCCGACTCTTCCTCTTCAAACCAGTTATTGACTTTCTGCAGAAGCCAATCCCTAGTTCCAGGATAGCATGACTTAGCAAGCCATTCGATATTTCCACGAAAATTACAATTCGCCAATTGAGTTAACACATTCTCATCACTTTGCTCATGGCTAATTCCCGCTAACTGTCCGTGTATATCCTTCATCATTCCGTGCGTATCCTTCGTCATTCCGTGGGTATCCTCAACCATTCCGTGCGTACTCTTCACCACTCCGTGCGTCTCATCCAGCTTCTCTTTAATCTCGTCTTCGCTTTTCTTCCATTCCTTGAGCTGCTCAATATACTCGTCTTCCTCAGGACTAATTGGAGCTTCTTTCAATTCATCAATTTCTCGTTGAGGGATCCCAAAAGCAACGAGCGCCCTAGATATTTCCAGCCATAAATGTTCAAATGAAACGTCGTCAATCTGAGTGGTGGTGATATGGGCATAGACTTCATTTCTGTAAAGCTTTATTCGCAGAATGTTGGCTGCAATTGACGTATTGCTTGGTGGAGGCATAGCAGACCAACCTGTTGCTGGCATTAAACCACAAAGGTGTTGAAGTAACACAGTGAGCAATGTAATATCGAAGTTCTTGGAATCTGGTGATCCCGCAGAAGGGTACAATAACCACCATTGTGCAGCATTAATCGCGTTATAACGAAGCCTTCTTAGGGTAGGTTTATTTGCGATGAGATCGGCAGCTAACGTACCAGAAGGATACTTTACATCAAATGCTGCCTTTAGAACTTTAGTTCCTTTGTCGATCAACAATCGACTCAGGCGTGTGCCGTTGGCTTGCTTGTTTCAGTTCCTTAGAAGTCATCAGATTGGGTCAAATCTAGAACAAAAAACACGTCTACAATAATGAAGACTGTTCTTAATATTTCGGCGATATTGATTTTTGTTTTTCAGTTGAGGTTTTTGTAATATTATGAAAATAGGGCATGTGGCATATCGTGTATATCATAAAAATTATTTATCAAAATTTTTCAAAACTTTGCACTAATACACAGATCACGAAACTGAAAAAGATAGTTCAAGTTATCTAGTCGTCATATTAACGAATTATTTTTCATTCAGACCTCTAAATTCCGCGCTCAATTACCTTTGTTTTCTGTCACAGCAAGGTTTCTGCACAACATCAACTCTTTAGTTTAACATTAGTTAATTTTTGTGGAACTGCCCTCCACTATTACCAACTCCAAAACGGTCAGCACTTGGGAGAAAACAAAGTAACAAACTATCCTTTTTCTAGATTAAATGGTCTGGAAACGAATCTGTTGCTCAAGCGACTATATCACTATACTGATAACTATCTTTTTCAGTTTCGTGGACTGTGTATAGATGCAAAGTTTTGAAAATTCTCGATGTGTAATTTAGAGGATATCCGATATTAAATGTGTTTCACAATTCTGCTTTCCTTATCTTACGTCATCACATGCCTTATTTCCATCATTGCAAAACTGACCATGCACAAAAACTTAAGAACAAAAATCAATGTTGTCGAACTTTCAAAGACATTCAAGTTATTCAACGTCATTGATAATTTTAGGGGTATTTTCAATCTAATCCTAAAACATTTTGGGGTTAGGGGCACTTTAAATTAGTCATGTGAATAGACCTTATTTAGATTATTAAAATCATTTGATGCTTGGCAAACAAGTTTTTGCTTACTAAAGTGTATATGACTTATTGAAATCACACATTGAATTGTTCATATCAACAATCTTTGCTATTGAAGTTGAGAATACCGATAGGAAACTTTTGGAAATCACGACAACTTTTTATCCGATTTACAACTTCTGATTTTAATAGAAAATAAAAAAACTCATTCATTTATTTTAAATTATTAAAAAATTGATGAAATGTTGTGGACTTAACTATCAGTAGTTTCGGTTGTTTGGTATGAAAATTAAGAACTGACAATCTGAAATTCAAGACTGTGCAATAAAAAGGATTCTTTGTAATGTGTAAATTTATAATTGGGCGCAAAACAAACAAGCACAAAAGGTTTTTGTCATCCTGAATACTTCTATAAGATGCACAATGAAAAGAACGGTTTAAATACATGTTCCTGTATTGAGAAGAAATCTCGGATGATTTTAATAGTAATATACCTGGGTGATGTTCAAATTCCGATGCTATTGCGATCATATTGCAATAGTATCACAACTATTGCAATAGTATCACAACTATTCAGGCAGCTATACACTGTAGTATCACAAATATTGCTATAGTATCACCACTATTGCAATGGTATCACAACTATTCAGGCAGCTACTGTAGTATCACAAATATTGCTATAGTATCACAACTATTTAGGCAACTATACACTAGTGTTGTATCACAACTATTGCAATAGTATCACAACTATTGCTATAGAATCACAACTATTGCAAGAGTATCACAACTATTGCAATAGTATCACAACTATTGCTATATAGTATCACAACTATTGCTATAGAATCACACAACTATTGCAAGAGTATCACAACTATTGCTATAGAATCACAACTATTACAAGAGTATCACAACTATTGCTATAGTATCACAACTATTGCTATAGAATCACAACTATTGCTATAGTATCACAACTATTGCTATAGTATCACAACTATTGCTATAGAATCACAACTATTGCTATAGAATCACAACTATTGCAATAGTATCACAACTATTGCTATAGTATAACAACTATTGCTATAGAATCACAACTATTGCTATAGAATCACAACTATTGCTATAGTATCACAACTATTGCTATAGTATCACAAGTATTGCAATAGTATCACAACTATTGCTATAGTATCACAACTATTGCTATAGAATCACAACTATTGCTATAGAATCACAATTATTGCTATAGAATCACAACTATTGCAAGAGTATCACAAATAATTATCTCCAAAAAAGACACAAATAGAAAACAACACATTTATTTTATGTTTTTTCATAATTTTAATTACTGGCATTTATGAAAACATAATTTTAATTATTGGCATTTATGCCCGCATTGCGAGATTTCACACTTTGATATTTGGCTGTCTGTATTGTGTGGGAAATATAAAATAAATTGCCCAACCTTTCAGTGTTAAAAATGTTCTTACCAAACCAATTCTCCTGGGTAATAACCCCAGATGTAAACAATGAACACTTAGTAAATATTTATTAAATAATGCATTTTGTAGAAAATAAGACGGTAAAATTGCTAGCAGAAATCTTTCCTACTTCCGCCTTCTAGATGCGAACGCTGTCAAATCTCTTCCAACGAACAAGACAGCGAAGGACAACGTAATGAAACGAAATTTCAACAGCCACTTTTCCAACTGTATCAGATTGAAGAGGTTTTGTTTCACACAAGCAGGTATTTCTAGCTTTTTTAACGTCAAAAATCAACAACAAACAAAGCTTCCAAGGTTCCGTCCCTGACAGCCAGATGACCAGTTAACGAGTTAATCATCTTGATATATTATGCTGGTAAGCAAAATGGTAGTAAATGTGCAGTACTTACCGTAAAAGAATATAGGAGTGACAATATCTTCAGAAATAGTCATTAGCGAAAACAGTTTTGCCTGCCTGTCGTATTTGTCAATATGCAACTCTGCCCTGTCAATACTTTCTTTGGAAATCAAAATGCTACAATGAAAAGATTTTCCATAAATTATTCCCTTGACTGCTTCTCGGTGTGAAGAAGTTTCCAGATGTTCTTTAGGGGGCGATTACATGGACCGAGCTAGCCCGGTTAACCGGGATGAGTTTACGAAACGATTACATGGAGCGGGCTAGCCCGGTAAGCCGGGATGATTTCAGGCCGAAATTCGCAATTATCAAGTAAATAAGGGCAAAGTTACGTTAGTTTTACTTCAGTTTTACACTAATTAGTCTATTATTTATTTTGTAAACCCATCGTTAATAAAAAGATTGTTAAAGTCTTAGCTAACCCAGGAAAGCGTCTTCACGAAGACTAATTAATTTATTAAATCTTCACTTTGATCACGAAACCGACACAAACAACGTTGATGTTCTATTTCAGTTCCTTTCAGCACTATTTATTCACACAGTCAAGCAAACGAACGCGTATCGAAGCGAGTTCAACAGTTTTTCAGCCCAGTTTGCCGGGATGAAAACGATTACATGGACATTTTCATCCCGGTTAACTGGGCTAGCCCGGTTGCGACAACCGGGATCCCGGCAAACCGGGCTAACCCGCTTGCCATGTAATCGAAATGTTAAAACAACATGTGTTTTATATATAAAGCGGGCTAGCCCGGTCCATGTAATCGCCCCCTGACGAAGGCCTTCGCTCGAAATGTTAGAAATTTACGTCCAATATTTTCGGCAGTATTCAAACCTTACTATATAACTGATTTCGATTTGTATTTCAACACAGCCTACGCAGCACATTACCTTTATTTCACTGTCGAGATATATATCGTTTTGCGTTCCTATAGCCCCTCGCTCCCGGAGGAAATATAGAACAATGCTTCCGCAGTTGAACTGTTCAGAAGTTCCGCCACGGCAGAATATATTTCTCAAATTAATGGTAATAATTCACTTAGGAATCAGTTACCGAGACAATTTATTGCAGTTTATTGCAACATTTACCAAGAACGGGACAACTTAACTTTTACCTCAAATTTCTCTTTAAATATAAATTTCTATTTTTGAGAAGCTCGTCTATCGCCACGTGATTTTCAACAGACTTCTTGGTGTTTTCAAATCAGATAATAAAACGGGTTTCTCGGGTATGATATATTATATAGACACTTGATATACATACATGAATAGACAGGCAAAATAATAGTGAATGTACTTACGGAAAACAACGCATTTAGAAGTATTAAACCAGCGATAACTTTCAAAATATTTCTGAACGCAAACGCCTTTCTTCATGTCCGGGCGTGAATTGTGTAATTTACCACGATGCACTGCGGTCGTCGGTTAATTTCTTGGACAATGAAATTCCGTGAACCACGGGCGCCCCAATTTCAAGGTGTGTGGTAGCCCGCAGTGCGGGTGTTTTAACGGTAATTTTTGAAATTATATGCCTTGCTATAAAACCCGTAAACAAACGAACGGATTTGTCTTAAATATCAACATTATGTGAATAAAATCTACTAACCTTGTCAATATGATGTCTTGTCTCGTGTTTTATTCGTCGTCGAGTTGGTTTGCCGCGATTTACGGCGAGTTCTTTGCGACGCCGTTGCTTCCCACTTCGGCGACTCTTCGGAACCGTATATAATAGAAAGGCTGCACACTTCAGCGAGGACACCCCGAGCTCAAAGTCAAAACATCTCCACTCAAAATCGTCGCTCGACCACAATTCTTTCACGAGCGCATAGCACGAAGGTTGGACTTACACAGGCAAAATAAGATTTACAAAATGAGTAATATATCTGAAATTAAAGGCCATGTCACACGAGGCAATTTTCCTTACAACTTGCAACGCAATGGCGTTGTATTGCATGTTGCAACAAAGATTTCCTCATGTGACACCCCATGTTTGATGTTTGCGACTAGTCTCGCAACGAAAAATTGCGTTGCGAGTCGCAGCGCAAAGAAAGTAGAAGCATCTTCTACTTTTCGCAACGCTACGAGATAAGTTGCAGCGTGTGACATCCCACTGAAAATTGCCTGGTGTGACATGCAGGGGCGTGGCGAAGTGTGACGAATGTAAATTAACAATTAGCAGAATTAGCGCGTAAAAGCATGATATAGCAAATTGCGGTAAACGCTCCCTTTCCTGTAACACCCTTCCTTTACATAGGTCATGTAAATACGTAGTAGTTGTATTTCTATATATAGGATAAAAACCGAATGGGAGGTCTTTCACTGAAATTCAAGACCGACCATGAGGTTTTTATCCTGTTTATATACCCAGCACACCCATTTTCTATTGTTGTCAAGAGGTTTTGGAAAATTTTTCTTGGTTCTTATGTCATAATTTAAGCGAATGAATAAAGTTTCCTGCCGATTTTTGGCTAATTACATGGTTTATTTGAATAGCGAAGACAATGCCTAATTTTAATATCGGAGACCTTTTGTTTTGACAATTTTAAAATAAAGTGCTCTGAAGTTTGATAAGTGATAAAATTGCAGAAAGTCATAGGTTCGCACTTTGGGTGGTTTTGGGTTAGGTTGAGGAGTAATGGAGACGGAAGATTCTGACCCAGACTTGTACATTACTCAGTCAAGTCCACAGCGAGAAAGAACTGTACCGGCATTTGATGATTGCTATCGAGAGGCATTATCAACTATAGAACCAAATGAAGATAATTGGCCGTGGGTGTCAACATAGACGAAGTCGATGAGCAACCAGCTGTAGCGGATTTGAATCGGTTTGCAGCGCCTGTATCTGAGATCGAAATTCAAGCTAAGATAGGCGATTGTGTGCCCAAGTCGACAAAATACAAAGATAAGTGGGCTGTTACGTTGTTTGAGGATTGGCGAAAGCAAAGAAACATGCAAGTCTGCAATGTTAATAAGGGAAGTGTCGGTGGTCAAGCGCCTGGTTTAGAAGTTATAAAAAATTCCCTAGAAGTAATGTTGGAACGATGAACTAAATCGGACATTGGCATGTTTCATTTGTGAAGTAAGAAAAACTGATGGAAGTAAATACCCGCCAAACACACTTCATGGGATAATCGCTTCAATTCAACATTATTTGAAAGGGAAGGGTAGAGTAGTGAGGTTATTCAACGACGAAAAATTTGTGTATTTGAGAAATGCGTTGGACGCTGTGATGAAAGAAAGTGCTTCAGTAGGCCTTGGACTCGCTAAGAAACAAGGGGAAGTTATAACATTGAACGAAGAAGAAGAGCTTTGGCAGAAAGGAGTTCTCGGAGATTCGCATCCTCAACAATTACTTGATACTTTGGTTTTCCTATTTGGCATTCATTTCGCGTTAAGAGGAGGCAGTGAACATAGAAGACTTCGAGCAGAAAACTCACAAATTGTTAAAAGCGTCGACAAACAAACTGGCATACAGTACTTAGAGTATCGTGAAGATGTTTCGAAAACAAACGCTGGGGGACTCAAAGATCGAAAACTGGAAAGAAAGGTGACGCGTGCATATGAGAATAAAGAGAACAAGAAACGCTGCATTGTTCGTTTGTAACGAAAAATATATTAGTTTGTGGTGAGTATATGTGATATATTTGCGCTTTTAATGAATATTGTGAAATTATAGCTCAATGGATGTATGTGCTAATAAGTTACTGCATGTTTAATAGTCAGAGATACGTTATGGTAAAGTTTTTTTGTTTTTTTTTATATTTGTAGCCCTAGTGTTGGCGCTGGGAAGTCGACCGGTTTTTATCGAAGTGCTTTGAAATGTCCCAAGCCAAACTGTTGGTACAGCGATGTTCCTGTCGGCCATAATAAACTGGCTTCGACTGTTAAACGATTATCCGAGCAGCCCGGTATATCTGGATATAGAACAAATCATTCCTTACGAGCAACAGCAGCAACAAGGATGTATGATAAGGGAATTGATGAGCAGCTTATATGCGGAAAAAACTGGTGAGGCATATATAAAGCGTTTAGTTTTATTTTTTGAATTATCTATGGACTCAGTATTTTCATTGCAAATTTTAGGTCACCGAAGCAATGCCGTGAGGGCGTATAAAAGAACTTCAAGGGAACAAGAAGTTGAAGTGTCTGACATTTTGTATGGTGTTAATGTGACTAAGTTGAAGAAAGCAAGAGAAGAAGAACGATGTGAGACTAAAAGTAAAAGTTGTGTAGAAGGGAGTAAATGCGAAAATGAGAGTGCAAGCGAAATGCCTAATCGTAATAAGGCTCCGATAAACATAAATTTTAATTTTGTTGTAAATTGAAGTGTGTGTAATGTTGTTGTTACTCTTGTTATTCTGTAGCTTGTTTTTTTGAGTAAATTTTTGTTGCGTGAAAATTTTGCTTCACTAACGGATATTTAATTTCACGACCTGATATGGTCTTGAATTCAAAATTCAAAACCCGGTACAGGTCTTGAATTTGAATTCAAGACCTGTACCGGGTTTTGAATTTTGAATTCAAAACCTGGTATTTTTGCATATTCAGCCCCGCTCTCCCCTGTATATAATCAAAAGCCGCCACCAACTTTCAATGCGAGGTCTTGAGTCAAATACCAAAACCGATTGAGAACAATAGAAAATGGGTGTGGTGGGTATATAAATTTGGTTATATGTTTGCAACGCCCAACTTGGGCCTAGAGTATAAAAGTAACGAGACTGTTAAAATAAAGAGAGGTTCTGTCTGACTGAAAGTCGTGAAGTCTGTTGATTGGGTTTTGCTCGGTGCGTTACAGAAGGAATCACGATTGGGGGGCTGTCATATGATAATTATGACCAACTTTTTGGCAATGATAAATGAAAATTTCATATCAGTATAAACGTATTTAATGTATAAACGGGTATTTAGGAGCTGGGATTGGAAAGACAAGACAAAATACCCGTAAGTTAGTCACTTAGCCAAAATAAATGCATAATTTATGACACGCCAGTTTGTGATGACTGATGAAGCTAAGGTCGAAACCACTAATCTGTATCAAAATACTTCAAACAGTTGAGCCTCTGTTTTTCCTGGTCTGCGGTCTCTAGATCGGAAATACTTCACTACAGAATACATCAAGTGCACTTACTTAAACGCCATCTTTTGTTGGGGGTGTCTGGGAAAGCTATTGACCAACTATTGACCGACTAGGGATAAAAAAAATAAATCATTTTTTAAAAAAGAAGAAATTCACCTTTTTATTTTTCTCCCACTATTTCTATTTTGAACACCAGCAATTCCTCGTTTGACCAACTATTTGATATTTAGAATAATGGGTGGGGTCGCACCCACCCCCCACACACCCCCATTCGCCACGCCCCTGGTGACATGGCCTAATTAGAAATAATTCAAACTTTGCACAAGTATAGTCATCATAAAAGTACACTCCACTGTGCGCATCATGTTGTTGCTACGGAAACCGTTTAGAAACACGAGCATTTTTACTAAAAAATTAAAATATTAATTTTGCATTTCTTTTTAAAAGAATATGATAATTGAAACATCTGAAATGGCAATATCTGTGTGTCTACAAATACTCATGTCAATGTATTGCAGTAAAAGTTGTTTTATGGAGAAAAAATAAACATTTTTGTTTTACAGTACAAATGGAAGGCGCCTGTTTGCAAACGGTATCCGTGGAAACAACATAATGTGAGCGTTGGAGTTCGAATTATTTCCACTTCATAGTTTCAGATATATTAGTCATTTTGTAAATCTTATTTTTGCCTCTGTAAGTAAATGACGTCACGAGGCACCTAATTTACATGTTTCAGAAACTTAAATATCTCGAGAACGAGAAAACATTTTGAAAATAACGAGAAAATAACTCGGTAGTTTTCGAGTTTTGAAACAATTAAACGTTGTCCAATGACAACTATACGTTTGACAGATCAAATCAATAACGAATAGGGGGTGTAACTTTCCGTTGTCAATACTTGTCATCGTTCTTTTCACACGGCAGCGTTTGCTTGGAATAACTTGGCTTTGGCTTAATTGTGAGAATTGGAATGATAGCGAATGCAGATCGTCTGATAAGGGTACTTCACTTCGATATGACCTGCCGAACGCATTTATTTTGTATTCCTTGTTTGCCCTGGCCTGTGAGAAAATATCAACGCAACGTTGAAACTTGAAACGGAAGCAATAACAACGGAAAGTTACACCCCTATTCGTTATTGATTTGATCTGTCAAACGTAAAGTTGTCATTGGATAACGTTTGTTTCAAAACTCGAAAACAACTAGTTATTCAGTATTTTTGCCTGTGTGAGTAAATGACGTCACGAGGCACCTAATTTACATGTTTCAGAAACTTAAATATCTCGAGAACGAGACAATATTTTGAGAAACTGAAAACGTCAGTATTCCTCATTTGGAAATTGTAGTTTACTGGTATCAATACTAGATTCACGATTTTTTCACCGTAGTGCCACTTTAAATAGAAACATGGAAAATGTTTTCTATTTCTTAAATGTTTGATAATAGCAAAGATATATTAATAGGAAGCAAGTTGGTCTTGGAGGGGCAAAGCTTCAAACGGGGCACTTTGTTCAGGGGGTGGGACTTCAAAAGGACACTTGAAACCCCTGTTTTATCATAAAAAGGACACTTTTCTGTTGCAAAAGGAGCACTCCATGACAAAGTTGGGCGGTGGGGGGGGGGGATGGTGCACATGTCCCGTTTACCCCCCTGATTCAATAACTCATGTGACGTCAACATGTTTAATTTGCATATCAAACAATGCACTACATGTATACGTACGAGTGTATAGCTTATCATAAAACTGAAATATCTCAACAACGAAGCAAGAAAACGAAAAACTGCAAAAAAACGTTACTTTGTTATTCATAGGCCCTTGAAATTTCTCGGAACTCGAGCTATCGCCGGTAATGACTCGCAAATTCCGAAATTGCAACGTAACATTTTCGCCTGATCGCAGGCTAAAGCATTCCAATGCAGGTGCATGAAATTACAACTATTCAGAATGTACAACACAGTTACTCATAAAACGCAGAGGAGAAGAGCGTGTAGAATGGCTTATGAAACTACTTCAGCTGCTGGTTAAGAAGTTAACAGTTTAATACTGTATTTCAAGTCATTGTGCTGTCATCGAATCGATTTAAAATGCGTCGTTTATATCGTGCTGCTTTCAAGTTCGTTGGCATCTTGACAACTATAATGTTTATGTACTTAATACTACCCCGAAGTACTCTGGTTAGCAGTGGACAAACGAGAAAGACGTTAATTGGTAAATATTGGCGTAGCAAAATAGATAGATCTGATTTGGAAATCGTTTTATTCTTTGTGCTTTGTATTTTAATAGTTGTGGTACAATTTAGGCCCTGTTTGCATGAAGCGGTTGACAGTCCAATCCACATGTTTACATGGAGAATCCGGTCTGCTTGGAACATTGTTCTCAGTTTTCGGTTTTTGAACACTATTTTTCTATGCTTCCCTCAATGTCTTCCATTTAGCACGACACGCACCAACTTCATCATGCATATCAAGTCATTTTCAAGTGAAACTGTGTTTAGATGAATCAGATTGGAGACATTCAAGTCGATCCCCACATTAGTATGGGATTTTATCCCAAGCTATTAGGCTTTGACACTTTAATAAAGTTCATAATAATCCTCGGATCCTTGCTTGAATCTCAATTCGTTTCGATCAGATCGAAAACTTTCAATGTTCTTCATGTAAACAAAATGAGGAGAAATAACATGCGAGATCTGACTTCAACACTCTATCTGCTTCATGTAAACAGGGCCTTAATGCATGAGTCAATTCCAAACATGACCATCCCTCCCCCCTCCCCCTCCCGAGAAAGGACCCGGGAATTTGATTTATTTTAAACAATAGTGCTAATTCCCCACCACAGCACCACAGGGCAAAACTGATCGGCAAATTCCCCACCCATTGGCAGTGACAAGGTGACAAATTCCCCACCCCGGGAGCACACACCAGTTTTAATTAAATTCTTTAATTTCAACAATAAACATGTATATAATATTTGTAATTACATTGACAGAATGTAAACAAAATGGCAACAAATATTTTGCCAATTGAGCCAAATCCTAGTTGGATATATATTTATACACAGGTATTAAATAACTACTTCTTTTTTTTTGTTATTTTTGCTTCGATCCTGATTAGATCAGCTGGCCAACCTCGATAAAAGTGTCTCAAAAACACCGTTGATGGCATTTTTTGTTACAAGCAGGCAACCATGCCAGATCGTATCGGATAGTATATACTTTGAACGTGAGGGGGGTTGCCAGCCGTAAAATTTTGAATTTATATACTAAAATTTATGGTTTTTTAAAAACACATTGGAATGGATGGGATTTCTGTGGAGTCATGCAAACTACGTTGGTGTTCTATTTTGAATGGCTCACTTCAGAATGCATCCAATCAGCGTGTGTGAAGTTATGATTACCGTAACCTAATTCGCATAACTCACAATGATAAACAAACAAGAAATATCGTGTAAATACTCCTAAATATAACACTTCGAAGAAAAGCTACAACAACATAAGCTTGCAAAGAATCAGAAATTTATTGGATCTGGCAGCTACAGGAAAGTCTCATATTCATAAATTACCTCGTTTTATTTTGATAATTTGCTGATACCGCGATGCATCTACTGTTATAAAGCTGAGCTTTTATACTACAGTGTAGTGTTACTTGTATTGTTCCTTAGACATTTATCTCACTGGTTCTGGTGGTTCAACAGCGCTATCTTGTGATACACGAAAGGCAACCGGTTCTAGTCATCTTGATCAATGTCTAAGCTACATTTCTATGGTGGTTGCCTACTTGTAACAAAACGTTGGCTGCTTGTTATGGCTGTTTCTTCGAAGTGTTATATTTAGGTGAATTTGCACCATGTTTCTTGTTTGTTTATGATTGTGAGTTATGCGAATTAGAATAATCAGAACTTCACACATGCTGATTGGATGCATTCTGAATTTAGCAATTCAAATAAAACACAAACGTATATTAGATGGCTCTTTACAGATATCCCATCCATCACATTGTACTTTAAAAAAGCTCTATATTTTAGTATATAAATCAATAATTACAGATGGCAACCCCCCTCATGCACCTTCAAAGTATGCACTATCCGATACGATTTGGCATGGTTGCCTGCTTGTAACAAAAAATGCCATCAAAAGTAATATTTTGAAGCCTTGGCCGGCCGTCTAGATAGAGTTGCAAACCAAAAGGACACATTTGAATCCCAAGTGTACTGCTTAGCAGGAAAATTCCCGACCTCTGGGAACACCGTGCAAGGCAAATGAGTCTCCTGGGTGGGGGTGAGGGGTGGGGGGGGGGGGGGGGGGATGGTCATGTTTGGAATTGACTTGTGCATTAGAATGACAATTTTAAGTTATAGCAGGCTATAGGTATTGGACTAATTGGTGGGTTGCAATTTAGAGGACAAAGACACAGTGGCCATGTTGGTTGGTAGGTAACAATAACATCTAATATAATATTCTTTTGTACCTAAAAACCAACATGGCCACCATGATATACGTAACATGCAACCCAGCAATACCTGGTACATATAATAATAACAACTTACTGGATTCATCTAAACCTGCTGCCATGGCAAAATATTTAAGACAAGAATTCACTATAGGCCATTTGTATGATGACGTGAGATGGCATTGGCTGAGTACAACTACCAGAATGCTTTGGCTAAAAGGGATGACTCAAAGGGACCTGTCCAGTCCTTTTGTGGCTTTTCCAAAAAATATGTCATCAAATATGAACATTTTTTCAAAAAGCTAGGCAGTAAACCAGATTTTTAATTAGGGTTAAGGTTTATGTTGTGGTTAGTGTATCGAAAAAATTGCTAAAATCTTGAGACTCACTGAAACTTAATGACAAATTTGGAAAAAAAAATAAATTTGACAACATATTGACGTATGTCATGGGGTGCAGAGGCCCTGCGATTTAATACAATTTTCATGCAATGAAATCAAATTGTTTGTTTCCTCTGATTTTTTTTTACTTTCTCTTGGACTGTGGGGGGGGGGGGGGGGGGGGGTGCATATGTGAGTCGGCTACTAATGTGCCAGGGGCTCCACTCATTAAAATAATTTATTATAAGCCTAATATTTGTTAAAATTCAAGACATATTTTTCATATTGGGCAAAGCTGCTTATCCAATAGGAGTTATATTATACCAAACAAATTATTCCTCATGCAATTGACAAACTAGTTACTAAGTAATATGGTATACTGTAAGTTGAATATACTTTGTTTGACTTGCCCAAACATTAATTACTGTCCAAACATTTCTGTCCTGATCAAAATATGTAGTTGATGATGTCCTACAATGCAAAAGATTGGACTGACATGTGATGCTAATGTTGACATTTGATTGGATGAGTATTTGATTATAATGGGTATAATAAATACACAGGGAGCTCTAACATGTACTTTTTGTTTTAAACAGTATATATACATCCATACACACATACATATTATATAATAAATTACTGTATAGTTTAGTAGTGTCCTTGCTCTAATGTCTCTTGTTGCTAAGAAGGACAAGAGGCAAGAGCAAGGACACTACTAAACTATATGGTAATTTATATATAATATGTATGTATGGATGGATGTATATACTGTTTAAAGCAAAAAATACATGTTAGAGCTCCCTGTGTATTTATTGAGGTTTATATGTATGTATGTTTTACATCACGCACCCATTGGGTGCAATGCTACAATGCGTTCGTAAGAGTTTAGCGGAGAGCTTTCACTCTCTTCTGCCATCCTTCCCTGTCTCTTGCGAGGCGTGCCAGGTCTTCAAATGGCATCCGCTCACAGTCCTCGAGTAGGGACCCAGCTGGTATTACATCACCACCGTGAACATAGGCAACGAGTGTGCGCCTCACCAAACGGTTTGCGGCCATACGCAAGATGTGACCGAGATAACATAGTCTGCGGCGGCGTATCGCGAGCACCAAGTCGAATACGGGGTTGGATGCCGTTTCTCGGTAGTCTTCCTTGGTGATAACATGCAGGCATCTGCTGTTGAATCCGTTGATTGTCTTCTTCACATTGTCCGATAGCTTCCACGCTTCGCAAGCGTGTGTTAGTGTCGAGCACACGGCAGTTTTATACAGTCTCAACTTCATCGACAGTGGTAAGCGGTGGTCGGTCCACATATGGGATAGGGAGCTGAAAACAGATTGCGCTATCCCCATACGATAACTAACGTCCGCTTTATCCTCACCGTCACACTGTAGCCGGCTGCCCAGATATTCAAACGCGTGCACATTCTCTATTTGCTGTCCTTCGAGTATCACATGATCAAGTTCTTTTTCTTTCGCTTTTCTTTTAACCTGTTGTACTGCCTTGTCCGCAAGGGTCCCTTTGCGTGACCGCAGGGTGCGGCCACCATCACACCATCTGGCATGGTGGATGGCAAGGCCTCGCGCAGTTGGAAAGTCTCTACTGCAGTCTGCGCATTTGTGCTTGAAATGCAGTGCTGCAATCTCAGACTCTGTCGTGGCACTGACTCGTACCTTCTTATGTATGTGCAGAGCCTTCGTCTTCGTGACGGATATCACCATCGATGCATCTCGTTTTGAGCCGGTCGATATCGCGGACACCCGCTGCGAAGCTTGTTGCGCATTTTCGTCTAGCAGTCCTGCGTCGTCCGCATATTCCAGACTCGCGATATTGACTTCATACGGTGGTTTTCCTACTCGTACACCGGCATTCGGCGAGTCGTGGAGTATAAATGTTCGCCAAAGCCCTGCGATAAACGCAACAGGTGAGAAGATATCGCCTTGCAGGACTCCTCGTTATATAATAATAGTTATATACTGAGACCCTGTTTGAATATATGGGGGCCATTGAGTTACCTGGTCAGCCAAGTTTCCTGGTTTGCTGGGATAAACTTCTCAAATCATTAATAATTCATAAGAAAAATCATTCAAGATAAGTTTTGTGGAAATACCACATTTAATATTTATTTGCTAAATTAAAGCTGTGTGTTGTAAAATGTAAAATGAAAGTAAAAGTAAACCATAAGGTTCAGGTATTTAGATCCTGGTTGTGACTTACCATCCTTAATTTATTATTGAGTCGGTTTTCTTTGTTCTTTCGAGGGCTTTATATTGCATAAAGCCCTTGAATAATAATTAGAAACGAAATGAAGAAAAAAACAAGGAAAATCTTTGTCCAAGGTGGGAAAAAAAGACAAAACTTTGTTGGAAAACCTCCTCAATAATAAATTAAGTCAGATAAATCCCTCAAACGTTGGGATGTATGCGATATAAAGCCCTTGGACGCTGCACGTCCTCGGGCCTTTATATAGCATACATCCCTCGTTCTCGGGATTTATCTATTACTTGGTATATTGTGTTGGTGAGTAGTGGTGGAAAATGGTTAATAATTTGAGGTTTAAATGTGTTAGGGTGATAAATATGATTGAGATTACGGAGAAGGTTGGGGTTAAGAGGGTTATGTTTAGGGTTGAGTTTAGGGTTAAGGGTGGGGTGGGGGGGGGGGTTGCTGGTGGGATTAGGATCAGGGTTAGTGTTGGGGTTAGGGTCAGGGTTAAGGGTTAGATTTTATGAAGTGGATTTTAAATTTTGGTAGTGGTGGTGGTGGGGGGGGGGGGGGGGGGGGGGTTAGTGTTATAATTTATTTTTATTTTTAATTTTAATTTACTTTTAATTTTTAAAGTGAAACTCTTCTAAAGAGGTGAATTATGTTTCTGTTGTAGTAAGGAGTCCAATTTGGACTACAACAGAAACTATATACTTATAATACTAACTCCCCACCCCCCACTTCATAAAACCTAACCCTGAACTTTAAAGGATGGTTAGGTTGCAGGACACAACTACAGGATATGCTGAGATTTGTTGTTACTTGGATTCAGGTCCCCACACTACATGTCGAATTCCATCCTTTCTATGGTTTACTTTTACTTTTATTTTACATTTTACAAAACACTACGACATTTAATCGATGTTTATACACTCTAATAATATACATGAAAAAATATCTCGACTGTGATTGGCTGATTCCAGTGCAGTTAATCCCAAACAACAGTGCAGAATTGTGTTATCACAGTGCAAAAATCTGTAATCACAGTGCAGAAATCTGTAATCACAGTGCAAAAAACCTGTAATCACAGTGCAAAAATCTGTAATCACAGTGCAATCACAGTGCAAAAATCTGTAATCACAGTGCAAAAATCTGTTATCACTAAGAAACCAATCAAATTGATTGTACAGCGGATTTTTCCCGACACAAAACAAACAAAGATGGCGGCCAAGATTCGGCGGTTTTTGGGGATAATTTGTTTCAAATTTGAAGCTAGTTATGCTTTAATATTTGCCAAGTGAAGCACCTACAAGAAGACCAGAAGCTTCTTTATGCCTCGAGTAAACTTTTTCAAGTAGTAAAGGAAGCGAAGCGTTTTTTAACAAATAAATATGCGAGGAGAGGACGGCTAAACACGTACGTTAAAATGTTAGTACAGTTGTTTTGAACATTTTTTCATGTATATTATTAATAAGTAATAGCATGGTTTCTCGTGCAATTTGGAAAAAAAACATGCACTCGTGAGTTTTTCAAATACTTCAAATAGCACTCGTCCTTCGGACTCGTGCTATTTCGACAGTATTTGAAAAAACTCACTCGTGCATGTTTTTTTTTCAAATTGCACTCGAAACCATGCTATTACCTATACAAATCAACCTTAAAGTTGCTTTTACTCTTATATTTGTATACCTTCTAAGCATAAGAAGTGATTAAGCCGCAAAAAATCGTTAACGATTTTCGGTCGTACTGTTACTTTAAACGACTTAAACGTGGTGTTTCTGCAAAACTTATCTTAATGAATACTATTATCGCCATGCAAACTTTCAAAGCATTAACAATGGAAATCTGCCATTACCAAAAACATAATTTGTTGGTAAATGTGGTACTATTATTTTCATTCCCATTTATGCCATTTGGCACTTTTTATTTTTTACTTTGTCTGTATAACGCCAGACGATTTTACTCATCAAGGGAAGACCTCCTGACATGGTGGGAGTTAAAGGGTTAATAAACTATCTCCTTAACCCTTTCATCCCCATCGATACCATTTTGCACTTTTTATTTCTTACTCTGTCCATGGATTGTAAAAGGACTGGATCTTTTTACTATCCATGCTGAAGTCTAACGCCAGACAACTTTACTCATCAAGGGAAGACCTCCTGACAGGGTGCGAGCTATAAAGGGTTAAAACTCCCATAAATTAAGACAACTTTTACCTGAAATTTCTCTTTAAATACTGATTTGTTTGCAGGGACGTTGCCATGATCCCTGGAAAAGGGGGGAGGGGAAGGGGACTAGGTAATGAGGTCACTGTTTGGTGATGTCGTTGAGTAGTTTTACTAAGTGAGAAACGATATGCAGTGGCAGACACTAGGGGGTCGAGGGGGGGAGGGGGATGCCCCCGTATTAAAACAGCAAAAAAACAGCGTAGCTGCAGGTGGGGTTGCAATATCGATGGAACTGTGCAGAATTTGTGAAATTTCTAGTACCAGAGTTTCTTGGTCACTATGGCCACAGTAGTCAGACGATTTTACTCTCGGTCACTATGGTCACATTAGTCAGCTGATTTTACTCTTGGTCTTGAAATTTCCTTAGACAAAATGGTGGAGAAAGATTGACACAACCCTCCTTGTTCCCCCCCCCCCCCACACACACAAACAAACAAAGTGGGGAAAGATTACCTTTCACGCCTTCGCCCTTCCCCCCCCCCCTAATATTTCGTGAAGTGTCCGCCACTGACGTTATGGAAATCACAGCAACGGTGGTCTCAAGTGCCAAATACTGTATACTACAAGACTTTTTAAAATTTCATTAATTATTTGGGATCACACACTTTTCAATCTTAGGAAACCCCTTTCACAAGTTTCTTAACCCCCTCCCTCCAATACTTTCTTTTTGGTTTTGAGCAAATTAGACAATCGACCTTTGTGAAAAGTCCTCCCTGGTGACGCCCCTGTATGTTTGGGAAGCTATATTGCCTCATTTTTTAACAAAATCTCCTTTTCAAATCAGGTAATAGACGCCTTCTCATGTATGGTATATAGTAACACACTTTGTTTGATATTGTATTTTTGTTACGTAAAATTTTAAAACTGTTTCACTACATGTATATAGGCAATGGCATCCAAATTGAAGACACTGGAACAAGTTCTGCTGTTTCAGCTCCCAAAAACAATCGAAATAGTGAAACGTGGAATCTGCTAATGACTCTTACTAATTTGGGTCAGTATCCTGCAATTCTAAAGAAGTTTGAAGTTTGTTTGTCTTCTATTTGTAAACATACAAGCTTGGCACTGCAACTTCATATAGTCACAGATGAAAGAAGTCTGAGACCAGGTGGTCAAAATCAACTGAGGTATTGTCACAGAAGTTATGCAAAACTAAAATTAGTGTTGTGTATCAGGATATTGCTAAAGTGGCTGAAGCACTACAACCTTTGATGAAAATACTGCAGGTATGTGTGAAATTTGACTTAAAACTAAGATAATGGAGCTAAGTTTAAATTATATAAATAAATTAAATATATTAATAATATAGAGGGCAAAATTACTCGAATATGATTGGCTAATGAAAAGGGCATTTTTTTGTAATTCAGGGCAAAATTGGTTCTTTTATCAAGAAGTTCTTGCATGTGATTGGTCGCTTTGTTACTTAGCAACAGTGAACCTGAGAGGACTTAGCTATTTTCAACAAATCTGCAAGGTTTTCCGGTTTGAATATGCTTTTTTTGTTTACTTTGAACTAGTGTAAAACTATCGAATGAGTGTAAACTATTAGTGAAAAGGAATACACTAGAAAATTTACGAACTTTTGCCTGTGTTTACAAAAAGAAAGCTACAGGCACAGCGAGAGAGCGAGGGAGAATAGGGGAGTTCAAGGTTTATTTCGCCATATTGCAAGGGGTGCAAAACCATTGGGGCGAGCGCGCGGCCATGCTTATTTATCCTTGTTAAATAGGCATGACCGCGCGCTCGCCCCAATGGTTTAAATAAACCTTGAACTCGGAACTCCCCTAATGTTGCCGAGCACCGACCGTGATAAGGTACATGTACTTCGAGATTTTCTGGATATAACATAGCTCTTGAATAATTTTGCCTGCTATTTTATTAACACCTAATTGCATGAGTTCTCGTAAAATTAAGGTTTAATTCACTCGTGTTTTCAAAATCTTACAATTACCCTCGTCGCTTCGCGACTTGGGCAATTTTGTGAAATTTTGAAAACACTCGTGAAATTAAACTTTAATTTTCCTCGGCCCCATACGATTACCTATACAAATGTAAATCTTTAGAATAAATAAAACAAATTTTTAAAATCTTCGCCGAAACTTACCCGTCCGAGAAAAAGCGCATATATATATATATATATATATATTTAGCATCAACCAACTGGTGGTCTATTACAAATCCGGCTTTCTGATTGGCTGAGCTTCCATGGTCTATTGGTGATAGACCATAACGTTATCCAATGATAAACCTTCTTATAGCTGGAATACGCCTATTCTGTCCAATCAGAAGCCACGGCATATTCACGCCGCAAGCAAAACCTGGAAACTAGGCTAAAAAATCAAACATGGCGTCTGCTAAAATTTTTGTACGAGTGAAGAAAACATTGGGTCGAAAGTAATGGAAATATATTCAGTTTGACATTTTCGAATAAGAAAATGAATTCGCTTATGCCTATGGAGTATATCTACACCAAATTTGAAGCAAAGTAGTTACAATGTTGTGTTTTGTGAGCGATTCATTGTTTACCATACGCCATCGAAGTACTCTGCATTATGTGTGGGGAGACTTCTGCAAACAAAAAGATAAAACTATCTGACCATTTAGAACAATGTTTGATAAGACTTCTTTACGTTAAAGAAAAGTTGTTTATGGTTGATACTAAAACAATTAGACAACTCGTCCTCGTTTTCTATGAGCAGATAGTCAACTCAGCTTCGCCTCGTTGACTATCAGCTCATAGAAAACGAGGACGAGTTGTCTAATTGTTAAATATATATTGAAATATAGTAAGGTTAGATATACTGCCGAAACAGAGAACGTAGGAGTCTAACGTTTCGAGCGATCGCCCTTCGTCAGAGTTTCTCTCTTCCACCCGTTTCTCTTTGGATAGACCACAATGCATTACGAATTCAAGATGGCGCAGCTATTGGTGAAAAGGTCCATTCATAGCCACAGCCCCACAAACGTCATGGGCTCTGGCATAATTGTCGCATTCGGAATGGTAGCCTGGTACCCTGGCCCAATCAAAGAATATGGGCCAGGTAACCACTAAAGACTTCTGCTTTCCTATTGGTTGAAATTTCGCGCGTTTTTAGTGGCTATGAGTAAAACTGCAATCGTCGTAAGTGGATTTAGCCCTGATGACACGAGAATGAGATTAGTGGTTACCTGGCCCATATTTCTTTGAAATTGGGCCAGGGTACCAGGCTATCGGAATGGGAGCGATGTTTTTGACGTAAGAGATTTTGGCGGGTTTTTTGGCGTTCTCCGTGAAGCGGCAGTGCCCTGACAAGTTAGCGTCTAGATCGTCAGGCGGCTTTAACTACGGTGCCCTGACAGGCCAGTCACTGCCTTGACGACTTGTTAGGTAGCTTTATATTCTGGGTGTTTGACGAAATCCTACGCTAGGCCGTGAAGGACCTAAGCCACAGACAGATACGTGGACTCTGGGAATAAGAATACAAGCGACGCTTTTGACGTCAAGCAGGGCATCGCTCTTTAGTATTTTGTTTGGTTTCTTGCTGAATTAGGCAATTAGCCATCAGCTCATGTGCCGATATCTGTAAAACCTCCGGGAGCCACCTTAATCGAGTTCTTACTCTTTTCGTAGCATATCTTTACAAGTGGCTCAAGGTCTTACTACAATGGCGCCTTGTTCTTTCTATCAATCATTACCCACACTTTTTTCCCAAACATTTCCAAACTCGTCATGTTGGACATCGACTTGAAATTCCACACAGACATCAAACAGCTTTTCGACAAATTCGAACACTTCTCACCGACAAACATAATGGATTAATGGGACTATCCCACGAGCAACAGCCCGTCTACAAAACACATTACCTGGAAACACCGGAGAAACAACCCCGGGACAAAAGTCGGCGAGCCGGCTCCTGACGGTTACCCAGGATTCAACAGTGGCGTACTGCTTCTGGATTTGGATCGGATGAGAGCCTCCCCCCTGTATCAGCAGTATATAGTAAATAATATGCTGGTTGTTGAGCTTAGCGAGAAGTACCACTTCAAAGGCCATCTTGGCGATCAGGGGTTTTACACATTGTTGGGTTTTGAACATCCTGAGTTGTTTTACGTCTTACCTTGTACTTGGAATCGTCAGTTGTGCGTGTGGTGGAGGGATAGTGGTGGGTACGAGAAGATTTTTTCACTTGTATCACAACTGTTCTGTGCCTATTCATGTATATCACGGAAACTGCAAACACTGCCATTCCTTTTGATTAGGATTTTTAAGATTTTCTCGGCGTTAGAAAGTAGTGCCCTGACGAGTTTCGTCGCTACGGTTGCCAAGGACGATTGAGTTTGGTGGGTGGTTTAGATCATTGGGTGTTTTGTTTAGGGTATAGAGCAGCGGTGGGTAAAATCCAACCCGCGAGAGATAGCTGTGCGACCCTTCCTTCATTCGTTCGTTTCTTCCTTCCTTCCTTCCTTCCTTCCTTCCTTCCTTCCTTCCTTCCTTCCTTCCTTCCTTCCTTCCTTCCTTCCTTCCTTCCTTCGTTCCTTCCTTCCTTCCTTCCTTGCTTCATTCATTCATTCCTTCCTTCCTTCCTTCCTTCCTTCCTTCCTTCCTTTCCTTCCTTTCCTTCCTTCCTTCCTTCCTCCCTCCCTTCCTTCCTTCCTTCCTTCCTTCCTTCCTTCCTTCCTTCCTTCCTTCCTTCCTTCCTTGCTTGCTCCCTTCCCTCCCTTCCCTCCCTTCCCTCCCTTCCCTCCCTTCCCTCCCTTCCCTCCCTTCCCTCCCTTCCCTTCCCTTCCTTCCTTCCTTTCTTTCCTTTCTTTCTTTCTTTCTTTCTTTCCTTCCTTCCTTCCTTCCTTCCTTCCTTCCTTCCTTCCTTCCTTCCTTCTTCCTACCTTCCTTCCTTCCTTTCCTTCCTTCCTTCCTTCCTTCCTTCCTTCCTTCCTTCCTTCCTTCCTTCTTTCCTTTCCTTCCTTTCCCTCCTATCCTTCCTTTCCTTCCTTTCCTTCCTTTCCTTCCTTTCCTTCCTTTCCTTCCTTCCTTCCTTCCTTCCTTTCCTTCCCTCCTTCCTTCCTTCCTTCCTTCCTTCCTTCCTTCCTCCCTCCCTCCCTCCCTCCCTCCCTCCCTCACCTCCCTCCCTCCCTCCCCTCCCTCCCTCCCTCCCTTCCTTCTCTTTTTGGCTTCACTCCTTTCATTTATTCCTTTCTTTTTTCGTTACTTCTTTCGCTCTTTCCTTCTTTCTTTACTTTCTTTCTTCCTCTCTCCATCCTTTCTTCCTTTGTCTTTTCTCTTTTTTCTTCTTTTCTTTTCCTTCCTTCCTTCCTTCCTTCCTTCCTTCCTTCCTTCCTTCCTTCCTTCCTTCCTTTCTTTCTTCCTTGAATGGAATGCCGTTGTTCTTATATTTGATCAAACACGATACTGGTACGAAAGAGTAACAACAAAATATCGTTACGTTCACACAAAACCGTTTGAAGTTCACAACGGTTTCAAAAGTGTGTACACGAGTCCAGAACCTTCTGGTGTTCGTCCATTATTGCGAAGCCTTATAGCCTTAAACCTTACGGCGACAATCTCGGATCTCACACCGTCCCTTCTTAAATGGCTCCGAACCGTATCTGCAAAATCATGAGGTCATTAGAAACCGGGTAATAATTGAAATTCCAGCAAGCTGTTGCGTGTAATAAAATTGGATATTAATTTTGACGCGACAGTACTGCAAAAATGAAAATAAAGTCGTTTATTTGTTTTTGGATTAATGCTTTTTAAAAATAGATGTCCCTTCCCGTGAATGTTTTGCTAATCAGTTATTCTACAACGTTCTTATCTCATGCTTACCGAAAGCTCTTCCTAATTGCCACCAAACCGACAAAATAAGTGGAATAGTTGGAATAGTTTAGTAATAACCCTGCGTCACATGTGGTCGTGTGTTAGTGCGGTGATATGTGAGCTGAGCGGAAGTTAAGTAATTAGTACAAATATCAAAAGGGAGTGTTTGTAACTTTGTATATTGGTTTCCAAACTGAGGACTTCTCGGTTTTGGCAAAGTTCCCATGAGCTAAGTTTGATATTCAAAAACAAATTGAATGACTAAAATTTTGTTTGTGATCATTTTCACAGTTTATATAACAATATAGCAAGTATTTAATATTTACACGTTCAGTGACGTCGTCGCTTTACGAGCCAGTAAGTCAGTCAGTCAGTCAGTCAGTCAGTCAGTCAGTCAGTCAGTCAGTCAGTCAGTCAGTCAGTCAGTCAGTCAGTCGTCAGTCAGTCAGTCAGTCAGTCAGTCAGTCAGTCAGTCAGTCAGTCAGTCAGTCAAGCCCGGGTACCTGACCTAGCCAGCTTTGGCGAGATGATTTTAATCGTGTCTACAGTCAAAATGGAAATATCTTCCCACTTCCGCTTCTGTAGTTGGTTGTGTCTTACTGTATTTCTGCAGCCGCTACTGGAGCGCGAGGAAAGTCTACAAAAAAATTTCTCAGGCTTTCGATAGCGGCTACAGAAATACAGTAATACGCAAACGAACTACAGAAGAAGAAGTGGGAAGGTATTTCCATTTTGAATGTAAATGAGAACGGCTAGCTCGCCTGGGCCTACTTGCTTGTTGTCCATAGCCCAGCACTTCCCGGGGGTGGGAAATTGTGTTGATCGTCTAGTCCCGCGGATGTCCGGGGGGGGGGGGGTGATAAATACCGGCACGCGAGGGGTTTGGTGCCAAACCTGCGAGCGGGAAAATCAGTCCAATTCGTCAGTGAATGGTTGGCGAGGAACATTCTTTGAAAGCTGATCGCTATATTTGAAGGTTTGGATGCAGAAATATTTGAAATGTTGAAATATTAAAATCTACCTGAAGATTTGATAACTTGACTACATGCAATTATTTGTCAATGTTGTCCCCGGGGTGGGGAATTGTCTTTTTTCATGTGGCAGGGGGTGGGGAATATGCAGTTTAGAAGTAAAAAATATGCAAATCCCGGGGGGCGGGGGTTCCCGGGGGATGGTCACAGCAAGAATTGAACCATGCATAACTGCGCAATTTTAATATTAGTTAGCAAGACAAAATCTCATTGTTTTAAATATCAAACTGTACATGAACAAGCAGAACTTGTGGATTGTTAAAGGACATTGGCAACAAAAATTAAGTTTGTCTAATTTGAAAGAACTCATAAAATTGTAATAGAAGATCCTTTACAATTTTTTCGTATCTTTCTTCGTTTGCAAGATATTTCAATTTGTTTAATATGTAAATGAATGGTCTCTGACGTCATGAGCAGGTACAGTATTTTCACACGTAGCAAAATCAGTTATATCTCTAAATTTGTTCAACGAAATCACTTGAAACTGTGCATGCACATAAAACGCCTTGTGACACTGAACATTTCATAACTGATCTCATTTACATATTAAACAAATTGAAATATCTTGAAAACGAAGAAAGATACGAAAAAATTGTAAAGGATCTCCTATTACAATTTTATGAGTTCTTTCAAATTAGACAAACTTAATTTTTTATTGCCAATACCCTTTAATGTGTCGAAAAAAGCTGATAAAAAACAAATTTTGTCTTTTAGTGCCAGCCCGGGTAGGCGAGCCAATGAGATTTATCAGAAATGCTTACGTTCATAGGCCGGTCAATCGTGTTTACATGGGAAAAATCCGGTCTCACAAAGGGTGATCTCGATCGGCTAGATGGGCTGGTTCGGCTCTCATATAAGTACAAGATGAAAATTAACAAGAAATAATAGCGTAAGCGAGATATCGGCAAAGCGAACTAAACTGATGTGTTTGTATGGAGAGGGTCAGCCGCCTGGGAGGGCTAAGTAAGGGGGTGTTTATATAGAGGTGAGGTGTGGGTGGGTGGGTAAGTAGGTATGTGAGTGGTTACGTAGATAGGTGAGTAGGTAGGTGGGTGGAAGGGAGGGCATTTTTTACACTGGAGTCTGGCTTTAATACATATGTTACGTTCTTTCACAGTTTTCCACCCAAGGTAGCTTGCTCTGGTGTACTGTACGGTTCCCAAAGTAGCAGACGGGACTTTCGGGATAAGCGCCCATCGGGGCGCTATACTTTCGGGAAGCTGTTACTTTACGGTAGCCGTTACTTTCGGGGAGCAGTTACTTTCGGGGAGCCGTTACTTTCGGGGAGCTGTTACTTTTGGGGAGCTGTTACTTTCGGGGAGCCGTTACTTTCGGGGAGCCGTTACTTTCGGGTAGTCGTTACTTTCCGGGAGCCGTTACTTTCGGGAAGCCGTTACTTTCGGGGAGCTGTTACTTTCGGGAAGCCGTTACTTTCGGGGAGCCGTTACTTTCGGGGAGCCGTTACTTTCGGGGAGCCGTTACTTTCGGGAAGCCGTTACTTTCGGGAAGCCGTTACTTTCGGGAAGCCGTTACTTTCGGGTTTCCGTTAATTACTTTCGAGGAGCTGTTACTTTCGGGGAGCCGTTACTTTCGGGGAGCCGTTGCCTTCGGGAAGCCGTTACTTTCGGGAAGCCGTTACTTTCGGGTTTCCGTTAATTACTTTCGAGGAGCTGTTACTTTCGGGAAGCCGTTACTTTCGGGAAGCCGTTACTTTCGGGTTTCCGTTAATTACTTTCGGGGAGCCGTTACTTTCGGGAAGCCGTTACTTTCGGGTAGCCGTTATTTTCGGATGACACTGAAACTGAAGTGCTGCGGCATGGTATGACAGCTGGATATTATAAAATATTTATCATGCAAACACAAATGAATACCACACATACACATGCTTATTTGGCGAGTTTGTTTCTGTTTGGTTATACAAGGGCTATATAGGTTACGAATTTCAACTGTGTTTTTAAAACTTTACATTTCATACAAACATGCACGCACGTGTTTATATACCGTTGTTTCAGAAGCTCCTATTAATCTCGGCATATACTGAAACAAGTTTCCGAAACACATTTTCGAAATTTTTTTAGGAAACTTGCCCAAAAAATGAACAGTGTTCTAATCAGTGAAACTTTGTTTCTGAAACTTTTAGAGGTATCGAAACTTTAAATGTATCGAAAATTTTCGTTAGTAGAGAACATAAGCAAATACAACGCGAACGTCAAGGACAACGTATTTAAAGGGCAATAGCACTAAAAATTAAGTTTGTCTAATTTGAAAGAACTCATAACTGAATTGCAATAGAAGATCCTTTACAACTTTCTCGTATCTCTCTTCGTTTTCAATATGTAAATGAGATGGTCTCTGACGTCAGGTATGGGGTAAAATATTTTCACATGTAGCAAAAGCAGTTATATCTCTAAGATTGTTCAGCGAAATCATTTGAAACTGTGCACATAAAAAAACTCCTTACGACGCTGAACATTTCATGTTAGATATGTAAGTGATTTTGCTCTGTTTTAAAATATTTTACCCCACTCCTGACGTCAGAGACCATCTCATTTACATATCAAACAAGTTGAAATATCTTGAAAACGCAGAAAGATACGAAAAAGTTGTAAAGGATCTTCTATTGCAATTTTATGAGTTCTTTCAAATTAGACAAACTTAATTTTTAATGCCAATCCCCTTTAATACAAATCAATAGTCAACAGAATTCAGTTCTCACACAACAAAGAAAATGAAAATTTGTATAGATAATCCGGCATGGGGCCGAGGAAAATTAAGATTTAATTTCACGAGTGCTGATTTTCAAAATCAGTTTACAAAATCGCCCGAGTCGCAAAGCGACGAGGGTAATTTGTAAGATTTTGAAAACACGAGTGAAATTAAACCTTAATTTTACGAGAACTCATGCGATTATGTGTTGATTACTTGATAATATAGCGGGCAAAATTATTCAAGAGCTGTGTTATGTCCAGAAAATGGCGAAGTACGTGTACCTTATATCATGGGTCGGTGCTCGGCAACATACAATTTTCTTCGCTCTATCGCTGCGCCTGTATAGCTTTCTTTTTGTAAACATAGGCAAATGTTCGTAAAATTTTCTAGTGTATTCATTTTTATTAATAGTTCACAGTCCTTCAATAGTTTAAATTAGTTCAAAGTAAACAAAAAGGCATTTTCAGACCGAAAACGTTGCAGATTTGTTGAAGAATGGTCAGTCCTCTGAGGTTCACTGTTGTTAAATAACAAAGCGACCAATCACATGCAAGTACAACTCTAAAGCTTTTCGATGTCGAAAAACATACTTTAAGTATATCAATACTATCTCGTACTTTCTGCTAGATACTGAAGTTTCGATTGCCATCGTCGTCCTAGCTACTATTAGGGACCTTAAGATCTACGACGGCAACTTCGAGGACGACGTCCTTCAAACAAAAGCATTCTTCTTGCAAAACAAAGATAATGAATAATTTCTAGTCCCAAGAGTAATCTGGACACCGTCCTCGCTCTGCATACAACGCCACTCAGAGCATTTTCACGATGAAAGAACTGTTGTCTGAGTTTGCCTTAACATAGACACTGCAACCGTTTTAAAACTTTGAAAATTAAAAAACAAGCTTCAAGTATTGAATACAGTAGTCAGTTAACCGTGACTTCTTTTTAATGCTAAAATTTGAATTGCTTTTTAACCGCCGTCGTCGTCCTAGCATCTTAAGGTCCCTATTGAGTCAGTTTCGGGCGCCGCTATTTTGCCAACTACGGTATATTCGAGTTGTCGTTGAGTTGTCGAATCGTCAATGCAGATTTTGTTGCTGTACATGGATTAGCTATATATGCACACGGTATAACGTTTCCGGGCGTTTTCGTATTGTTTCAAGTAATGAATTGATTGCAGTTCTCGGTTCCCTTGAGAACAGGTAAACAATAGGAAAACACAGAAAAACGTTTGTGTGTGCATATAGTCTTCCCTTGCAGGGAACCAACCCGGGTCAACCCGTCCTGCCGGGTGACACATGCAGGCGCTTACGAACGTGTCCTTGGCGCCAATTTTCGGTTGTGGTCTAGTGACAAGATCGAATATTTGACAGTCTGTCTCAGAAGGACTACAAAACTGAGATGGACTACAAAAATGTCGACTTCAATTCAGATGTCGTTTGTCGTTGCCTTGTTTTCTCGCTTACGCGAACGAATAGGCGAGAATACAAGGCAACGGAAACTGAAACAATCGAAATTTGCTTACGACGTTTCTCAACATCACTAGCCGTGTTGTTTGCCATGTTGTTTAGTGAATAATAATCGACCACATGTCTTGACACCAGAGAGCTCTGCTCGGACAAAAAAGCACCCCCAACCCGTGGCAGCCAGCCAACCCGGGTTGGCGAGCTGACCTGGGCTGGCTCTCAACCCGGGCTCGTGTAAAAGGCCCCCTTAATTGAGCGATAGTCATATTCTCTGGAAGCGAAACTTTTCGGTGGTTAAGCTACTGCATGTTAAGGTGCTGTTACACGATGCGATTTTTCTTGCAACTTGCATGCACACAAGTTGGGTTAGCTTGATCCAATCCCGACAAACGTCTTCGTTATTTAGAAATCCCGAATCCCGTTCGTCAGTCTGGCTTCTTTCCCGAATCACGACAGCAAAAGTTCCCGTCATTTTCTCGTCCATTTTTTCTATTCTTCGTTATTTCCCTGTTAAATTGTTTCATTATTCCTCTGTTTCTCGTTATTAAAATAAACGTTATTCAGCGTCCCGAGAAATTTACTGCGGACCCTCTTAAAACAGAAATATCAAATAAAGGTGATAAACGTAAAAAATTAAACTCATTTGAACTGGTTTAATTGTGCTGTCACATTAATTGTTCCCCAAATACAATATAGCGATAGCTTAGCCTAATAGTCAACATTCGATAGACAGCCTGTCTGTGAGAGGCCGAAAAACAATGTGGATGTTTACGCAAGTTAAAGTAGGTTTTGGTTAAAACTATAGAAGACCTGTCCGAACTGACTAACACAAACAATCTTATCGCAATCAATTGGCCCAAAAATGTCTGAACTGGATTACACAGATAACGTCAAAAGTCTGTCATGTTTGCTATGGTCTGGTTAAGGTTACGTATATACCTTCAGGGGTGTCTCGAGTCTAATGTACAGGGCGTCACGAAACATCAAATCATATATAGCTTATAAAATTTGCGACAACTGAAAATATGCCAATACTTTTCGATTTTAATTAGTCAAAGATTTTTGGATAATCCCTCTAGACCGTTGTCGTGATCGTCTTTCACAAGGTTTTTCAGTCAAACCGGATGTTCTTTACCGCGCTAACCTTAACTTGTTATATTAATTTACAGCAACATTGCAATGTTGAGTCGTTGGCTTGCAAACGGTACATTCCTTGGCAAGTTGCTAAAAATTCGCATTTTAAATATCGAATTTCACATAACATGAAGTTGACTTAGAGTTAGTTGTTCTGACTTTCAGTAGAACTTCATATTATGTGAAGTTCGTTATTTAAAATGCGAATTTTATTTTGAGCAACTTTAATACCAAGAAATCGCCGTTTCCCGTTTGCAAGTCAACATTGCAATATTGCTGTCAAATATTGCAAGGTCGCGCGGGAAGGAACATCCGGTTTGACTGTAACGCAAAGTGCTTTGGTTAATTTTTAAATTCGATTCTTTTCTTGGGAGTCTTGATATATACGTACAAAGCGCTAAAAAATCGTTGTCGGGGTTTTTCGTTAAGGTTTGCAGGGTCGTTTCGACACATCGCTCTCAATTCGTCAGAATTTATGCCACAAAAATAAAATAGATATCGTTAGAAAAGCTATTAATTTGTAGAATACAATGTTGTCTTTGATTTTGCGATAAACCAAGCCAATTGCGAAAACCAGAAAGCGTTTTATTTTGTTCAAAATCTTTATTTGCATTGTAATTCCAAGATAAATTTCCAGCAAAACGGTGTCAGCGGTTTTTTATTTATTGCCTAGTTTCGATTTTATGACTTATTGTCCGAATGTTGGTCGAAAAACAGCATTTTCAACTTTGGTCGTTAATAAAATCAGCAAAACTCCACATCAAAAAAAGCTGACACCGTTTTGCTGGAAATTTATCTCGGAATTAAACTGCAAAAAAAAAAAGATTTTGAACAAAATAAAACACTTTTTACTTGAGTCGTCCCGACTGAAGCCCTCTGGTTTTAATTTAAAAATTCACAATTAACATTGTATTATATTTCACATTCCACTCTGACGAAGAGCTCCGCTCGAAACGTCAGTTTTCCGTTACTAAAAACCTCGGCAGTTTATCACCTTTTCACTTTCCTCCATCTAAAACACTGCCTACGCAGCACCCTACTTTTTTACACAAACCTCGCTTTTTCGTCGCTCTGTCTGTTCTGAAAGACCGCAGGCGGGATAATTTTGCCATAAAGACCTACAAACGTAACGCTGTCCACCGTTTTCTGCCCGATATCACAGAATAGAAATACAACCAGAAGTCCAACTCACGTCGGAACCTTTGAAGTTTATGTCCTCGCGCATGTCGCCTCGCGCATCTCGATTCCTCGTCATTCTACCCCATCCTACGCAATCCTGGCAAGTTCCCCCGGCAGTTTGGACCTTCAAAAGAAGGCTAAAACTGCCGGGGGAACTTGCCAGGATGGCGTAGGACATTGCGTAGGATCGCGTAAGATGGCGTCGGATGGCGTAAAATATCGCGCCTGCGCATTGAAGAAATGCGGACAAGTTGTCACTCGATTTGGACTTCTGGTTGTATTTCTATTCTGTGCGGATATGTTTTTACTTGACTGAGGGCTCAACCGCGTCCGCAGGCCGATCAATTCAGATAAAAACTCATTTATGAGAAAAAGGTCAGTGGTAACTACTATGGGAGAAAGGTTCAATAAACCGCCATCTTGTATTGGTCACGTGCACCAATTGTCAGTCATTGGTAAAGGGTGCTCTTTGTCCAGTTATATGTCAGTAATCATAACACACTTTTTCCACATTTTATACTCTTATATTTCTGTATATACCAAATAATTGTCTTTGTGTGTGTCAATGTTTCTTTGTACTTATTTCTTTTTGGCAGTAAGGTAAACGCCTCCGAGAAAAACAACCTGAAAACCCAAATTCAGAGCTATCATTACCTTCAAATTATGAAGCTTAACCAACATTAAAACCACCATCTGATTGGACAACCTTTTAAAACGAATCCTCACCCCCATACCACCCCCCGGTAATCACGCCCCCCGGAAACCCTAAACCTAACCACAACCCTCCGGAAAAATGTCACCAACACAACACCCCTCTAGGATTTTTAGCTTTATGTGTTCAAGATTAACATCCCGCATGTGGGATGGTTATATTAGATGGTTAAGCTTCATATTTTGTAACCGATGATACCTCAAATTCAGGAATTAGTCAAAGCGAAGGAGAACAATGTCCGCGAGATAGGCGAATTCAAACTCCAGTTGAAACTTGTGGAGGAAACGCGCGACAACATCCGTCGGGAGCTCATCGACGTCCAACGTAAGACCCGAGAGGGCGCCGATGCGCGCGAAGTTGCCCGAAAGGAGTTGATCGATATGAAACGACAACTGAAAGACAGCGAACGGGAAAGAGACGCCGTCAAAACGACTTTGCAAGAACTACTAGGAAAGGTGAAGAAGGCTGAAGCGGAGAAGACGAACCTTTGACGGGAACTAGAGGAAGCTGGACAGAAGATTAATTCTTTGGACGAAGCCAATAACGCTCTTCAGAAGTTATGGACCTGAGGTCGAGTTTGAGAGATGTGGAGAAGGCGTGTGTGGAAGCCAGGCGCGACTGACTGCAACAGCTCTACAATCAGGTAAGGTTGGGTGTGAGGGCGTTATTACTGGAACGTTCGTTAAAGGAACGTTATTATTGAATCTAGTCATTAAGCTTGATAAGTTTTAGCCATTGAATTAGAGCATTTTTTTCTTTCTTATCTTATTTTATTTTATTTTATTTTATTTTATTTTATTTCTTTCTGTCTTACGTACTTTGGATACTTATCTACTATTTTTTCTATTCCTTTTAATTTCTTCCTTCCTTCCTTCCTTCCTTCCTTCTTTCTTTCTTTCTTTCTTTCTTTCTTTCCTTCCTTCCTTCCTTCCTTCTTTCCTTTCTTCCTTCCTCCTCACTTACTCACTTACTTACTTCTTTCTTTCTTTTCTTTATTTCTTTTTTCCTTCATTATTTTCCTTCCTTCTTTTCTTTCTTTATTCTTTCCCTTCTTCCTTATTTCCCTCCTTCTTTCCTTCCTTCCTTTCTTTCTTTCTTCCTTCATTTCTTCTTTTCTTCTTTCCTCCTTTCCCTCTTTTCTTCCTTCCTTCCCCCTTTCTTTCCTTCATTCATGCCTTTTTTCTTCCTTCCTTTCCTCTTTCTTTCCTGTCTTCCTTTTGTCTCTTTTTCCTTCCTTTTAATATTCCTGCTTTTCTTTCTTCCTTCCTTTTTGTCTTTCCTTCCTTCCTACCTTCATTCCTTCATTCCTTCATCTTTTCCTTCCTTTTCTTTTCCCTCTTTCTTCTTTTCTTTTTCTTCCCTTTTTTATTTTTTTTCTGTTCTACCTTTACTCATTTATTCATTCTTACCTTTCTTTGTTCGTTTTTCTTTCCTTCTTTCCTTTTTATTTTTATGTTTGTTTCTTTTTTCCCTTCTTTTCTCCTTCTTTAATTTTTTCATTTCTTTTTCCTCTCTTTTCTTCCTTTACCTCATTTAACAATACTGATAATTCCAGGTGAAGATGCTTGATGGCGAGTGTTTGAAAAAACAAAAAAGAACTCAACGATTTAAAAGACCAATTAGCAAAAGAGGAACAGTTGGAGGAATCTCGTCGAGGCAACTCGAACATCAAACAGCGATTGCCGGACACGGATAGCTAGCGCGAAAACGAAGACTGGCTGACGTTGACGAAGTCTTACGTGGCAAAGAGCAAGAGTTTCAATCGACCCTTGCTACAATTCGTCGAGCAGAACAAAAGGCTTCGGACAAGGTTCGCAATCTTGAAAACCTCTTAGAAAATACAAAGCAAGATTTGAGTGGCCAGAAGTTGAAATATTCGTGTGCCTAGGGAAGAATTGCGGGTCTGGAAGCACAGCTGTCGCGAATGGAAGGCGCGAAGAATGACGTCGAGTTGAAACTTGCTAACTGACAGGTGAGCAATGAAAGACCTGAGTTAACCCTTTCGCGGTTCAGGGAACTTGCCTGGATTGCGTAGGATGGAGTAGGATAACGTAGGATGGCGTAAATATAGTCGCGCATGCGCATTGAAGAAATGCCGACAAGTTTTCACTCGAGTTTGGACCTCTGGTTCCCTACTGGCCGAGGTATCTAGAGGAAAGAGACCTCTTCAAACATCCGGCACTTTTCCAGTCGCGCATGCGCGAAAAATCTTGGCAACGAAGTTCAGAAACACGAGATATGCGTGAACATCGCGAGGCGAGAGCCGAGTGTTTCACCAGCTCTGTGAGTCGTCTTGTAACTTCCCGAGCACTGTAAACAACTTTATACGGACTCTGTGGCAAAGTATTCTTATTTCTCTACGAAAATAATGTTTTGAATAGTGAATAAAGTGATAAAAACAGGGTTACAGAAGCTAAACTGGCTCAGCAACGCTGATTGTTACACTCTAGCGCCACTACGTAAACAACTCGTTGATCACTGAATTGCGTAAACACGCTCAATAGCCAATCAGAATGTGTGTTGCACCAATTTACTTTCGGATGCCCTCTGGCGTCCAAGTAGTCCAATCGCTAAAAGACGCATCAATATTGATTCCGAACGTACTGTGATGTCCAATCGCTAAAAAGCCGCATTGTTAGTGATTCCGAGCGTACTTTTGACTATTGATTCCAAACATACACCCAGAATAGAATGCGGTCTAATGCGCTATCTACCTTATGCATGCAGCTATCTCGTCAGGGAACCGCAATTGTGTTTTCTCCTCGGTGCCAAATATTGTCGTTAGTTCATTCGTTCCGTAGTTTGTTTGTTTCTTCGTTCCTTAGTTCGTTGGTTAGTTCGTTTCTTACTTTGTTCGTTAGGTCGGTCGTTATTTTTTTTCGTTCATTGTTTGTTCGTTTGTTCCTTTGTGCCTTCCTTTCTTCCCTCCCTCCTTCCTTCCTTTATTCCTTCCTTCCTTCCTTCCTTCTTTCCTTTCTGCCATCTTTCCTTCCTTTCTGCCTTCCTTCCTTCCTTCCTTCCTTCCTTTCTGTTTTCCTTTCTGCCCTCCTTCCTTCCTCTCTGCGTTCCTTTTTCCCTTTTTTTCTGCCTTCTTTTCTTTCCATTCTTTCTTCCTTCCAATTCGTTCTTTCAAGCGAACGGCTTGTTTCTTCATTCGTTCGTTCCTTCACTCCTTGGTTAGTTAGTTCGCTCGTTAGTTTGCTTGTTTATTCGTGCGGAGTCAATAAGCGCGGCACCGCCCTTTAGGACTTAGGTTTGGTTTATATAGTAATGACAAAGAAACTTAAAAAAATAGTCTATTTAAAAATTCAACTCAATAGCTTAGCATAAAAATTCAGGCTGCACATGCATGTTAAACTAACAAGCACACACATATGCATACTGAAAACTAACAACTACAAATAGATACAGGATTAATTCTACGACACTTAACTTATAAGTACAAGTGTTATCAAGTTCGAAAACAGTATTTAGCCTATTACTATAGAAAATTCGTTCAAGTACTTCACAAAACTAATAAAATAAATCTAGAAAATCCGTTCCAGTACTTTGTAAAACTATCAAGTGAAGTATAGTCCTTTAGTTCATCTGATCGCGAGTTTTATACATCCATGTGCGATTCTTGGATAGTACTGCTAACAGTAATATTATATAGGTGTTACTGTCGTGGCAATAGAAGTAGTATTTAAAACATGAGCAGCAGTGTTTTATCAGATTTAAAACACGAAGCGATAGCCGAGTGTTTGATATAAAACACGTACTGAGAGTGTTTTGAATAGCTTCAAAAACAACCAATTTGGTAATTTTGTAATTCAATTTGGTAAATTCACTGGCGTAGTAATTTTGCAAACTGTCTAAGCCAAGAAAATCAAAGCTAAAGTTAATGCAAATTAGGAGGATTCTTTTTTTATCATATTTGAAAACCACGGTTTGAAGTGTTCCTAAAATATTGTTGCAATTCAGTTTCTCAGTCTGACCAATTAATTTGATGAAATTTGTTGAAAACTTCCTGTTTTGAATTTGATTGGTTTCTGGGTTTTTTTATCAACCAATAGAAAATATGATTATTAGTCAAACACCAACAAATTGAAAGCAGGAAGTTGTTCAACGAACTTCATAAAATGAATTAGACAGACAGAGAAAATAAATTGCAACAATATTTTGGAAACACTTCTATTGCCACGACATTAAGGGACATTTGCAGAAACGGTGGTTTGGCTGGACAGTGTTTAAAGATTAGACAGTCAGTAGCTAAACAAGATATAACTTCGTTTTAACCGCCGTCGACAACAACATTACAAAACCAAAGACAATATAGTTAATTGTCGATTAACATAGTCAGCATTTTTCAGTTTATCTGGGCATTTTAAAACTCGTTTAAACACTGATTATCGTAAACAACGGTTAAACGACGTTTCTGCAATGGGCCCCAAAGGACTTAACAGTTTCTCCAAGATTGTGTGACTTTATGTCGGAACGGCAGAAATCTTTGTTTTTCTTGCCAAGGGCCTGTTCACATGGTCCCAATAAGCGAGATGAAGACTTTCTTATGTTAGAGACTGTAGAACCTCATGGACCAGAGTACATCAGCGAAAGATTCAACAGTTGAAAAATAATGATATTAGGTGCTACTCCGAGTGACGAACCATACCGCGTGATTGGAGAAAAACTCTAATCGACCGCGGCTTGGATTCAAACCCGCGACCTTCAGTTTACTAGTCCGACGCTCCACCGACTGAGCCACATGGTCAAGTTGGGAGCAGCTCGTGGAGTGATGGCACTTATATATTTGATATTTTGAAACTGAAATCAAGTTTCAACAATGCCGAGAGACTTAACTCCTAATCTTACGTTGTTGGAATAATTATTGTGGGCCAGTGAACTCAGGTGGAGAATAATGATATTAGGTGCTACTCCAAGTGACGAACTATACCGGCTAAGTAGAATTCGCGGGTTCTAGTCCCTGCCGCGGTCGAGTAAAACTTTTCTCTACTTACTTGAAGTAAGCACCTAATATCATTCTGAGTTCGCTATCCCACAATAATTATTCCAACTATGGAAGATTTCTAAATCTTTAAGACCAAGGTTTTACATAAATTGACTTAAACTTGATTTCTGCTGAAAACTTGAATGAATAATATAAGAACCGAAAAATTTCAAGTATAAGTACCATCATTCCACGACCTGCTCCCAACTTTATCATGTAGCTCAGTCGGTAGAGCGTCGGACCAGTAAACCGAATAGAGTAGAGTTGTTCTTTGCTTACCTGGTATGGTTAGTGGCGCCGGCAGGGCTGGCATAGGGGGGGGGGGGAGGCATGGCATTTAGGGGGGTCCGGAGGCATGTTTCCCCGGAAAATTTTGAACTCTCCAATTTCCTACAATGCCATTTTCTTAATTTTCAGGAACAACTATAGACATTCTTTAGGAAAATTCAATTAGCTATCGTCACGCGAATGACCTAAGTTTTACAGAAGAAAACATGGCGATGTTAAACACGGAAAAAATATCTTCAATTTTGCTAACATTAATTACCCCCTCCCCCCAATGTTCTCATCGAATTTCGCTCAAAAACGGTCCTGGTGACGATTGGGGTGCCGCCCCCCCCCCCCCCCCTTCACCAGAGCCACAAGGTATGGTTCGTCACTCGGAGAGCAATTAATATCATTACTCTATTCTCTAGCTGAGTTCGCTGTACTACAATAATTAATATTCACAGTTGAAAAGTATTTGGGATCCAGTCAGTTTCGTTCTCGGAATGAATGAAGTGCTCCTTAACATTGGGGTCTTCTGCTTTCTTGAAGTAATTTCACGTTACTAGATTAACAGTTTGCAGTACGGCTGTAGACTTTGTTTCGGAACCAAAGTTTTTTGCATCGGAGTCATGTCATAACAGTCAATCTTGTTTCGGAATAAGACAAGTGCTCGGTAGCACTGGGGTCATCTTGTTTCTTGAAATAAGTTGACGTTATTAGCTTAACAGTTTGCAGTACGGCTGTAGACTTTGTTTCGGAACCAAAGTTTTTTGCATCGGAGTCATGTCATAACAGTCAATCTTGTTTCGGAATAAGACAAGTGCTCGGTAGCACTGGGGTCATCTTGTTTCTTGAAATAAGTTGACGTTATTAGCTTAACAGTTTGCAGTATGGCTGTAGACTCATGTTTCGGAACCAAAGTTTTTAGCATCGGATTCACGTCATAACAGTCACTGATCTTGTCTCGGAATAAGACAAGCGTTCGGTAGCATTGAGGTCATCTTGTTTCTTGAAATAAGTTTACGTTACTTGGTTAACAATTTGCAGTACGGATCGGGATGTAGACTTTGTTTCGGAACCAAAGTTTTTTAGCATCGGATTCACGTCATAACAGTCACTGATCTTGTCTCGGAATAAGACAAGCGTTCGGTAGCATTGGGGTCTTCTGTCTGTTTTCTTGAAATAAGTTTACGTTATTATATAGGTTAACAGTTTGCAGTACGGATGTAAGCTTTGTTTCGGCAGCAAAGCTTTTCGCCTGGGAGCCATGTCATAACTCATAACAGCCAATCTAGGTCAGTGTCTTATGTCTTCATAAAACTTGCCTGCGTGTTCTTTATTAAAGTGAATTTTAATAAATTGAATGTTGCCTCTTTCATCTGGGATGGCAAGCAGATTGTGTTCTGAGGAGAATGGAATACTCGATGTTTCTGAAGAACGGCGTAAACGCTCAGTCTTTCCTGGTGTGATCCACTGCGCCAGAACTCCCTGCTGACGGTCCGCAATTAGGACAGTATCGAGGTCATCAAGACTCACGATCAGAAACTCTCTTTGAGTAGATAGTCGTACGCATAGATTTTTGGCTGAATCTCCACGCTTTGCTCTCGGAATTATGTATTGAAAACACATCCTTGGCAAATCAGTAGTAGGAACGATATGTTCAACAAAGCATATGGCAACGTAAATATCGTTATGCATATTCTCTTCTTTAGCATGAACATAATAAATATATTCTCCATCACTATCAATAGAAGTCAGTGGACCATCGTTACTTGTGATAAATCCTAAAGCTCTATCTTGAAAGAATCTTGTGCCATAACTGACCCAGTGGTTATTGGGACTTGTCTTGTCCTCCTTCCATAAAGTAAATTCAGAAACATTGGCTGTTACAATTAATGAACAGTCGCAAACTGCCGCAAATTCGACTGGTTTATCAACTGGCAAAATCTGCTTTGCCCCTACTTCATCGCCAACGATTTTTGTAACTAACACAAAGTCGTGTTCGCATTTCAAGATTAGGACACCATGTGAAAAAGACACCAATTTTATTTGTCCCAACCTCAACGCAATATTTTTCATTTTGAGATTTTCCAAACCTTGGGTTTCATCAACTGGGATTTTTAGCAGACTAGTGCTTTCTTCGGTAACACTTAAGATCCAAAGTGCTTCGTTAGACCACCAGGATCCCTGCTTCCATCCAGACGAAATTTTGAAACTTTGTAAGACGTTACACGCTTTGACATCCCAGACTTTCAGCCAGCTATCGTCGACGCAAGTTGCTAGTAGAGAACCATCTGGTGAGAATGAACAACTCGTTACACGAGGACTTAGCCACGCTGGGAAACTGGAAGGTTGAGAAGGAGCCCTGACAACAAAAAGCGACAAATTACTAGCTGCTAAAACAAAGTCGCCTAAATGATGAAGGTGTTCCATTGGAAACGTACTGCAAAATGAAGGCAAATTGCACTCTGCAACAACGGTAAGTCCGAGGGGATCAATTAATTTCAACGTACTGCCGGCACTGTCCAAGACACAGTTCCAGTTATTATATTTGACCGCGGGTGGATCTCGTAGCGTAAAAGGATTATCAGATCGTGGAAACCGAGCAACCAACAATGCTTGAGGCAACTGAAAGATTTCAATAAAGTTTCCGTTCTCAGATATGATAATTTCACCGGCGGTTTCACTTGGCAGAGGAAATTTCTTTGTCGTCATACCATTTGTAACGCGGCTATTACTGTTACCTAGTAAATTCTCGCGTTGGTCAACTCTTTGTAAGGTAATAGCGTTCCACACGGTGTGAAACTATCATTCTCATCAAAATCATTTACCTTGTCGATTTCCATGCACTCTTTAATTTGCTTTCCCACAATAAACCAACCACAATGACTAAACGTACAGTGGTTCACAGGTGCGCCTGCGTCTAGGCTCGCCAGAGGTATCTGTTGGTTTACGTCCCACAGTTTAACTATTTGAGACTTATCACTTGTCACAAGTCTTCTTCCGTTTGGCGAGAATGAACAAGCCACAAAATTGGCCTCTTCGCCTGTGGGTTTTAGCGAGAAAAGAAGATTGCATTCCTGTTCGAGCATCAAGACAATAATTCAACGTGCCATAAAGAATACGAGAGTCGTCCGGGAAAAATGTAAGACAACGTACGTCAAACTCATCTGCACGAAATGAACTAACCATTTCCAGGTACGGTAGTTTAAAAATGGATATGAAGTTGGTCTCATCTAGAACAGCAACAACCTTTTGATGCGGCGAAACACTTACGAATTTTGGTCCCAAGTATGGGACAAAAGGCTCCCAGTGTTTGTAGAGATATCGTACTGCCAAAATAGGATTGTCAACTTCTTTCGGAATGTTAACGTTTTCACACCAAACATACCTGAAATCTTTTAAAACATACTTGGCGTTTTCAATTTCCTCTCGTGTAAAAAATATTAGAGGGAGAGCTATTCACAACGTTTTGACAATACCACGAACAATATCGGGTCGCCGAAATGGGTAATATCAGGTCACTGAGTGCCTTAATATGCCACTGGAACTTTATTTGAAGTCGAAGATCCATTTTTGCTCGTTGATGGAGTACATATAGCAAACTTTGATTAAGTGCAAACGTACCACCAAATGTAGGTAAAGATTTGAGATAAACAATGACAAAATCAATCAAAGACTCGTAATCACTGTTCGTAGCGTAATTTTCATCGAGATCAAGTAAATGACTGGTGCCATGTCTCAAACCGTACTCCATAGCTTTCGATAGCTTAATATTGGGAAACTTGGACGTCATCTCTTGGTATTGCGTTTTACACATTCTCCACAAGAGCTCTGTTCCTATGTCTGTCGAAACAGTGTATGAATGCTCCTTGTAACCATTCGATTGCAGCCAATCTACTAGTGATTTGTGATAAATTGTTAAGCAGTCGTCATAAACTGGAAGAAATGCAGACATGATGTCGTTGATTCCCTTTCTTACATCATAGTCTAAACTTTCAGGAAAGCTAAGACATGTTGGTAAAAGAGACAGCGGCAGGGGACCTTTGGCTGCTGCGAAAACGGCTAAGAATTGCTTGAAATTGCATCTTGTTGGAGACAATTTATTCAGATAGATCTCGAGGGATTTAAACTGTTTCTCGTAAAACGTCGAGATACCTTCACACATGAAACTTTCGACGTCTTCCAGTGTTAAAGATTTATTTCTATGATGTAGCAGCTGACGTTGGGCATAATATGCATAGAGGAAGGATCCTTCACATTTCTTTGCTAACTCTTCAATCACTTCACCATTCTTGCACTTGTCTGATAAGCATCCACCCAAGTAATGAACCAGGTCTGTCTTGTTATCTTTATCGCCGGGACAGATTTCCAAAGGATTTAAATCAGATAATTTCTTCTGCACCACTAATTCGGGCCTACTCGTCACAAAGAATTTTACCCATTTTGGCAGCTTGGGAAATTCTTCTGCAATCACGTCAAGCAATTCGCTCTTCCCACCAACTTCGCTTTCATCCAGTGCATCAATCACAATTACCATGGGTTTTTGTGGTTTTAGTGCTTGCAGAGGATCATGAAGAAGAACACGAAAAGCATCCGGTATTGTTTGCTTTGAGTGAGGTCTTCGAAGTCCCTTGATCAGTTGCTCTTGAAATCCCGGGACACTTTGACACATATGACTAGCCAAAGATTGCAGCATGATATTCGGATTTCTATAGTCTGAGTTGTTAAACATACAAAAGTGGGACGCAGCTAGACGGCCTTCCTTTTCATACACCTCGCAGACTTTGGCAGAAAATACGCTCTTCCCAATTCCCGGACCAGCGGTCACTATCATTACTCGAGATTCCGACTCTTCCTCTTCAAACCAGTTATTGACTTTCTGCAGAAGCCAATCCCTAGTTCCGGGATACAATGACTTAGCAAGGCATTCGATATTTCCACGAAAATTACAATTCGCCAATTGAAGTAACACATTCTCATCACTTTCCCCATGGCAAACTCCCGCTAACTGTCCGTGTATATTCTTCACCATTCCATGCGTATCTTTCGTAATTCCGTGCGTATCTTTCGTCATTTCGTGCGTATCCTTCATCGTTTCGTGCGTGTCCTTCACCATTCCGTGCGTACCTTTCACCATTCCGTGCGTATCTGTCACCATTCCGTGCGTATCCTTCATTGTTCCGCGCGTATCCTTCATCGTTCCGTGCGTATCCTTCACCATTTCGTTCGTATCTTTAATCATTCCGTGCGTTTCCTTAACCATTCCGTGCGTATCGTTCGTCGTTCCGTGGGTATCCTTCACCATTCTGTGCGTATCCTTCACCACTCCATGCGTCTCATCCAGCTTCTCTTTAATATCGTCTTCGCTTTTCTTCCATTTCTTGAGCTGCTCAATATACTCATGTTCCTTGGGACCAATTGGAGCTTCTTTCAATTCATCAATTTCTCTTTGAGGGATCCCAAAAGCAACGAGCGCCCTAGATATTTCCTGCCATAAATGTTCAAATGAAACGTCGTCAATCTGAGTGGTGGTAATATGGGCATAGACTTTATTTCTGTAAAGCTTTATTCGCAGAATGTTGGCTGCAATTGACGTATTGCTTGGTGGAGGCATAGCAGACCAACCTGTTGCTGGCATTAAACCACAAAGATGTTGAAGTAACACAGTGAGCAATGTAATATCGAAGTTCTTGGAATCTGGTGATCCCGCAGAAGGGTACAATAACCACCATTGTGCAGCATTAATCGCGTTGTAACGAAGCCTTCTTAGGGTAGGTTTATTTGCAATGAGATCGGCAGCTAACGTACCAGGAGGATACTTTAGATCAAATGCTGCCTTTAGGACTTTAGTTCCTTTGTCGATCAACAATCGACTTAGGCGTGTGCCGTTGGCTTGATTGTTTAGTTCCTCAGTCATCAGATTGGGTCAAATCTAGAACGACAATGCCAGTATCACTAAACCGAGGCTTTAGGAGTTAAATACAGGGCTTATGATGATAACAATGAAGGTATATAATTATTTTAAGTTGTATTTTGTATAGTGGACGAGATTCTAGCTGTTTTAAAGTGCCCCTAACCTCCAAAATGTTTTTGTTTCAATTGAAAGCACCTCTACAATAATGAAGACTACAATAATGAAGACTGTTAAATCGGCGATATTGATTTATGTTTTTCAGTTATTGAGGTTTTTGTAATATGAAAATAAGGCATGTGATGACGTAAGATATAATTCTCTTTGTCTTTCGTGCATATTGTGTTATTTTCAGTCAAGGAATTTTGAAGTTGTCCAATGCAGCATGTACGCACTGGGTACCTATTTTTGTGATTTGAAAATAAGGCATGTGATGACGTACGATATAAGGAAGCAGAATTGTGGAACATTTTATGTCGTGTAGATCATCAAAATTATAATTTTTTTTCAAAACTTTGCAGGTATATAGACCATCAAACTGAAAAAGATAGTTCAAGTTATCTAGTCATATTAACGAATTGGTTTTCAGACCTCTAAATTCCGCGCATTAATTATCTATGTTTTCTGCCATAGCACGGCTTCTGCACAACATCAACTCTTTAGTTTAATATTAGTTAATTTTGTGGAACCTCCCTCTGCTATTACCAACTCCAAAACGGTCAGCACTTGGGAGAAAACAAATAATCTTATATAACCGACCTAAAGTCAGTCCCGCCTGAGTTCGGGCCGGCCTCATGTAAACACCCCTCAGTTTTGTGGACTGTGTACAGCCTAGACACTAGGCCTTCTATTCTCACGAGGGCTTGCATTCGCAGAGGTCTGGAACCTAGCAAGAAGTAGAAGGCCTAGCCGAATTGCCAACAACATCTCAAAAGTGCCTTAAAACGGCTGATGCTAAAGACAGCGACATACAGTGATATCACACGGTGCTTAATCACAATTTCGTTAATTTCAATTAGTCTGATATAAAAACAAGTAAGTTATGAAACCTAAATAAACCTATTGATTACTATACGCGTATTTCTTACAATTGTCGTAATTCGTAAACATTTCCTACACTGACAAGTCAAACCTGGGTCGTTAAATGGTTAGATTCGTGTCGAGCAACTTTTATGTACCATTCTCGGGCATTCTGTTAAAGTGTGATACCACTGTATGTCGCTATCTTTGACATGGGCCGTTTTAGGGCACTTTTGAGATGTTGTTGGAAATTGGGCTAGGCCTTCTATTTCCCGCTGGGTTCCAAACCCCTACAGGCACGCGAGCCCCGCCGAGATACTGTATATAGAAGGCCTAGTGTCTAGGCTGGACTGCATGTGTATACATGCAAATTTTCGATGTGTAATTTTGATGATACTCTGCTCTGTGCCTGTATACTATAGTAACTTTATGTATAGTTTGTTCTGAGGATCAGTAATTTTGGCGGATATTGGTTTGCGGATACTGGTTGTCATGCACTTATATATGCACTTGTCATGCACTTTTGAATATGTGTGAACATAGCTGCAATTTGTCTGCGCATGCGTTAGTCTGTAGGCTCGACCCAGTCTCTTTCTAAAAAATAACACACGGCCGATAATTTTAACAACATGGCGCTGAAGAAAGCGGTTGGATGAATCATGATGTTTAAACGTTCTGGAATGTTGTAGTTTCTTCCTTTTTGGTCAATTATACAGATATATACTTACAAGTATATATATGCCACACAGGAAGTGTCAGGAAAGAAGCTTTCTTTTAGTGGTATTGCCAGTTCTTTCTTGCGAGTCGCTACGGTGTTTATGAATAGCCGTTGGTCTAGTCTTCAACTGTCGAATTGCCGGGTCGTTTAACTATAGTCCTCGAATTTTTACAAACACATGTGAAACTAAACAGTATTTGCCAGTGACTAAAGTACAACATATCCAAAAATTAGGATGTTCGCAGGTACAGTTTTTCAGAAGGTACAGTTTGTCTATTGCCTTATTATTTTATGGTGTCAAGATTTCTTCTTAATCAAATGCAGTAGTGTAATTTAGTATTTCGCAAACATTAAGTCAGTATATTATTTAGCAAACATCAAATCTGAAGAAGCATTTCATTGGTGTCATTTCATTCTAAAAACCCGGTAAAATACATACCAGTATTCCATAAAAATATTATTTTTTCATGTTATCTAAACATCTTTTTGTAGATGGCTGGAACCTGTGCGTGTCCAATATTTCAAGTGTAAGAGACTACCTCGAATTTTCCTGACATTCTGTATATAACCAGCCTGTAGCTCAGGCATTGAAATATAAGCATAAATAACATAAGCGTAAATAACATAGAAAATAAAAAATTAGTTCATAGGTACCGAATTTTTGAAAATCTTTGTTAAAGTTGACAGGAATGCAACAAGGCAAAACACTAATCGCGACAAATTACTCAACGCAATATTTATAGCTTATTTCGCGAATAAAGTCGTAAATTATTCTATAAAATAATGGAATGGTCTTACTTCTTTAACATTCACATAAATCAGGACGAAGGAAACGGCGTTGTAACCGTCTAAATCCATAATAGAAACAAGTCCTTCAAAATCCGCCATTGCCGAACCATTGTCCTTTGTTTACAATTTTTCTCCATTCGCGCACCCAGACCCACGCGGTTCCGATGATTTTTCTCCTCATACTCGCACATGCGCATACAAATTGCAGCTATGCTGTGTGTGTGTAGAGATGTTTCGTCAATCACGTGATCAATCACTTAGATCATGCAGGATGCTCTTTGTATGTACGAACGTTGTACGAGCGTCTACGAGAGCAAGCGAAAGGAGGCCGAATTTCGCTTTGGCGAATGCGAAATATAGGACAGGCAGAGCACTACAGCAGCACGACAATCGGTCAATGATCCAAAATGACGCCATTACGTGTATCATAAAGGAGTGATCTTCATCAGCAGACGGTAGTGATGACCAGTTAACGAGTTAATCATATTATATGTAAGCTTAATATATTATGCTGGTAAGCAAAATGGTAGTAAATGTTCTTACCGTGAAGAACAGGAATGACAATTCTTTAGAAATACAGTCATTAGCGAAGATATTTTGTTTCGAACTCAAACGCCTTTTTTGCCTGTCGTATTCATGGATATGCAACCCTGCCCTGTCAATACTTTCTTTTGAAATTATAATGAAAAGATTTTCCATAAATTATTTCCTTGACTGCTTGTCGGATCTTTGTTGTTGTATAAAACCTTAGCCTGACAGGGTCAGGCCCGCTTTTCCCTTCTCGGGAGGTGAGAAACTGGCAGGCAAGGTTAGTATCACAACTATTGCTGTAGGGTCACACCCATATTTATGGCATCACAACTATGACAATAATTTCACAATTATGCCTGTACTAGGACCACGATTATTGCTATAGTATCTCAACTATTAACCCAAAAAAGAAGACAAATAGAAAACAACACATTATTTAATCAAGATAACTTTATTTTATATCTTTTTATGCAATGTGATTATTTGAAAGTTGGAAACAGGAGTTTAGTTATTGGCATTTATGCCTGTACTGCGGGATGTCACACTTTGATATTCGGCTGCCTGTGGTGTGTGGAAAATAGAAAGTATATTCCCCAACCTTCAATGCCAAAAATGTTGCTTACCAAACCCATTCTCCTGGGTATATAACCCCAGCTTTAAACAATGAACACTTAGTAAATACTTAGTAAATAATACTCAATGCATTTTGATTTAATAGGACTGTAAAATTGCTACCAAAGACTTCCCTAACGCCGTCAAATCTTTTCCAACGAACAAGACAGCGAAGGACAGCGTAGTGAAATAAAATTCAACAGCCACTTTTCCAACTGTATCATTTGAAGAGGTTTCTTCACAGAAGCAGGTATTTCTAACGTTTTTTTAACGTCAAAAATCAACAAAAAAAAGGCTTCTAAGCTTTTCCGCCCTGACAGCCAGTGATGATGGTAAGCAAAATGGTAGTAATTGTACTCACCGCAAAAGAATAGGAGTGGCAATACCTTTAGGAATACAGTCATTAGCGTAAACAGTTTGCTTACGAACTCAAATGCCCTTTTTGCCTGTCGTATTTGTCGATATGTAACACAGACCTGTCAATAGACGGTATATAGACAGGTCTGCGTTATAGACCACTTGCACTTATTCCATTGGTGGAGGACAAATGCTTATGAACTATAGAATTTTCATTCATTATTTGCTGTGTTGAACGTCGGAACTTTGAAGTTGTCCTCCAGATGCACCGTTTTGACGTCATCTGCAAGAGGTCTATATACTTTCTTTTGAAGTGAAAATGCTTAGTAATGAAAAGATTTTCCATAAATTATTTCCTTCGCTGCATCTCGGAACTTTGTTGTTGTACAAACCCTTAGCCTGACAGGGTCAGGCCCGCTTTTCCCTTCCCGCGGGAGGCGAGAAACTGGCAGGAAGGGGAAAGGAAAGAGCGCGTGATCACAAGTATTGCTTTAGTATAACAACTATAGTTATGGTGTCACAGCTATTGCTTTAGTATTAGGCTGATGCGGTATTGAGAAAATACCGATACCGATTAGAAACTTAGGGGGTGTTTATATGCGCCTAATGTGTGTATTGAGCCTAATTTCCACCAAGTGAAAAAAAATGTCGCGGTTTTTCAGGAAAAACTTTGCCGTATTTCGTTGTGTAGATCTAGCGCCTGTCATCATATTGACATGCATCAGTAGTGGAAGAGACGGAGACACAGAGTGAAGAAGAAGCATTTTTCTTTTTTCTAAGGAGCTGTATGAGTTAGTGATTTGTCTTAAGATGAGACAAATGTTTGTATCCTTTTCTTCGTTGTTCTCTTTTAATTTAAGTAGAGCAGGCTCCATTTCGTTAAACGAAAGCAAAATACTGACAGATTTAGTTTTCAATTCTGCATCGCGAACATCTAGTTTTATTATTTGCATACGTCATTTTTTTAAATGTTTAATTCTGACATAATTACTGCTTCTTGTTACCAGTACCGTGCTATCCGGACCGCGCAAGTTGTGGATTTGATAATATATATATATATATATATACATATATATATATATGTTATCAAATCCACAACTAATATATATATATATATATAAGTGAGTTTTGGTTCACGAAATGTTAGAGAGTGCTCAATACCATATATAGATAGAGCAAAATACAAAGTATGAAATATAGTTTTACCTTAAAGACTTTAAGGTAAAACTATACTTCATACTTTGTACTTTATATATATATATATATATAAGTGAGTTTTGGTTCACGAAATGTTAGAGAGTGCTCAATACCATATATAGATAGAGCAAAATACAAAGTATGAAATATAGTTTTACCTTAAAGACTTTAAGGTAAAACTATACTTCATACTTTGTACTTTATATATATATATATATATATATATATATATATATATATATATATATATATATATATATATATATATATATATATATAAGTGAGTTTTGGTTCACGAAATGTTAGAGAGTGCTCAATACCATATATAGATAGAGCAAAATACAAAGTATAAAGTATAGTTTTACCTTAAAGTCTTCGCTACCAGAGGTTTCACCCTAAACGGGATCATCAGTCGCCTGATATATATATATATATATATACAAACAGGTTTCAGAATTACGTTCAGCTTTTCATCTCGCGTGTAATTGTCCACGCATGTCGAGATTAGCCCCCTCACCGGGCCTTCGGCCCTACGCCCGTGCTCGGGGACTAGTAATCGTTTACCTTCAGACGCACTGAAGAGACGTAAGAAACGAGATGTTGACTGTTTCAATATAGCACTGGCATGCACTTCTTCTGTTGCATATATGCTCTTTATATATTAGCGCAATGACTCATCGTCAGTTCTATTCGGATTTCTTGGCGCATGGCTACCGAAAAATTCCAAAGACTTTGATCACACTTTAAACGCAACATAAACGTAATACCGTAGTACCGTACCGATAATACCGAAAATTTCGGTATTACAGGTATACCGATATTTGAAAATTGACATATCGAGTAATCCGTATTTGAAAAAAAACGATAATAACCGACCTATCGATATACCGCATCAGCTTATTTAGTATCACAACTACAACCTCGTACCCACGGTCTTATCTCCGCTCGCCACCGCCCACCGCTGGTCTTGGGCTGGTCACGTGTCACGCAGACTTACTGGGAGAGGGCTAGTAGGATTTGTACTTTTGTAAGAACTAAGAAGACCGCGGAATAATCACACAGAGACAATGCTTGAAATGTTAATTTCTTTTATTAGTTGATTTATATATAGCACCTTCCAATGTGTTATTTGAAGTTTGCTTCACCAAACCGTCTTGGTTTTAAAACTGTTTGCAAAGAACAATGTTTGTTGCGCCGCACTTGAATTGATTGTTTGCATTCTAGATCTTGTTGTAGTTGCAGAATTAACTACCAGACGAAATTACACCTAAATAACAATGAGAGTATTGGTAAATTACGAACGCATTAGGTATTATAAGGTAGAAGAATGTGTTAAAATGACTAGAGCAAAGTTTCAATCGAAATGTACTGACACCTTGGGCTTCGATGTATATTTATGAAGTAAACAGTATACTAAATATTGCTCGATACTTAAGATCTCAGTAGTTATGGGATGAATTGCTATATTATTCAACATTTAATGATTTTTGATAACATGTTAAGCACTTTTTTTATTATTCTGACTGCTTTATGTGCTCACGGCGCAATTATATCTATTCTTAAAACAACAAGTGTATAAAAGAACAACGCAATAAAAACAACGTTCAACAATAGGCCCATTAGTGAGTGACTTCGATTCATATTAAAAACCTTGTTTTTTTAGTCAAAGGGGAATTGATGTAGACTAGTGATAAAAGGTCAGTGTTTTCCTGATCAGCATGACGGCATCACTTCCCAAACAGGAATCGATTTTCAGCTCTGATCATGATTGCATGCGGTATTATATTTAATAAAAGATGAATATTAAATTGCGTTGGCATTGCTGCCGCTGTTGCGTTACAAATTTAAACCACTTTTAAAACAATAATAAAATATGTCACTAACCTTAGCTTTTGTTGAAAGCTATAGATCTGATGTCGAGTTTTAGCGATCTTGGCGATGTTAAATCACAAGGACCTTCAGATTTCCATATATTTATTCACAATAATGATGACATGCAAAATCCTCTCTTTGGGCAAACGGCAGGCGACGGGCGTAACAGATTGGCGTCGTAACTGATGAAGTAAAATTCATTTCGAGGAAGAGAATCCCCTCAAATTCGCTGTTCGTCGGAAGTTCAGAAAGATATAGGAAAAATATTCACAATCACTGACAACTTTTCCGTGAAGTGTTGCACTGTTGCGAAGCGCCTTGCCGTTTCCTCTTTAACTAAATGTTTTGCAAATGTTTTTTCGTAGGTATACTATATTATCGTCGGCATATATCGGTGTTTATTTTAAGATTCTCTTGCGACTTGCCTCCACCAGTCTCCGCGTACAATGATGACAAACCTTAAGTTCTCTACCCCAGTCTGGGCTGGTCACGTGTATCCCATATTCTGGGTCTTTTCGCAGCGGTGGGCGGAGCAGCGGAGATAAGACCCTGGGAACAAGGTTGTCACAACTAATGCTATAGTCTGAGTCACAACAAATTTTTAGTATCACAGTACTCATTGTTAGTATCACAACTAATGCTTGGTATCATAACTATTAATTTAATGAATTTGTCACAAATTACATAACAAAAGAACAGAACTTGCGTCCCAACTGAAATCAACCCCCCAATTCCAGTATCTCAACTATTGCTATAGCATTACAACTAATGCTAGCCTAGTTTCTAACCCTTCCTCGGTTGACACGTTTCGGAAGTGATCCGGACGGACCCGCTGCAATCTCGTTCCCAGAGCCCGCGTTCCCCACCCGGGAAATGAGAGACTCTGGGATAATCCGTTTCACATCGATATTTCATTGGCTGAACGGATTATCCCAGAGCCTCTCCTTTCCCACCTGCTGGGTAATGGGAACGTGGGCTCTGGGAACGAGATTTGACCCGCTGGGGAAGGCCTAGCAAAATTCGTAAACACTTTCACTTTACAGCTCAGTTGTTTATTGAGGAAGAATTGTGATGTTATGACGTCCCAAGTGTTTCCCGACACTTACTATTCCATCTGCATAAAATAATACAAGCCTACTGACCTCGGATCGACGAAGGTTCACTAGCCTAGCTTTCTTATCACTAGCTTTCCTTCTGCAACCGCCAAAAGTTGAAAGTTAAACAGTTAAATTTTCATTTCGAGCTCCAATTGGAATATATTCCATAATTTCCTTCTTACGATCGCCAAAATCTTCCCAGACATCCTTATGCTTTTTATATAATATACTGTCGCCACGCTAGATCCCAGGAACACTCGAAGGGCCAGAACGATTCTGGGCAGGACCTTTGTACGAATGTTGCTAGGCCTTCCCGTTTCGAGCCTCTCCCCAGTCTTCCCAAGGACCCAAACCAACTACGCGGCCAAGCTCATGCGGAAACGAAAGGCTTAGAAACTAGGCTAAACTAATGCTATAATATCACAACTATTGCTATAGTATCACTACTACTGCTATAGTATCACAACTATTGCTATAGTATCACAACTATTGCTATAGTATCAACAACTATTGCTATAGGATCACAAGTATCGCTATAGTATCACAACTATTGCTATAGTATCGCAACTATTGCTATAGAATCGCAACTATTGCTATAGAATCGCAACTATTGCTATAGAATCGCAACTATTGCTATAGAATCGCAACTATTGCTATAGTATCACAACTATTGCTATAGTATCACAACTATTGCTATAGTATCACAACTATTGCTATAGTATCACAACTATTGCTATAGAATCACAACTATTGCTATAGAATCGCAACTATTGCTATAGTATCGCAACTATTGCTATAGAATCACAACTATTGCTATAGTATCACAACTATTGCTATAGTATCGCAACTATTGCTATAGAATCGCAACTATTGCTATAGAATCGCAACTATTGCTATAGTATCACAACTATTGCTATAGTATCACAACTATTGCTATAGTATCACAACTATTGCTATAGAATCACAACTATTACAAGAGTATCACAAAGAATTAACTAAAAAAAAAACACAAATGGAAAACAACACATTTATTTTATGTTTTTTCATGTTCTGATTATTTGAAAGTTGAAAACATAATTTTAATTATTGGCATTTATGCCCGCATTGCGGGATTTCACACTTTGATATTTGGCTGCCTGTGTTGTGTGGGAAATATAAAATAAATTGCCTAACCTTTCAGTGTTAAAAATGTTCTTACCAAACCAATTCTCCTGGGTAATAACCCCAGATGTAAACAATGAACACTTAGTAAATATTTATTAAATAATGCATTTTCTAGAAAATAAGACGGTATAAAATTGCTAGCAGAAATCTTTCCTACTTCCGCCTTCTAGATGCGAACGCTGTCAAATCTCTTCCAACGAACAAGACAGCGAAGGACAACGTAATGAAACGAAATTTCAACAGCCACTTTTCCAACTGTATCAGATTGAAGAGGTTTTGTTCACACAAGCAGGTTTTTCTAGCCTTATTTAACGTTAAAAATCAACAACAAACAAGGCTTCTAAGGTTCCGCCCTGACAACCAGTGCATATTACCAGTTAAGGAGTTGATCATATCCTGTATAGTGTATAAGCTTGGTATATTATGCTGGTAAGCAAAATGGTAGTAATTGTACTCACCGTAAAAGAATAGGAGTGACAATACCTTTATAGGAATACAGTCATTAGCGAAAACAGTTTGTTTACGAACTCAAACGCCTTTTTTGCCTGTCGTATTCATCAATATGGAACCCAGCCCTTTCAATAATTTCTTTTGAAGTGAAAATGCTTAGTAATAGAAGATTTTCCATAAATTATTTCCTTGACTGCTTCTGGGAGTTGTTCTTGTAATACATGACAGGGTCAGGCCCGCTTTGCCTTCTCGGGAGGCGGAAAACTGGCAGGCGGGAGAAGGGAAAGAGCGCCTGATCACAGCTATTGGCCATTTGCTGATTTGCACGATGACGTGAGATGGCGTTGGGTGACTACAACTACCCGAATGCTTTGTCAGTATTGTAAGGTTTCGGTGAAAAGGGATGACTCAAAGGAACCTGTCCAGTCCTTTCGCGGCTTTTTAAAAATATTTCGTCATGCAAATATGTTTTTCCAAAAAGCTAGGGGGTAAACCAGATTTCTGATTAGGGTTGGGGTCTATATTTTCGTTAGGGTACGGAAAAGATTGCTAAAATCTTGAGGCTCCCTGAAAAGTTGACGACAAATTTGAAAACATAATATAGACGACATATTTTGGAAAGCCGCGAAAAGACTGGACGGGTCCTTTTGAGTCATCCCTTTATGCCGAAACCCTATAATAACACTGGCAAAACATTCTGGTAGTTGCAGTCACCCAACGCCATCGTACTTCAACGAGCAAATTGTCTATTAATATAGTTATTAATTGTGTGTTTTTTTTAGTTAATTCTTTGTGATACTCTTGCAATAGTTGTGATTCTATAGCAATAGTTGTGATTCTATAGCAATAGTTGCGATTCTATAGCAATAGTTGTGATTCTATAGCAATAGTTGTGATACTATAGCAATAGTTGTTATACTATAGCAATAGTTGTTATACTATAGCAATAGTTGTGATACTATAGAAATAGTTGTGCTAGTAAAGCAAAAGTTGTGTTGCTTTACTATCACTACTATTTCTATAGTATACTACAACTATATCTATAGTATCACAACTATTCTATAGTATCACAACTATTGCTATTGCTATAGTATCACAACTATTGCTATAGTATCACAACTATTGCTATAGTATCGCAACTATTGCTATAGAATCGCAACTATTGCTATAGTATCACAACTATTGCTATAGAATCACAACTATTGCTATAGTATCACAACTATTGCTATAGTATCACAACTATTGCTATAGTATCACAACTATTGCTATAGAATCGCAACTATTGCTATAGAATCGCAACTATTGCTATAGAATCGCAAACTATTGCTATAGTATCGCAAACTATTGCTATAGAATCGCAACTATTGCTATAGTATCACAACTATTGCTATAGTATCACAACTATTGCTATAGTATCACAACTATTGCTATAGTATCACAACTATTGCTATAGTATCACAACTATTGCTATAGAATCGCAACTATTGCTATAGAATCGCAACTATTGCTATAGAATCGCAACTATTGCTATAGTATCACAACTATTGCTATAGAATCGCAACTATTGCTATAGTATCGCAACTATTGCTATAGAATCGCAACTATTGCTATAGTATCACAACTATTGCTATAGTATCACAACTATTGCTATAGTATCACAACTATTGCTATAGTATCACAACTATTGCTATAGAATCGCAACTATTGCTATTGTATCACAACTATTGCTATAGAATCGCAACTATTGCTATAGTATCACAACTATTGCTATAGTATCACAACTATTGCTATAGTATTACAACTATTGCTATAGTATCACAACTATTGCTATAGAATCACAACTATTACAAGAGTATCACAAAGAATTAACTAAAAAAAAAACACAAATGGAAAACAACACATTTATTTTATGTTTTTTCATGTTCTGATTATTTGAAAGTTGAAAACATAATTTTAATTATTGGCATTTATGCCCGCATTGCGGGATTTCACTTTGATATTTGGCTGCCTGTGTTGTGTGGGAAATATAAAATAAATTGCCTAACCTTTCAGTGTTAAAAATGTTCTTACCAAACCAATTCTCCTGGGTAATAACCCCAGATGTAAACAATGAACACTTAGTAAATATTTATTAAATAATGCTCAATGCATTTTGTAGAAAATAAGACGGTAAAATTGCTTGCAGAAATCTTTCCTATTTCCGCCTTCTAGATGCCAACGTAGTCAAATATCTTCCAACGAACAAGACAGCGAAGGACAACGTAATGAAACGAAATTTGAACAGCCACTTTTCCAACTGTATCAGATTGAAGAGGTTTTGTTCACACAAGCAGGTATTTCTAGCTTTTTTAACGTCAAAAATCAACAACAAACAAAGCTTCCAAGGTTCCGTCCTGACAACCAGTTGACGAGTTAACGAGTTAATCATCTTGATATATTATGCTGGTAAGCAAAATGGTAGTAAATGTGCAGTACTTACCGTAAAAGAATAGGAGTGACAATATCTTCAGAAATAGTCATTAGCGAAAACAGTTTGCCTGCCTGTCGTATTTGTCGATATGCAACCCTGCCCTGTCAATACTTTCTTTGGAAATCAAAATGCTACAATGAAAAGATTTTCCATAAATTATTCCCTTGACTGCTTCTCGGTGTGAAGAAGTTTCCAGATGTTCTTTAGGGGGCGATTACATGGACTGGGCTGGCCCAGTTAACCGAGCTAGCCCGGTTAACCGGAATGAGTTTACGAAACGATTACATGGAGCGGGCTAGCCCGGTAAGCCGGGATGATTTCAGGCCGAAATTCGCAATTATCAAGTAAATAAGGGCAAAGTTACGTTAGTTTTACTTCAGTTTTACACTAATTAGTCTATTATTTATTTTGTAAACCCATCGTTAATAAAAAGATTGTTAAAGTCTTAGCTAACCCAGGAAAGCGTCTTCACGAAGACTAATTAATTTATTAAATCTTCACTTTGATCACGAAACACACAAAGAACGTTGATGTTCTATTTCAGTTCCTTTCAGCACTATTTATTCACACAGCCAAGCAAACGAACGCGTATCGAAGCGAGTTCAACAGTTTTTCAGCCCGGTTTGCCGGGATGAAAACGATTACATGGACATTTTCATCCCGGTTAACCGGGCTAGTCCGGTTGCGACAACCGAGATCCCGGCAAACCGGGCTAGCCCGCTTGCCATGTAATCGAAATGTTAAAACAACATGTGTTTTATATATAAAGCGGGCTAGCCTGGTTAACCGGGCCAGCCCGGTCCATGTAATCGCCCCCTTTGTCCGGCAGATATATCAAAGAAATGTTCATCAACCGTCAGAAATTTTCCCGCCGGAACTTACCGGTCCGAGATATATATATATATATATATACAAATCGAAATATAGTAAGGTTTTAGTACTGCCGAAGTTATTCAACGTAGATTTCTAACATTTCTAGCGAAGGCCCTTCGTCACGTTTCTCTCTGACGAAGGCCTTGGCTCGAAACGTTAGAAATCTACGTTCAATATTTTCAGCAGTACTCAAACCTTACTATATAACTGATTTCGATTTGTATTTCAACACAGCCTACGCAGCACATTACCTTTGTTTCACTGTATATCGTTTTGCGTTCCTATAGCCCCTCGCTCCCGTAGGAAATATAGAACAAGGCTTCGGCAGTTGAACTGTTCAGAAGTTCCGCCACGGCAGAATATATTTCTCAAATTAATGGTAATAATTCACATAGGAATCAGTTACAGAGACAATTTATGGCAGTTTATTGCAACATTTACCAACAACAGGACAACTTTTACCTCAAATTTCTCTTTAAATACAAATTTCTATATTTGAGAAGCTCGTCTATCGCCTCGTTATTTTCAACAGACTTCTTGGCGTTTTCAAATCAGATAATAAAACTGGTTTCTGGGTATGATATATTATATAGACAATTGATATACATACATGAATAGACAGGCAAAATAATAGTGAATGTACTTACAGAAAACAACGTATTTAGAAGTATTAAACCAGCGATAACTTTCAAAATATTTCTGAACGCGAACGCCTTTCTTCATGTCCGGGCGTGAATTGCGTAATTTACCACGATACACTGCGGTCGTCCGTTAATTTCTTGGACATTGAAATTCCGCGATAGTGTGAAAATTGAAATTCCACGATAGTGCGTTAGCAACTATTGTCAACTTGGTTTGAGCAGAATCGTCTTGCTATTAACAACAAAAAGACCCAAGCTATTTCTGTGGGACCGTGCAAGTACCAATATGATATGCAGGTGAATGGCCACAAAATAGAACTAAACGATTCCCTGAAGGTGTTGGGAGTTACCTTGGACAAGAGTTTGTCCTATAAGGAACATATAACAGATCAGCTCAAGAAGTCTCACGCAAAGGTTGCAGCACTTAGACGAATTCGCCGTTTTGTTCCCACAGATACCATGATAACGCTGTATAAAACATACATAGTCCCACACTTTGACTATTGTAGTCCACTCTTACATGTAATTGGTATCAGCAAAGGACAATGGAAGCGAATGGAGGACGCTAATTATCATATTTTAAGAACATTACTAGGATACGGAAAGTCTGTATCTTATGAACAATTACTAAATATAGCTAATTTGGCATCCTTAGGACAACGTAGGAATTTTCAATCCTTGGTCTTTCTATATAAGGCTCTCTATTGTAATGGACCACAGTACATAAGAGACTTATTCCAGTTATTCCATGCAGACCTCTGTACCCGGCTGAATTTCAGCCCGGGATGATATTCTCTCTATGCAATCCAATGTGCGCAATCGCAAATTCGTTTTAACATGCACTGATTTGTTGACATAACCAGGCTGAAATTAAAACTCAGCTGAACACCAAAATTCGGGCTCGTTGTCTAATTGTTAAAATGGCACTACGACGAAAAAATCGATCGTGAATCTAGTATTGATACCAGTAAACTTTAATTTCCAAATGAGGAATACTAACGTTTTCAGTTTCGCAAAATATTGTCTCGTTCTCGAGATATTTAAGTTTCTGCAACATGTAAATTAGTTGCCTCGTCACGTCATTTACTTACACAGGCAAAAATAAGATTTACGAAATGAGTAATGTATCTGAAACTAAAGGCCATGAGGGGCCTGTACTGGTTTTGCGGGATAGCGGGAAAGGCCAAAATTTCAAGTGGGATTCAGGATTTTAAGAAAAATATCAAGCGGGAAGCGGGATTTTGTATCATCGCGGGAAGCGGGATAAATAAAAAAATCATGGCGTGATGCGGGAAAGAAGCGCATGATTTAGTGGGATTCGGGATTTGTGACCAAAATTTCTAGTGTTTTTTTTTTGTTTTTCTTTGTGCTGTCAAAGATTCAAAGATTAACCATTATGCCCAACAAAATAAATAATCAAATAAATTTAGACAATTTAGAGATATATTTAGAGATATATTTAAAGATCATATATTTGTCTCGAAACAAAATGATTCATCATTGTTTTGAATCGCAATTTTTTCGAAAGCAATTATGTGAATTATGAGCAGATGAAATTCACGGAATTAATCTCTTCATTTAAACAATATCAGAAAAAAAAATGGTGGGAACGGGAAATTAGGATTAAGCATGGCGGGATAACGGGATTTGAAGGGAAAATTGGTCGGGATGGCGGGATTTTGGGGCCTGGTACAGGCCCCTCGGCCATGTCACACGAGGCAATTTTCCTTGCAACTTGCAACGCAATGGCGTTGTATTGCAAGTTGTAACAAAGATTTCTCGTGTCACACCCCATGTTTGATGTTGGCAACTAGTCTCGCAACGAAACTGAAATTGCGTTGCGAGTCGCAGTGCAGAGAAAGTAGCAGCAGCTTCTACTTTTCGCAACGCTACGAGACAAGTTGCAGCGTGTGACACCCCCACTGCAACTTGCAATGTGTTTTTCTTCGACAAAAATTGCGCTGCAAGTTGCAAGGAAAATTGCCTCGTATGACATGCCCTTAAGAGGTCGAAATAATTCAAACTTTGCACAAGTATAGTCATCATAAAAGTACACTCCACTGTGCGCATCATGTTGTTGCTACGGAAACCGTTTAGAAACACGAGCGTTTTTACTAAAAAATTAAAATATTAATTTTACATTTCTTTTTAAAAGAAAATGATAATTGAAACATCTGAAATACAATATCCGTGTGTCTACAAATATTCATGTCAATGTATTGCAGTAAAAGTTGTTTTATGGAGAAAAAATAAACATTTTTGTTTTACAAATGGAAGGCGCCTGTTTGCAAACGGTATCCATGGAAACAACATAATGTGAGTGTTGGAGTGTATTTTCCCCATAACTATTCTTGTGCAAAGTTTGAATTATTTCTACTTCATAGTTTCAGATATATTACTCATTTTGTAAATCTTATTTTTGCCTGTGTAAGTAAATGACGTCACGAGGCACCTAATTTACATGTTTCAGAAACTTAAATATCTCGAGAACGAGACAATATTTTGAGAAACTGAAAACGTCAGTATTCCTCATTTGGAAATTATAGTTTACTGATATCAATACTAGATTCACGATTTTTTCGCCGTAGTGCCACTTTAAATAGAAACATGGAAAATGTTTTCTATTTCTTAAATGTTTGATAATAGCAAAGATATATTAATAGGAAGCAAGTTGGTCTTGGAGGGGCACAGCTTCAAACGGGGCACTTTGTTCAGGTGGTGGGACTTCAAAAGGACACTTGAAACCCCTGTTTCATCATAAAAAGGACACTTTTCTGTTGCAAAAGGAGCACTCCATGACAAAGTTGGGCGGGGGGGGGGGGGGGGGATGGTGCACATGTCCCGTTTTCCCCCCTACGCCCCTGATTCAACCTTCAGTAACTCATGTGACGTCAACATGTTTAATTTGCATATCAAACAATGCACTACATGTATACGTACGAGTGTATAGCTTATCATAAAACTGAAATATCTCAACAACGAAGCAAGAAAACGAAAAACTGCAAAAAAACGTTACTTTGTTATTCGTAGGCCCTTGAAATTTCTCGGAACTCGGGCTATCGCCGGTAATGACTCGCAAATTCCGAAATTGGAACGTAACATTTTCGCCTGATCGCAGGCTAAAGCATTCCAATGCAGGTGCATGAAATTACAACTATTCAGAATGTACAACACAGTTACTCATAAAACGCAGAGGAGAAGAGCGTGTAGAATGGCTTATGAAACTACTTCAGCTGCTGGTTAAGAAGTTAACAGTTTAATACTGTATTTCAAGTCATTGTGCTGTCATCGAATCGATTTAAAATGCGTCGTTTATATCGTGCTGCTTTCAAGTTCGTTGGCATCTTGACAACTATAATGTTTATGTACTTAATACTACCCCGAAGTACTCTGGTTAGCAGTGGACAAACGAGAAAGACGTTAATTGGTAAATATTGCGTAGCAAAATAGATAGATCTGATTTGGAAATCGTTTTATTCTTTGTGCTTTGTATTTTAATAGTTGTGGTACAATTTAGGCCCTGTTTGCATGAAGCGGTTGACAGTCCAATCCACATGTTTACATGGAGAATCCGGTCTGCTTGGAACATTGTTCTCAGTTTTCGGTTTTTGAACACTATTTTCTATGCTTCCCTCAATGTCTTCCATTTAGCACGACACGCACCAACTTCATCATGCATATCAAGTCATTTTCAAGTGAAACTGTGTTTAGATGAATCAGATTGGAGACATTCAAGTCGATCCCCACATTAGTATGGGATTTTATCCCAAGCTATTAGGCTTTGACACTTTAATAAAGTTCATAATAATCCTCGGATCCTTGCTTGAATCTCAATTCGTTTCGATCAGATCGAAAACTTTCAATGTTCTTCATGTAAACAAAATGAGGAGAAATAACATGCGAGATCTGACTTCAACACTCTATCTGCTTCATGTAAACAGGGCCTTAATGCATGAGTCAATTCCAAACATGACCATCCCTCCCCTCCCCCTCCCGAGAAAGGACCCGGGAATTTGATTTATTTTAAACAATAGTGCTAATTCCCCACCACAGCACCACAGGGCAAAACTGATCGGCAAATTCCCCACCCATTGGCAGTGACAAGGTGACAAATTCCCCACCCCGGGAGCACACACCAGTTTAATTAAATTCTTTAATTTCAACAATAAACATGTATATAATATTTGTAATTACATTGACAGAATGTAAACAAAATGGCAACAAATATTTTGCCAATTGAGCCAAATCCTAGTTGGATATATATTTATACACAGGTATTAAATAACTACTTCTTTTTTTTTGTTATTTTTGCTTCGATCCTGATTAGATCAGCTGGCCAACCTCGATAAAAGTGTCTCAAAAACACCGTTGATGGCATTTTTTGTTACAAGCAGGCAACCATGCCAGATCGTATCGGATAGTATATACTTTGAACGTGAGGGGGGTTGCCAGCCGTAAAATTTTGAATTTATATACTAAAATTTATGGTTTTTTAAAAACACATTGGAATGGATGGGATTTCTGTGGAGTCATGCAAACTACGTTGGTGTTCTATTTTGAATGGCTCACTTCAGAATGCATCCAATCAGCGTGTGTGAAGTTATGATTACCGTAACCTAATTCGCATAACTCACAATGATAAACAAACAAGAAATATCGTGTAAATACTCCTAAATATAACACTTCGAAGAAAAGCTACAACAACATAAGCTTGCAAAGAATCAGAAATTTATTGGATCTGGCAGCTACAGGAAAGTCTCATATTCATAAATTACCTCGTTTTATTTTGATAATTTGCTGATACCGCGATGCATCTACTGTTATAAAGCTGAGCTTTTATACTACAGTGTAGTGTTACTTGTATTGTTCCTTAGACATTTATCTCACTGGTTCTGGTGGTTCAACAGCGCTATCTTGTGATACACGAAAGGCAACCGGTCTAGTCATCTTGATCAATGTCTAAGCTACATTTCTATGGTGGTTGCCTACTTGTAACAAAACGTTGGCTGCTTGTTATGGCTGTTCTTCGAAGTGTTATATTTAGGTGAATTTGCACCATGTTTCTTGTTTGTTTATGATTGTGAGTTATGCGAATTAGAATAATCAGAACTTCACACATGCTGATTGGATGCATTCTGAATTTAGCAATTCAAATAAAACACAAACGTATATTAGACGGCTCTTTACAGATATCCCATCCATCACATTGTACTTTAAAAAAGCTCTATATTTTAGTATATAAATCAATAATTACAGATGGCAACCCCCCTCATGCACCTTCAAAGTATGCACTATCCGATACGATTTGGCATGGTTGCCTGCTTGTAACAAAAAATGCCATCAAAAGTAATATTTTGAAGCCTTGGCCGGCCGTCTAGATAGAGTTGCAAACCAAAAGGACACATTTGAATCCCAAGTGTACTGCTTAGCAGGAAAATTCCCGACCTCTGAGAACACCGTGCAAGGCAAATGAGTCTCCTGGGTGGGGGTGAGGGGTGGGGGGGGGGGGGGGGGGATGGTCATGTTTGGAATTGACTTGTGCATTAGAATGACAATTTTAAGTTATAGCAGGCTATAGGTATTGGACTAATTGGTGGGTTGCAATTTAGAGGACAAAGACACAGTGGCCATGTTGGTTGGTAGGTAACAATAACATCTAATATAATATTCTTTTGTACCTAAAAACCAACATGGCCACCATGATATACGTAACATGCAACCCAGCAATACCTGGTACATATAATAATAACAACTTACTGGATTCATCTAAACCTGCCATGGCAAAATATTTAAGACAAGAATTCACTATAGGCCATTTGTATGATGACGTGAGATGGCATTGGCTGAGTACAACTACCAGAATGCTTTGGCTAAAAGGGATGACTCAAAGGGACCTGTCCAGTCCTTTTGTGGCTTTTCCAAAAAATATGTCATCAAATATGAACATTTTTTCAAAAAGCTAGGCAGTAAACCAGATTTTTAATTAGGGTTAAGGTTTATGTTGTGGTTAGTGTATCGAAAAAATTGCTAAAATCTTGAGACTCACTGAAACTTAATGACAAATTTGGAAAAAAAAATAAATTTGACAACATATTGACGTATGTCATGGGGTGCAGAGGCCCTGCGATTTAATACAATTTTCATGCAATGAAATCAAATTGTTTGTTTCCTCTGATTTTTTTTACTTTCTCTTGGACTGGGGGGGGGGGGGGGGGGGGGGGGGGGTGCAGATGTGAGTCGGCTACTAATGTGCCAGGGGCTCCACTCATTAAAATAATTTATTATAAGCCTAATATTTGTTAAAATTCAAGACATATTTTTCATATTGGGCAAAGCTGCTTATCCAATAGGAGTTATATTATACCAAACAAATTATTCCTCATGCAATTGACAACTAGTTACTAAGTAATATGGTATACTGTAAGTTGAATATACTTTGTTTGACTTGCCCAAACATTAATTACTGTCCAAACATTTCTGTCCTGATCAAAATATGTAGTTGATGATGTCCTACAATGCAAAAGATTGGACTGACATGTGATGCTAATGTTGACATTTGATTGGATGAGTATTTGATTATAATGGGTATAATAAATACACAGGGAGCTCTAACATGTACTTTTTGTTTTAAACAGTATATATACATCCATACACACATACATATTATATATAAATTACTGTATAGTTTAGTAGTGTCCTTGCTCTAATGTCTCTTGTTGCTAAGAAGGACAAGAGGCAAGAGCAAGGACACTACTAAACTATATGGTAATTTATATATAATATGTATGTATGGATGGATGTATATACTGTTTAAAGCAAAAAATACATGTTAGAGCTCCCTGTGTATTTATTGAGGTTTATATGTATGTATGTTTTACATCACGCACCCATTGGGTGCAATGCTACAATGCGTTCGTAAGAGTTAGCGGAGAGCTTTCACTCTCTTCTGCCATCCTTCCCTGTCTCTTGCGAGGCGTGCCAGGTCTTCAAATGGCATCCGCTCACAGTCCTCGAGTAGGGACCCAGCTGGTATTACATCACCACCGTGAACATAGGCAACGAGTGTGCGCCTCACCAAACGGTTTGCGGCCATACGCAAGATGTGACCGAGATAACATAGTCTGCGGCGGCGTATCGCGAGCACCAAGTCGAATACGGGGTTGGATGCCGTTTCTCGGTAGTCTTCCTTGGTGATAACATGCAGGCATCTGCTGTTGAATCCGTTGATTGTCTTCTTCACATTGTCCGATAGCTTCCACGCTTCGCAAGCGTGTGTTAGTGTCGAGCACACGGCAGTTTTATACAGTCTCAACTTCATCGACAGTGGTAAGCGGTGGTCGGTCCACATATGGGATAGGGAGCTGAAAACAGATTGCGCTATCCCCATACGATAACTAACGTCCGCTTTATCCTCACCGTCACACTGTAGCCGGCTGCCCAGATATTCAAACGCGTGCACATTCTCTATTTGCTGTCCTTCGAGTATCACATGATCAAGTTCTTTTTCTTTCGCTTTTCTTTTAACCTGTTGTACTGCCTTGTCCGCAAGGGTCCCTTTGCGTGACCGCAGGGTGCGGCCACCATCACACCATCTGGCATGGTGGATGGCAAGGCCTCGCGCAGTTGGAAAGTCTCTACTGCAGTCTGCGCATTTGTGCTTGAAATGCAGTGCTGCAATCTCAGACTCTGTCGTGGCACTGACTCGTACCTTCTTATGTATGTGCAGAGCCTTCGTCTTCGTGACGGATATCACCATCGATGCATCTCGTTTTGAGCCGGTCGATATCGCGGACACCCGCTGCGAAGCTTGTTGCGCATTTTCGTCTAGCAGTCCTGCGTCGTCCGCATATTCCAGACTCGCGATATTGACTTCATACGGTGGTTTTCCTACTCGTACACCGGCATTCGGCGAGTCGTGGAGTATAAATGTTCGCCAAAGCCCTGCGATAAACGCAACAGGTGAGAAGATATCGCCTTGCAGGACTCCTCGTTATATAATAATAGTTATATACTGAGACCCTGTTTGAATATATGGGGGCCATTGAGTTACCTGGTCAGCCAAGTTTCCTGGTTTGCTGGGATAAACTTCTCAAATCATTAATAATTCATAAGAAAAATCATTCAAGATAAGTTTTGTGGAAATACCACATTTAATATTTATTTGCTAAATTAAAGCTGTGTGTTGTAAAATGTAAAATGAAAGTAAAAGTAAACCATAAGGTTCAGGTATTTAGATCCTGGTTGTGACTTACCATCCTTAATTTATTATTGAGTCGGTTTTCTTTGTTCTTTCGAGGGCTTTATATTGCATAAAGCCCTTGAATAATAATTAGAAACGAAATGAAGAAAAAAACAAGGAAAATCTTTGTCCAAGGTGGGAAAAAAAGACAAAACTTTGTTGGAAAACCTCCTCAATAATAAATTAAGTCAGATAAATCCCTCAAACGTTGGGATGTATGCGATATAAAGCCCTTGGACGCTGCACGTCCTCGGGCCTTTATATAGCATACATACCTCGTTCTCGGGATTTATCTATTACTTGGTATATTGTGTTGGTGAGTAGTGGTGGAAAATGGTTAATAATTTGAGGTTTAATGTGTTAGGGTGATAAATATGATTGAGATTACGGAGAAGGTTGGGGTTAAGAGGGTTATGTTTAGGGTTGAGTTTAGGGTTAAGGGTGGGGTGGGGTGGGGGGTTGCTGGTGGGATTAGGATCAGGGTTAGTGTTGGGGTTAGGGTCAGGGTTAAGGGTTAGATTTTATGAAGTGGATTTTAAATTTTGGTAGTGGTGGTGGTGGGGGGGGGGGGGGGGGGGGTTAGTGTTATAATTTATTTTTATTTTTAATTTTAATTTACTTTTAATTTTTAAAGTGAAACTCTTCTAAAGAGGTGAATTATGTTTCTGTTGTAGTAAGGAGTCCAATTTGGACTACAACAGAAACTATATACTTATAATACTAACTCCCCACCCCCCACTTCATAAAACCTAACCCTGAACTTTAAAGGATGGTTAGGTGCAGACACAACTACAGGATATGCTGAGATTTGTTGTTACTTGGATTCAGGTCCCCACACTACATGTCGAATTCCATCCTTTCTATGGTTTACTTTTACTTTTATTTTACATTTTACAAAACACTACGACATTTAATCGATGTTTATACACTCTAATAATATACATGAAAAAATATCTCGACTGTGATTGGCTGATTCCAGTGCAGTTAATCCCAAACAACAGTGCAGAATTGTGTTATCACAGTGCAAAAATCTGTAATCACAGTGCAGAAATCTGTAATCACAGTGCAAAAACCTGTAATCACAGTGCAAAAATCTGTAATCACAGTGCAAAAATCTGTAATCACAGTGCAAAAATCTGTTATCACTAAGAACCAATCAAATTGATTGTACAGCGGATTTTTCCCGACACAAAACAAACAAAGATGGCGGCCAAGATTCGGCGGTTTTGGGGATAATTTGTTCAAATTTGAAGCTAGTTATGCTTTAATATTGCCAAGTGAAGCACCTACAAGAAGACCAGAAGCTTCTTTATGCCTCGAGTAAACTTTTTCAAGTAGTAAAGGAAGCGAAGCGTTTTTTAACAAATAAATATGCGAGGAGAGGACGGCTAAACACGTACGTTAAAATGTTAGTACAGTTGTTTTGAACATTTTTTCATGTATATTATTAATAAGTAATAGCATGGTTTCTCGTGCAATTTGGAAAAAAACATGCACTCGTGAGTTTTTCAAATACTTCAAATAGCACTCGTCCTTCGGACTCGTGCTATTTCGACAGTATTTGAAAAACTCACTCGTGCATGTTTTTTTTCAAATTGCACTCGAAACCATGCTATTACCTATACAAATCAACCTTAAAGTTGCTTTTACTCTTATATTTGTATACCTTCTAAGCATAAGAAGTGATTAAGCCGCAAAAATCGTTAACGATTTTCGGTCGTACTGTTACTTTAAACGACTTAAACGTGGTGTTTCTGCAAAACTTATCTTAATGAATACTATTATCGCCATGCAAACTTTCAAAGCATTAACAATGGAAATCTGCCATTACCAAAACATAATTTGTTGGTAAATGTGGTACTATTATTTTCATTCCCATTTATGCCATTTGGCACTTTTTATTTTTTACTTTGTCTGTATAACGCCAGACGATTTTACTCATCAAGGGAAGACCTCCTGACATGGTGGGAGTTAAAGGGTTAATAAACTATCTCCTTAACCCTTTCATCCCCATCGATACCATTTTGCACTTTTTATTTCTTACTCTGTCCATGGATTGTAAAAGGACTGGATCTTTTTACTATCCATGCTGAAGTCTAACGCCAGACAACTTTACTCATCAAGGGAAGACCTCCTGACAGGGTGCGAGCTATAAAGGGTTAAAACTCCCATAAATTAAGACAAATTTTACCTGAAATTTCTCTTTAAATACTGATTTGTTTGCAGGGACGTTGCCATCATCCCTGGAAAAGGGGGGAGGGGAAGGGGACTAGGTAATGAGGTCACTGTTTGGTGATGTCGTTGAGTAGTTTCACTAAGTGAGAAACGATATGCAGTGGCAGACACTAGGGGGTCGAGGGGGGGAGGGGGATGCCCCCGTATTAAAACAGCAAAAAAACAGCGTAGCTGCAGGTGGGGTTGCAATATCGATGGAACTGTGCAGAATTTGTGAAATCTCTAGTACCAGAGTTTCTTGGTCACTATGGCCACAGTAGTCAGACGATTTTACTCTCGGTCACTATGGTCACATTAGTCAGCTGATTTTACTCTTGGTCTTGAAATTTCCTTAGACAAAATGGTGGAGAAAGATTGACACAACCCTCCTTGTTCCCCCCCCCCCCCCACACACACACAAACAAACAAAGTGGGGAAAGATTACCTTTCACGCCTTCGCCCTTCCCCCCCCCCCCCTAATATTTCGTGAAGTGTCCGCCACTGACGTTATGGAAATCACAGCAACGGTGGTCTCAAGTGCCAAATACTGTATACTACAAGACTTTTTAAAATTTCATTAATTATTTGGGATCACACACTTTTCAATCTTAGGAAACCCCTTTCACAAGTTTCTTAACCCCCTCCCTCCAATACTTTCTTTTTGGTTTTGAGCAAATTAGACAATCGACCTTTGTGAAAAGTCCTCCCTGGTGACGCCCCTGTATGTTTGGGAAGCTATATTGCCTCATTTTTTAACAAAATCTCCTTTTCAAATCAGGTAATAGACGCCTTCTCATGTATGGTATATAGTAACACACTTTGTTTGATATTGTATTTTTGTTACGTAAAATTTTAAAACTGTTTCACTACATGTATATAGGCAATGGCATCCAAATTGAAGACACTGGAACAAGTTCTGCTGTTTCAGCTCCCAAAAACAATCGAAATAGTGAAACGTGGAATCTGCTAATGACTCTTACTAATTTGGGTCAGTATCCTGCAATTCTAAAGAAGTTTGAAGTTTGTTTGTCTTCTATTTGTAAACATACAAGCTTGGCACTGCAACTTCATATAGTCACAGATGAAAGAAGTCGAGACCAGGTGGTCAAATCAACTGAGGTATTGTCACAGAAGTTATGCAAAACTAAAATTAGTGTTGTGTATCAGGATATTGCTAAAGTTGCTGAAGCACTACAACCTTTGATGAAAATACTGCAGGTATGTGTGAAATTTGACTTAAAACTAAGATAATGGAGCTAAGTTTAAATTATATAAATAAATTAAATATATTAATAATATAGAGGGCAAAATTACTCGAATATGATTGGCTAATGAAAAGGGCATTTTTTTGTAATTCAGGGCAAAATTGGTTCTTTTATCAGAAGTTCTTGCATGTGATTGGTCGCTTTGTTACTTAGCAACAGTGAACCTGAGAGGACTTAGCTATTTTCAACAAATCTGCAAGGTTTTCCGGTTTGAATATGCTTTTTTGTTTACTTTGAACTAGTGTAAACTATCGAATGAGTGTAAACTATTAGTGAAAAGGAATACACTAGAAAATTTACGAACTTTTGCCTGTGTTTACAAAAAGAAAGCTACAGGCACAGCGAGAGAGCGAGGGAGAATAGGGGAGTTCAAGGTTTATTTCGCCATATTGCAAGGGGTGCAAAACCATTGGGGCGAGCGCGCGGCCATGCTTATTTATCCTTGTTAAATAGGCATGACCGCGCGCTCGCCCGAATGGTTTAAATAAACCTTGAACTTGGAACTCCCCTAATGTTGCCGAGCACCGACCGTGATAAGGTACATGTACTTCGAGATTTTCTGGATATAACATAGCTTTTGAATAATTTTGCCTGCTATTTTATTAACACCTAATTGCATGAGTTCTCGTAAAATTAAGGCTTAATTCACTCGTGTTTTCAAAATCTTACAATTACCCTCGTCGCTTCGCGACTTGGGCAATTTTGTGAAATTTTGAAAACACTCGTGAAATTAAACTTTAATTTTCCTCGGCCCCATACGATTACCTATACAAATGTAAATCTTTAGAATAAATAAAACAAATTTTTAAAATCTTCGCCGAAACTTACCCGTCCGAGAAAAAGCGCATATATATATATATATATATATCTTTAGCATCAACCAACTGGTGGTCTATTACAAATCCGGCTTTCTGATTGGCTGAGCTACCATGGTCTATTGGTGATAGACCATAGCGTTATCCAATGATAAACCTTCTTATAGCTGGAATACGCCTATTCTGTCCAATCAGAAGCCACGGCATATTCACGCCGCAAGCAAAACCTGGAAACTAGGCTAAAAAATCAAACATGGCGTCTGCTAAAATTTTTGTACGAGTGAAGAAAACATTGGGTCGAAAGTAATGGAAATATATTCAGTTTGACATTTTCGAATAAGAAAATGAATTCGCTTATGCCTATGGAGTATATCTACACCAAATTTGAAGCAAAGTAGTTACAATGTTGTGTTTTGTGAGCGATTCATTGTTTACCATACGCCATCGAAGTACTCTGCATTATGTGTGGGGAGACTTCTGCAAACAAAAAGATAAAACTATCTGACCATTTAGAACAATGTTTGATAAGACTTCTTTACGTTAAAGAAAAGTTGTTTATGGTTGATACTAAAAGAATTAGACAACTCGTCCTCGTTTTCTATGAGCAGATAGTCAACTCAGCTTCGCCTCGTTGACTATCAGCTCATAGAAAACGAGGACGAGTTGTCTAATTGTTAAATATATATTGAAATATAGTAAGGTTAGATATACTGCCGAAACAGAGAACGTAGGAGTCTAACGTTTCGAGCGATGGCCCTTCGTCAGAGTTTCTCTCTTCCACCCGTTTCTCTTTGGATAGACCACAATGCATTACGAATTCGAGATGGCGCAGCTATTGGTGAAAAGGTCCATTCATAGCCACAGCCCCACAAACGTCATGGGCTCTGGCATAATTGTCGCATTCGGAATGGTAGCCTGGTACCCTGGCCCAATCAAAGAATATGGGCCAGGTAACCACTAAAGACTTCTGCTTTCCTATTGGTTGAAATTTCGCGCGTTTTTAGTGGCTATGAGTAAAACTGCAATCGTCATAAGTGGATTTAGCCCTGATGACGCGAGAATGAGATTAGTGGTTACCTGGCCCATATTTCTTTGAAATTGGGCCAGGGTACCAGGCTATCGGAATGGGAGCGATGTTTTTGCCGTAAGAGATTTTGGCGGGTTTTTTGGCGTTCTCCGTGAAGCGGCAGTGCCCTGACAAGTTAGCGTCTAGATCGTCAGGCGGCTTTAACTACGGTGCCCTGACAGGCCAGTCACTGCCTTGACGACTTGTTAGGTAGCTTTATATTCTGGGTGTTTGACGAAATCCTACGCTAGGCCGTGAAGGACCTAAGCCACAGACAGATACGTGGACTCTGGGAATAAGAATACAAGCGACGCTTTTGACGTCAAGCAGGGCATCGCTCTTTAGTATTTTGTTTGGTTTCTTGCTGAATTAGGCAATTAGCCATCAGCTCATGTGCCGATATCTGTAAAACCTCCGGGAGCCACCTTAATCGAGTTCTTACTCTTTTCGTAGCATATCTTTACAAGTGGCTCAAGGTCTTACTACAATGGCGCCTTGTTCTTTCTATCAATCATTACCCACACTTTTTTCCCAAACATTTCCAAACTCGTCATGTTGGACATCGACTTGAAATTCCGCACAGACATCAAACAGCTTTTCGACAAATTCGAACACTTCTCACCGACAAACATAATGGATTAATGGGACTATCCCACGAGCAACAGCCCGTCTACAAACACATTACCTGGAAACACCGGAGAAACAACCCCGGGACAAAAGTCGGCGAGCCGGCTCCTGACGGTTACCCAGGATTCAACAGTGGCGTACTGCTTCTGGATTTGGATCGGATGAGAGCCTCCCCCCTGTATCAGCAGTATATAGTAAATAATATGCTGGTTGTTGAGCTTAGCGAGAAGTACCACTTCAAAGGCCATCTTGGCGATCAGGGGTTTTACACATTGTTGGGTTTTGAACATCCTGAGTTGTTTTACGTCTTACCTTGTACTTGGAATCGTCAGTTGTGCGTGTGGTGGAGGGATAGTGGTGGGTACGAGAAGATTTTTCACTTGTATCACAACTGTTCTGTGCCTATTCATGTATATCACGGAAACTGCAACACTGCCATTCCTTTTGATTAGGATTTTTAAGATTTTCTCGGCGTTAGAAAGTAGTGCCCTGACGAGTTTCGTCGCTACGGTTGCCAAGGACGATTGAGTTTGGTGGGTGGTTTAGATCATTGGGTGTTTTGTTTAGGGTATAGAGCAGCGGTGGGTAAAATCCAACCCGCGAGAGATAGCTGTGCGACCCTTCCTTCATTCGTTCGTTTCTTCCTTCCTTCCTTCCTTCCTTCCTTCCTTCCTTCCTTCCTTCCTTCCTTCCTTCCTTCCTTCCTTCCTTCCTTCCTTCCTTCGTTCCTTCCTTCCTTGCTTCCTTGCTTCATTCATTCATTCCTTCCTTCCTTCCTTCCTTCCTTCCTTTCCTTCCTTTCCTTCCTTTCCTTCCTTCCTCCCTCCCTTCCTTCCTTCCTTCCTTCCTTCCTTCCTTCCTTCCTTCCTTCCTTCCTTCCTTCCTTCCTTCCTTCCTTCCTTCCTTCCTTCCTTCCTTCCTTCCTTGCTTGCTCCCTTCCCTCCCTTCCCTCCCTTCCCTCCCTTCCCTCCCTTCCCTCCCTTCCCTCCCTTCCCTTCCCTTCCTTCCTTCCTTTCTTTCCTTTCTTTCTTTCTTTCTTTCCTTCCTTCCTTCCTTCCTTCCTTCCTTCCTTCCTTCCTTCCTTCCTTCTTTCCTTCCTTCCTTCCTTTCCCTCCTATCCTTCCTTTCCTTCCTTTCCTTCCTTTCCTTCCTTTCCTTCCTTTCCTTCCTTTCCTTCCTTCCTTTCCTTCCTTCCTTCCTTCCTTCCTTCCTTCCTTCCTTCCTTCCTTCCTTCCTTCCTTCCTTCCTTCCTCCCTCCCTCCCTCCCTCCCTCCCTCCCTCCCTCCCTCACCTCCCTCCCTCCCTCCCTCCCTCCCTTCCTTCTCTTTTTGGCTTCACTCCTTCATTTATTCCTTTCTTTTTTCGTTACTTCTTTCGCTCTTTCCTTCTTTCTTTACTTTCTTTCTTCCTCTCTCCATCCTTTCTTCCTTTGTCTTTTCTCTTTTTTCTTCTTTTCTTTTCCTTCCTTCCTTCCTTCGTTCCTTCCTTCCTTCCTTCCTTCCTTCCTTCCTTCCTTCCTTCCTTCCTTCCTTCCTTCCTTCCTTCCTTCCTTCCTTTCTTTCTTCCTTGAATGGAATGCCGTTGTTCTTATATTTGATCAAACACGATACTGGTACGAAAGAGTAACAACAAAATATCGTTACGTTCACACAAAACCGTTTGAAGTTCACAACGGTTTCAAAAGTGTGTACACGAGTCCAGAACCTTCTGGTGTTCGTCCATTATTGCGAAGCCTTATAGCCTTAAACCTTACGGCGACAATCTCGGATCTCACACCGTCCCTTCTTAAATGGCCCCGAACCGTATCTGCAAAATCATGAGGTCATTAGAAACCGGGTAATAATTGAAATTCCAGCAAGCTGTTGCGTGTAATAAAATTGGATATTAATTTTGACGCGACAGTACTGCAAAAATGAAAATAAAGTCGTTTATTTGTTTTTGGATTAATGCTTTTTAAAAATAGATCTCCCTTCCCGTGAATGTTTTGCTAATCAGTTATTCTAGAACGTTCTTATCTCATGCTTACCGAAAGCTCTTCCTAATTGCCACCAAACCGACAAAATAAGTGGAATAGTTGGAATAGTTTAGTAATAACCCTGCGTCACATGTGGTCGTGTGTTAGTGCGGTGATATGTGAGCTGAGCGGAAGTTAAGTAATTAGTACAAATATCAAAAGGGAGTGTTTGTAACTTTGTATATTGGTTTCCAAACTGAGGACTTCTCGGTTTTGGCAAAGTTCCCATGAGCTAAGTTTGATATTCAAAAACAAATTGAATGACTAAAATTTTGTTTGTGATCATTTTCACAGTTTATATAACAATATAGCAAGTATTTAATATTTACACGTTCAGTGACGTCGTCGCTTTACGAGCCAGTAAGTCAGTCAGTCAGTCAGTCAGTCAGTCAGTCAGTCAGTCAGTCAGTCAGTCAGTCAGTCAGTCAGTCAGTCAGTCAGTCAGTCAGTCAGTCAGTCAGTCAGTCAGTCAGTCAGTCAGTCAGTCAGTCAGTCAGTCAGTCAGTCAGTCAGTCAGTCAGTCAGTCAAGCCCGGGTACCTCACCTAGCCAGCTTTGGCGAGATGATTTTAATCGTGTCTACAGTCAAAATGGAAATATCTTCCCACTTCCGCTTCTGTAGTTGGTTGTGTCTTACTGTATTTCTGCAGCCGCTACTGGAGCGCGAGGAAAGTCTACAAAAAAATTTCTCAGGCTTCGATAGCGGCTACAGAAATACAGTAATACGCAACGAACTACAGAAGAAGAAGTGGGAAGGTATTTCCATTTTGACTGTAAATGAGAACGGCTAGCTCGCCTGGGCCTACTTGCTTGTTGTCCATAGCCCAGCACTTCCCGGGGGTGGGAAATTGTGTTGATCGTCTAGTCCCGCGGATGTCCGGGGGGGGGGTGATAAATACCGGCACGCGAGGGGTTTGGTGCCTAACCTGCGAGCGGGAAAATCAGTCCAATTCGTCAGTGAATGGTTGGCGAGGAACATTCTTTGAAAGCTGATCGCTATATTTGAAGGTTTGGATGCAGAAATATTTGAAATGTTGAAATATTAAAATCTACCTGAAGATTTGATAACTTGACTACATGCAATTATTTGTCAATGTTGTCCCCGGGGTGGGGAATTGTCTTTTTTCATGTGGCAGGGGGTGGGGAATATGCAGTTTAGAAGTAAAAAATATGCAAATCCCGGGGGGCGGGGGTTCCTGGGGGATGGTCACAGCAAGAATTGAACCATGCATAACTGCGCAATTTTAATATTAGTTAGCAAGACAAAATCTCATTGTTTTAAATATCAACTGTACATGAACAAGCAGAACTTGTGGATTGTTAAAGGACATTGGCAACAAAAATTAAGTTTGTCTAATTTGAAAGAACTCATAAAATTGTAATAGAAGATCCTTTACAATTTTTTCGTATCTTTCTTCGTTTGCAAGATATTTCAATTTGTTTAATATGTAAATGAATGGTCTCTGACGTCATGAGCAGGTACAGTATTTTCACACGTAGCAAAATCAGTTATATCTCTAAATTTGTTCAACGAAATCACTTGAAACTGTGCATGCACATAAAACGCCTTGTGACACTGAACATTTCATAACTGATCTCATTTACATATTAAACAAATTGAAATATCTTGAAAACGAAGAAAGATACGAAAAAATTGTAAAGGATCTCCTATTACAATTTTATGAGTTCTTTCAAATTAGACAAACTTAATTTTTTATTGCCAATACCCTTTAATGTGTCGAAAAAAGCTGATAAAAACAAATTTTGTCTTTTAGTGCCAGCCCGGGTAGGCGAGCCAATGAGATTTATCAGAAATGCTTACGTTCATAGGCCGGTCAATCGTGTTTACATGGGAAAAATCCGGTCTCACAAAGGGTGATCTCGATCGGCTAGGTGGGCTGGTTCGGCTCTCATATAAGTACAAGATGAAAATTAACAAGAAATAATAGCGTAAGCGAGATATCGGCAAAGCGAACTAAACTGATGTGTTTGTATGGAGAGGGTCAGCCGCCTGGGAGGGCTAAGTAAGGGGGTGTTTATATAGAGGTGAGGTGTGGGTGGGTGGGTAAGTAGGTATGTGAGTGGTTACGTAGATAGGTGAGTAGGTAGGTGGGTGGAAGGGAGGGCATTTTTTACACTGGAGTCTGGCTTTAATACATATGTTACGTTCTTTCACAGTTTTCCACCCAAGGTAGCTTGCTCTGGTGTACTGTACGGTTCCCAAAGTAGCAGGACGGGACTTTCGGGATAAGCGCCCATCGGGGCGCTATACTTTCGGGAAGCTGTTACTTTTCGGTAGCCGTTACTTTCGGGGAGCCGTTACTTTCGGGGAGCCGTTACTTTCGGGGAGCTGTTACTTTTGGGGAGCTGTTACTTTCGGGGAGCCGTTACTTTCGGGGAGCCGTTACTTTCGGGTAGTCGTTACTTTCCGGGAGCCGTTACTTTCGGGAAGCCGTTACTTTCGGGGAGCTGTTACTTTCGGGAAGCCGTTACTTTCGGGGAGCCGTTACTTTCGGGGAGCCGTTACTTTCGGGAAGCCGTTACTTTCGGGAAGCCGTTACTTTCGGGGAGCCGTTACTTTCGGGAAGCCGTTACTTTCGGGTTTCCGTTAATTACTTTCGAGGAGCTGTTACTTTCGGGGAGCCGTTACTTTCGGGGAGCCGTTGCCTTCGGGAAGCCGTTACTTTCGGGAAGCCGTTACTTTCGGGTTTCCGTTAATTACTTTCGAGGAGCTGTTACTTTCGGGAAGCCGTTACTTTCGGGTTTCCGTTAATTACTTTCGGGGAGCCGTTACTTTCGGGAAGCCGTTACTTTCGGGGAGCCGTTATTTTCGGATGACACTGAAACTGAAGTGCTGCGGCATGGTATGACAGCTGGATATTATAAAATATTTATCATGCAAACACAAATGAATACCACACATACACATGCTTATTTGGCGAGTTTGTTTCTGTTTGGTTATACAAGGGCTATATAGGTTACGAATTTCAACTGTGTTTTTAAAACTTTACATTTCATACAAACATGCACGCACGTGTTTATATACCGTTGTTTCAGAAGCTCCTATTAATCTCGGCATATACTGAAACAAGTTTCCGAAACACATTTTCGAAATTTTTTTAGGAAACTTGCCCAAAAAATGAACAGTGTTCTAATCAGTGAAACTTTGTTTCTGAAACTTTTAGAGGTATCGAAACTTTAAATGTATCGAAAATTTTCGTTAGTAGAGAACATAAGCAAATACAACGCGAACGTCAAGGACAACGTATTTAAAGGGCAATAGCACTAAAAATTAAGTTTGTCTAATTTGAAAGAACTCATAACTGAATTGCAATAGAAGATCCTTTACAACTTTCTCGTATCTCTCTTCGTTTTCAATATGTAAATGAGATGGTCTCTGACGTCAGGTATGGGGTAAAATATTTTCACATGTAGCAAAAGCAGTTATATCTCTAAGATTGTTCAGCGAAATCATTTGAAACTGTGCACATAAAAAAACTCCTTACGACGCTGAACATTTCATGTTAGATATGTAAGTGATTTTGCTCTGTTTTAAAATATTTTACCCCACTCCTGACGTCAGAGACCATCTCATTTACATATCAAACAAGTTGAAATATCTTGAAAACGCAGAAAGATACGAAAAAGTTGTAAAGGATCTTCTATTGCAATTTTATGAGTTCTTTCAAATTAGACAAACTTAATTTTTAATGCCAATCCCCTTTAATACAAATCAATAGTCAACAGAATTCAGTTCTCACACAACAAAGAAAATGAAAATTTGTATAGATAATCCGGCATGGGGCCGAGGAAAATTAAGATTTAATTTCACGAGTGCTGATTTTCAAAATCAGTTTACAAAATCGCCCGAGTCGCAAAGCGACGAGGGTAATTTGTAAGATTTTGAAAACACGAGTGAAATTAAACCTTAATTTTACGAGAACTCATGCGATTATGTGTTGATACTTGATAATATAGCGGGCAAAATTATTCAAGAGCTGTGTTATGTCCAGAAAATGGCGAAGTACGTGTACCTTATATCATGGTCGGTGCTCGGCAACATACAATTTTCTTCGCTCTATCGCTGCGCCTGTATAGCTTTCTTTTTGTAAACATAGGCAAATGTTCGTAAATTTTCTAGTGTATTCATTTTTATTAATAGTTCACAGTCCTTCAATAGTTTAAATTAGTTCAAAGTAAACAAAAAGGCATTTTCAGACCGAAAACGTTGCAGATTTGTTGAAGAATGGTCAGTCCTCTGAGGTTCACTGTTGTTAAATAACAAAGCGACCAATCACATGCAAGTACAACTCTAAAGCTTTTCGATGTCGAAAAACATACTTTAAGTATATCAATACTATCTCGTACTTTCTGCTAGATACTGAAGTTTCGATTGCCATCGTCGTCCTAGCTACTATTAGGGACCTTAAGATCTACGACGGCAACTTCGAGGACGACGTCCTTCAAACAAAAGCATTCTTCTTGCAAAACAAAGATAATGAATAATTTCTAGTCCCAAGAGTAATCTGGACACCGTCCTCGCTCTGCATACAAGGCCACTCAGAGCATTTTCACGTCTTCAGGACGACGTTGACTCGTGGGATGATGAGAACTGTTGTCTGAGTTTGCCTTAACATAGACACTGCAACCGTTTTAAAACTTTGAAAATTAAAAAACAAGCTTCAAGTATTGAATACAGTAGTCAGTTAACCGTGACTTCTTTTTAATGCTAAAATTTGAATTGCTTTTTAACCGCCGTCGTCGTCCTAGCATCTTAAGGTCCCTATTGAGTCAGTTTCGGGCGCCGCTATTTTGCCAACTACGGTATATTCGAGTTGTCGTTGAGTTGTCGAATCGTCAATGCAGATTTTGTTGCTGTACATGGATTAGCTATATATGCACACGGTATAACGTTTCCGGGCGTTTTCGTATTGTTTCAAGTAATGAATTGATTGCAGTTCTCGGTTCCCTTGAGAACAGTAAACAATAGGAAAACACAGAAAAACGTTTGTGTGTGCATATAGTCTTCCCTTGCAGGGAACCAACCCGGGTCAACCCGTCCTGCCGGGTGACACATGCAGGCGCTTACGAACGTGTCCTTGGCGCCAATTTTCGGTTGTGGTCTAGTGACAAGATCGAATATTTGACAGTCTGTCTCAGAAGGACTACAAAACTGAGATGGACTACAAAAATGTCGACTTCAATTCAGATGTCGTTTGTCGTTGCCTTGTTTTCTCGCTTACGCGAACGAATAGGCGAGAATACAAGGCAACGGAAACTGAAACAATCGAAATTTGCTTACGACGTTTCTCAACATCACTAGCCGTGTTGTTTGCCATGTTGTTTAGTGAATAATAATCGACCACATGTCTTGACAACCAGAGAGCTCTGCTCGGACAAAAAAGCACCCCCAACCCGTGGCAGCCAGCCAACCCGGGTTGGCGAGCTGACCTGGGCTGGCTCTCAACCCGGGCTCGTGTAAAAGGCCCCCTTAATTGAGCGATAGTCATATTCTCTGGAAGCGAAAACTTTTCGGTGGTTAAGCTACTGCATGTTAAGGTGCTGTTACACGATGCGATTTTTCTTGCAACTTGCATGCACACAAGTTGGGTTAGCTTGATCCAATCCCGACAAACGTCTTCGTTATTTAGAAATCCCGAATCCCGTTCGTCAGTCTGGCTTCTTTCCCGAATCACGACAGCAAAAGTTCCCGTCATTTTCTCGTCCATTTTTTCTATTCTTCGTTATTTCCCTGTTAAATTGTTTCATTATTCCTCTGTTTCTCGTTATTAAAATAAACGTTATTCAGCGTCCCGAGAAATTTACTGCGGACCCTCTTAAAACAGAAATATCAAATAAAGGTGATAAACGTAAAAAATTAAACTCATTTGAACTGGTTTAATTGTGCTGTCACATTAATTGTTCCCCAAATACAATATAGCGATAGCTTAGCCTAATAGTCAACATTCGATAGACAGCCTGTCTGTGAGAGGCCGAAAAACAATGTGGATGTTTACGCAAGTTAAAGTAGGTTTTGGTTAAAACTATAGAAGACCTGTCCGAACTGACTAACACAAACAATCTTATCGCAATCAATTGGCCCAAAAATGTCTGAACTGGATTACACAGATAACGTCAAAAGTCTGTCATGTTTGCTATGGTCTGGTTAAGGTTACGTATATACCTTCAGGGGTGTCTCGAGTCTAATGTACAGGGCGTCCGAACATCAAATCATATATAGCTTATAAAATTTGCGACAACTGAAAATATGCCAATACTTTTCGATTTTAATTAGTCAAAGATTTTTGGATAATCCCTCTAGACCGTTGTCGTGATCGTCTTTCACAAGGTTTTTCAGTCAAACCGGATGTTCTTTACCGCGCTACCTTAACTTGTTATATTAATTTACAGCAACATTGCAATGTTGAGTCGTTGGCTTGCAAACGGTACATTCCTTGGCAAGTTGCTAAAAATTCGCATTTTAAATATCGAATTTCACATAACATGAAGTTGACTTAGAGTTAGTTGTTCTGACTTTCAATAGAACTTCATATTATGTGAAGTTCGTTATTTAAAATGCGAATTTTATTTTGAGCAACTTTAATACCAAGAAATCGCCGTTTCCCGTTTGCAAGTCAACATTGCAATATTGCTGTCAAATATTGCAAGGTCGCGCGGGAAGGAACATCCGGTTTGACTGTAACGCAAAGTGCTTTGGTTAATTTTTAAATTCGATTCTTTTCTTGGGAGTCTTGATATATACGTACAAAGCGCTAAAAAATCGTGTCGGGGTTTTCGTTAAGGTTTGCAGGGTCGTTTCGACACATCGCTCTCAATTCGTCAGAATTTATGCCACAAAAATAAAATAGATATCGTTAGAAAGCTATTAATTTGTAGAATACAATGTTGTCTTTGATTTTGCGATAAACCAAGCCAATTGCGAAAACCAGAAAGCGTTTTATTTTGTTCAAAATCTTTATTTGCATTGTAATTCCAAGATAAATTTCCAGCAAAACGGTGTCAGCGGTTTTTTATTTATTGCCTAGTTTCGATTTTATGACTTATTGTCCGAATGTTGGTCGAAAAACAGCATTTTCAACTTTGGTCGTTAATAAAATCAGCAAAACTCCACATCAAAAAAAGCTGACACCGTTTTGCTGGAAATTTATCTCGGAATTAAACTGCAAAAAAAAAAAAGATTTTGAACAAAATAAAACACTTTTTACTTGAGTCGTCCCGACTGAAGCCCTCTGGTTTTAATTTAAAAATTCACAATTAACATTGTATTATATTTCACATTTCACTCTGACGAAGAGCTCCGCTCGAAACGTCAGTTTTCCGTTGCTAAAAACCTCGGCAGTTTATCACCTTTTCACTTTCCTCCATCTAAAACACTGCCTACGCAGCACCCTACTTTTTTACACAAACCTCGCTTTTTCGTCGCTCTGTCTGTTCTGAAAGACCGCAGGCGGGATAATTTTGCCATAAAGACCTACAAACGTAACGCTGTCCACCGTTTTCTGCCCGATATCACAGAATAGAAATACAACCAGAAGTCCAACTCACGTCGGAACCTTTGAAGTTTATGTCTTCGCGCATGTCGCCTCGCGCATCTCGCTTCCTCGTCATCCTACGCCATCCTACGCAATCCTGGCAAGTTCCCCCAGCAGCTTGGACCTTCAAAAGAAGGCTAAAACTGCCGGGGGAACTTGCCAGGATGGCGTAGGACATAGCGTAGGATGGCGTCGGATGGCGTAAAATATCGCGCCTGCGCATTGAAGAAATGCGGACAAGTTGTCACTCGAGTTGGACGTCTGGTTGTATTTCTATTCTGTGCCGATGTTTTTACTTGACTGTGGGCTCAGCCGCGCCCGCAAGCCGATCAATTTAGTTATAAACTCATTTATGAGAAAAAGGTCAGTGGTAACTACTATGGGAGAAAGGTTCAATAAACCGCCATCTTGGATTGGTCACGTGCACCAATTGTCAGTCATTGGTAAAGGGTGCTCTTTGTCCAGTTATATGTCAGTAATCATAACACACTTTTTCCACACTTTATACTCTTATATTTCTGTATATACCAAATAATTGTCTTTGTGTGCGTTAATGTTTCTTTGTACTTATTTCTTTTTGGCAGTAAGGTAAACGCCTCCGAGAAAAACAACCTGAAAACCCAAATTCAGGAATTAGTCAAAGCGAAGGAGAACAATGTCCGCGAGATAGGCGAATTCAGACTCCACTTGAAACTTGTGGAGGAAACGCGCGACAACATCCATCGGGAGCTCATCGACGTCCAACGTAAGATCCGAGAGGGCGACGATGCGCGCGAAGTTGCCCGAAAGGAGTTGATCGATTTGAAACGACAACTGAAAGACAGCCGAACGGGAAAGAGACGCCGTCAAAACGACTTCGCAAGAACTACGAGGAAAGGTGAAGAAGGCTGAAGCGGAGAAGACGAACCTTCGAAGGGAACTAGAGGAAGCTGGACAGAAGATTAATTCTTTGGACGAAGCCAATAACGCTCTTCAGAAGTTGTGGACCTGAGGTCGAGTTTGAGAGATGTGGAGAAGGCGTGTGTGGAAGCCAGGCGCGACTGACTGCAACAGCTCTACAATCAGGTAAGGTTGGGTGTGAGGGCGTTATTACTGGAACATTCGTTAAAGGAACGTTATTATTGAATCTAGTCATTAAGCTTGATAAGTTTTAGCCATTGAATTAGAACATTTTTTTCTTTCTTATTTTATTTTATTTTATTTTATTTTATTTTATTTTATTTTATTTTATTTTATTTTATTTTATTTTATTTTATTTTATTTTATTTCTTTCTGTCTTACGTACTTTGCATACTTATCTACTATTTTTTCTATTCCTTTTCTTAATTCCTTCCTTCCTTCCTTCCTTCTTTCTTTCTTTCTTTCTTTCTTTCTTTCCTTCCTTCCTTCCTTCCTTCCTTCCTTCCTTCCTTCTTTCTTTCTTTCCTTCCTTCCCTTCCTTCCTTCCTTCCTTCTTTCTTTCCTTCCTTCCTTCCTTCCTTCCTTCCTTTCTTCCTTCCTTCCTTCTTTCTTTCCTTCCTTCCTTCCTTCCTTCCTCCTCACTTACTTACTTCCTTACTTCTTTCTTTTCTTTATTTCTTTTTTCCTTCATTATTTTCCTTTCTTCTTTTCTTTCTTTATTCATCCCCTTCTTCCTTCTATCCCTCCTTCTTTCCTTCCTTCCTTTCTTTCTTCCTTCCTTCATTTCTTCTTTTCTTCCTTCCTCCTTTCCCTCTTTTCTTCCTTCCTTCCCCCTTTCCTTCCTTCCTTCATGCCTTTCTTCTTCCTTCCTTTCCTCTTTCTTTCCTGTCTTCCTTTTGTCTCTTTTTCCATCCTTTTAAAATTCCTGCTTTTTTTTCTTCCTTCCTTTTTGTCTCTCCTTCCTTCCTACCTTCAATCCTTCTTTTCTTCTATTTTCTTCTTCCTCCTCTCCTTCTTACCTTCATCTTTTCCTTCCTTTTCTTTTCCCTCTTTCTTCTTTTCTGTTTCTTCCCTTTTTTTATTTTTTTCTGTTCTACCTTTACTCATTTATTCATTCTTACCTTTCTTTGTTCGTTTTTCTTTCCTTCTTTCCTTCGTTCCTTTTTATTTTTATGTTTGTTTCTTTTTTTCCTTCTTTTCTCCTTCTCCAATTTTTTCATTTCTTTTTCCTCTCCTTTCTTCCTTCCTTTATCTCATTTAACAATACTGATAATTCCAGGTGAAGATGCTTGATGGCGAGTGTTTGAAAAAACAAAAAAGAACTCAACGATTTAAAAGACCAATTAGCAAAAGAGCAACAGTTGGAGGAATCTCGTCGAGGCAACTCGATCATCAAACAGCGATTGCCGGACACGGATAGCTAGCGCGAAAACGAAGACTGGCTGACTTTGACGAAGTCTTACGTGGCAAAGAGCAAGAGTTTCAATCGATCGTTGATACAATTCGTCGAGCGGAACAAAAGGCTTCGGACAAGGTTCGCAATCTTGTAAACCTCTTAGAAAATACAAACCAAGATTTGAGTGGCCAGAAGTTGAAATATTCGGGTGCCGAAGGAAGAATTGCTGGTCTGGAAGCACAGCTGTCGCGAATGGAAGGCGCGAAGAATGATGTCGAGTTGAAACTTGCTAACTGACAGGTGGGCAATGAAAGACCTGAGTTAACCCTTTCGCAGTTCAGGGAACTTGCCTGAATTGCGTAGGATGCAGTAGGATGGCGTAGGATGGCGTAAATATAGTCGCGCATGCGCATTGAAGAAATGCCGACAAGTTTTCACTCGAGTTGGACCTCTGGTTCCCTACTGGCCGAGGTATCTATAGGAAAGAGACCTCTTCAAACATCCGGCACTTTTCCCGTCGCGAGTAGGTAATCCCCCCCCCCCCCGCCCCCCATATACCGTCACAAAGGGATGCCGCCTCATCAAATATTCAGTGTGACACCACATGTGACGTCCAGTGTGACGTCCGATGTGACGCCCGATGTGACGCTCGGTGTGACGCCCGATGTGACGCCCGGTGTGACGCCTGGAAGTAATGTGGTTGGTGATATAAGTAAGCCCAGTGTTGTCGTACAGTCAATTACTTTCATACAGTGTTTCACTCGTGGTTTCTGGAGTTCTCTTGTTCTATCGCTTGTTTGGATTTATGGAGTTTCCCTACAGCTCCTGCTACACCTAAAACCTATTTTGTAACACCGCCTCCTACCGTTGAACAACCAACGCTTAAACATAATTTCTTTCATAACTGGGAAAGCTCTTCGGATTGGAAAGAAAGCGACTTGGCAAAGATGACCCCAGATGATAGAGAAGAGTATGAACATCATCTATTGATGACTAGATCAAAATATTTACCCATGACAAAAGAAGATGTGTCCCAATTATCATCAGAAGACAAGAAAGACTATCACGCTACTTTTAAAATAAAAACGCCTAAATATAATCTAAGAAGCAGACCTTACTAAAACTTTTGATATGTATATGTTTGAGCGAAAACCGAAATAAATATTTTAAGCTAAATGCTTTTGTATGTGTGTGTGTGTCTATTTGCTCCTCCTCCTCCTCTTTTTCCTCCTCCTCTTTCTCCTCCTCTTTCTCCTCCTCCTCCTCTTTCTCCTTCTCCTCCTCCTTCTCCTCCTCCTCTTCCTCCCCCCTCTTAAAATATGTGTTTTGGTAGCGTTTTCCTCATTTAGACACTGACTGTCAAATAGAGATGTTGATCAAAAAGCACAAACCGTTTCTTGAACTTTTATGTTCACTTGTACATAAAAGTTCAAGAAACGGTTTGTGGAAAGGAAGGAGGAGGAGGATAAAGAGGAGGAGGAAAAAGAGAAGGAGGAGGAGGAGGAGGAGGAGGAGGAGGAGGAGAAGGAGGAGGAGGAGAAGAAGGAGGAGGAGGAGGAGAAAGAGGAGGAGGAGAAAGAGGAGGAGGAAAATGAGGAGGAGGAGGAGGAGCAAATAGACACACACACATACAAAAGCATTTAGCTTAAAATATTTATTTCGGTTTTCGCTCAAACATATACATATCAAAAGTTTTAGTAAGGTCTGCTTCTTAGATTATATTTAGGCGTTTTTATTTTAAAAGTAGCGTGATAGTCTTTCTTGTCTTCTGATGATAATTGGGACACATCTTCTTTTGTCATGGGTAAATATTTTGATCTAGTCATCAATAGATGATGTTCATACTCTTTTCTATCATCTGGGGTCATCTTTGCCAAGTCGCTTTCTTTCCAATCCGAAGAGCTTTCCCAGTTATGAAAGAAATTATGTTTAAGTGTTGGTTGTTCAACGGTAGGAGGCGGTGTTACAAAATAGGTTTTAGGTGTAGCAGGAGCTGAAGGGAAACTCCATAAATCCAAACAAGCGATAGAACAAGAGAACTCCAGAAACCACGAGTGAAACACTGTAAGAAAGTAATTGACTGTACGACAACACTGGGCTTATATCACCAACCACATTACTTCCGGGCGTCACATCGGACGTCACACAGGGCGTCACACTGGACGTCACATGTGGTGTCACACTGAATATTTGATGAGGCGGCATCCCTTTGTGATGGTACATGGGGGGGTTACCTACTGTCGCGCATGCGCGAAGTTATCTTGGCAACGAAGTTCAGAAACACGAGATATGCGTGAACATCGCGAGGCGAGAGCCGAGTGTTTCACCAGCTCTGTGAGTCGTCTTGTAACTTCCCGAGCACTGTAAACAACTTTATACTGACTCTGTGGCAAAGTATTCTTATTTCTCTACGAAAATGTTTTGAATAGTGAATAAAGTGATAAAAACAGGGTTACAGACGCTAAACTGGCTCAGCAACGCTGATTGTTACACTCTAGCGCCACTACATAAACAACTCGTTGATCACTGAATTGCGTAAACACGCTCAATAGCCAATCAGAATGTGTGTTGTACCAATTTACTTTCGGATGCCCTCTGGCGTCCAAGTAGTCCAATCGCTAAAAGACGCATCAATATTGATTCCGAACGTACTGTGATGTCGAATCGCTAAAAAGCCGCATTGCTAGTGATTCCGAGCGTACTTTTGGCTATTGATTCCAAACATACACCCAGAATAGAATGCGGTCTAATGCGCTATCTACCTTCTGCATGCAGCTATCTCGTTAGGGAACCGCAATTGTGTTTTCTCCTCGCTGCCAAATATTGTCGTTAGTTCATTCGTTCCGTAGTTTGTTTGTTTCTTCGTTCCTTAGTTAGTTTGTTAGTTCGTTTCTTACTTTGTTCGTTAGGTCGGTCGTTATTTTTTTTCGTTCATTGTTTGTTCGTTTGTTCCTTTGTGCCTTCCTTTCTTCCCTCCCTCCTTCCTTCCTTCCTTCCTTCCTTCCTTCCTTCCTTCCTTCCTTCCTTCCTTTCCATTCCTTCCTTCCTTCCCTCCTTCTTTCCTTTCTGCCCTCCTTCCTTCCTTTCTGCCTCCTTCTTCCTTCCTTCCTTTCTGCCTTCCTTGCTTCCTTCCTTCCTTCCTTTCTGCCCTCCTTCCTTCCTCTCCGCGTTCCTTTTTTTCTGCCTTCTTTTCTTTCCTTTCTTTCTTCCTTCCTTCCAATTCGTTCTTTCGAGCGAACGCCTTGTTTCTTCATTCGTTCGTTCCTTCACTCCTTGGTTAGTTAGTTCGCTCGTTAGTTTGCTTGTTTATTCGGGCGGAGTCAATAAGCGCGGCACCGCCCTTTAGGACTTAGGTTTGGTTTATATGGTAATGACAAAGAAACTTTAAAAAATAGTCTATTTAAAAATTCAACTCAATAGCTTAGCATAAAAATTTAGGCTGCACATGCATGTTAAACTAACAAGCACACACATATGCATACTGAAAACTAACAACTACAAATAGATACAGGATTAATTCTACGACACTTAACTTATAAGTACAAGTGTTATCAAGTTCGAAAACAGTATTTAGCCTATTAATATAGAAAATTCGTTCAAGTACTTCCCAAAACTAATAAAATAAATCTAAAAAATCCGTTCCAGTACTTTGTAAAACTATCAAGTGAAGGATAGTCCTTTAGTTCATCTGATAGCGAGTTCTATACATCCATGTGCGATTCTTGGATAGTACTGCTAATAGTAATACTAGGTGTTACCGTCGTGGCAATAGAAGTATAGTATTTAAAACATGAGCAGCAGTGTTTTATCAGATTTAAAACACGAAGCGATAGCCGAGTGTGTTTGAGATCTGATAAAACACGTACTGAGAGTGTTTTGAATAGCTTCAAAAACAACCAATTTGGTAATTTTGTAATTCAATTTGGTAAGTTCACTGGCGTAGTAATTTTGCAAACTGTCTAAGCCAAGAAAATTAAAGCTAAAGTTTATGCAAATTAGGAGGATTCTTTTTTATCACATTTGAAAACCACGGAGAGCTGATGATTATATACATGTATACTGTAATAATGTATTCCCTGCATGGTACTGATTTCCTTTGTGTTTTAACCTCATGAATTATTAATGATTTTTGAAGTGTTCCTAAAATATTGTTGCATTTCAGTTCTTCAGTCTGACCAATTCATTTGATGAAATTTGTTGAAAACTTCCTGTTTTGAATTTGATTGGTTTCTGGTTTTAGAACCACCAATAGGAAATGTGATAATTAGTCAAACACCAATCAAATTCAAAGCAGGAAGTTGTTCAACGAACTTCATAAAATGAATTAGTCAGACAGAGAAAATAAATTGCAACTGATAATATTTTAGAAACACTTCTATTGTCACGACAGTAAGGGCCAATTGCAGAAACGGTGGTTTAGCTGGACAGTGTTTAAAGATTAGACAGTGAGTAGCTAAACAAGATATAACCTCGGATTTAACCGTCGTCGACCACAACATTCCAAAACCAAAGACAATATAGTTAATTGTCGATTAACATAGTCAGCATTTTTGCAGCTTATCTGGGCATTTTAAAACTCGTTTAAACACTGATTATCATAAACAACGATTAAACGACGTTCTGCAATCGACCCTAAAGATCTTAACAGTTTCTCCAAGATTGTGTGATTTTATGTCGGAACGGCAGAAATCTTTGTTTTTCTTGCTAAGGGTCTGTTCACATGGTACCGATAAGCGAGATGAAGACTTTCTTACAGTATGTTAAGGACTGTAGAACTTCATGGGCCAGGGTACATCAGCGAAAGATTCAACAGTTGAAAAATAATAATATTAGGTGCTACTCCGAGTGACGAACCATACCGGGTGATTAGAGAAAAATTCTACTCGACCGCGGCTAGGATTCAAACCCGCGACCTTTGGTTAACTAAACGCTCCACCGACTGAGCTACGTGGTCAAGTTGGGAGCAGCTCATGGAGTGATGGTACTTATATATTTGATATTTTGAAACTGAAATCAAGTTTCAACAATGTCGAGTGACTTAACTCCTAATCTTACGTTGCTGGAATAATCATAATTGTGGGACAGCGAACTCAGGTGGAGAATAATGATATTAGGTGCTACTCCAAGTGGACGAACTATACCGGCTAAGTAGAGTTAGCGGGTTCGAGTCCCAGCCACGGTCGAGTAAAACTTTTCTCTACTTACTTGAAGTAAGCACCTAATATCATTATTCTCCCCCTGAGTTCGCTATCTCACAATAATTATTCCAACTAAGGAAGATTTCTGAATCTTTAGGACCAAGGTTTTACATCAATTGACTTAAACTTGATTGCTGCTGAAAACTTGAATGAGTAATATAAGAACCGAAAAATTTCAAGTATAAGTACCATCATTCCACGACCTGCTCCCAACTTTATCATGTAGCCTCAGTCGGTAGAGCGTCGGACTAGTAAACTGAATAGAGTAAAGTTGTTCTTTGCTTACCCGGTATGGTTAGTGGCGCCGGCATGGCTGGCATAGGGGGGGGGAGGCATGACATTTAGGGGGGTCCGGAGGCATGTTTCCCCGGAAAATTTTGAACTCTCAAATTTTCTACAATGCCATTTTCTTAATTTTCAGGAAAAACTATGGACATTCTTTCGGTAAATTCAATTAGCTATCGTCACGCGAATGACCTAAGTTTTACAGAAGGAAACACGGCGATGTTAAGCACGGAAAAAAACTTCAATTTTGTTAACATTAATTACCCCCCCCCCCCTCAAAAAAAAATGTTCTTATCGAATTTCGCTCAAAACGGTCCTGGTGACGATTGGGGTGCCGCCCCCCTTCCCCCCCCCCCCCATTTACCAGAGCCACAAGGTATGGTTCGTCACTCGGAGAGCAATTAATATCATTAGTTCACGATCACCTCGGTTTTCTTTGATGTACCGCGGTTGTTTATTTTTAATAATTCCGACTAATATATATTAGCCCGGGGCAATTAACTTGATTTATGCGTGGTTGGGAAATAAGCTTTAATCCATGGTCACAAATGTGATAAAGGATTTATCATCGCGACCGAAGTGTTTTTAGACAATCTCTGTGATAACGAACTCAGTATCTCAGTTTTCTTAGGCAACCTCGGTGATCTTGAACTAAGTAGGTTAGTTACCTCAACCGGGTACGTAGTTACTTATTCTATTCTATTCTCTACCTGAGTTCGCTGTACTACAATAATTATTCACAGTTGAAAAGTATTTTGGATCCAGTCATTTTCGTTCTCGGAATGAATGAAGTGTTCCTTAGCATTGGGGTCTTCGTTTTCTTGAAGTAATTTCACGTTTACTAGATTAACAGTTTGCAGTACGGCTGTAGACTTTGTTTCGGAACCAAAGTTTTTTTGCATCGGAATCATGTCATAACAGTCAATCTTGTTTCGGAATAAGATAAGTGGTCGGTAGCACCGTGGTCATCTCGTTTCATGAAATAAGTTTACGTTATTAGATTAACAATTTGCAGTACGGATGTAGACTTTGTTTCGGAACCAAAGTTTTTTGCATCGGATTCACGTCATAACAGTCGCTGATCTTGTCTCGGAATAAGACAAGCGTTCGGTAGCTCTGGGGTCTTCTGTTTTCTTGAAATAAGTTTACGTTATTATATAGGTTAACAGTTTGCAGTACGGATGTAAGCTTTGTTTCGGCAGCAACGTTTTTCGCCTGGGAGTCATGTCATAATTACCCATAACAGCCAATCTAGGTCAATGTCTTCATAAACTCGCCTGCACGTTCTTTATTAAAGAGAATTTTAATAAATTGAATGTTGCCTCTTTCATCTGGGATGGCAAGCAGATTGTGTTCTGAGGAGAATGTAATACTTGACGTTTCTGAAAAACGGCGTAAACTCTTCTTTCCTGGTGTGATCCACTCCGCTAAAACTCCCTGCTGACGGTCCGCAATTAGGACAGTATTGAGGTTATCAAGATTCACAATCAGAAACTCTCTTTGAGTAGATAGTCGTACGCATAGATTTCTTGCTGAAGCTTTAGGCTTTGCTCCCCGAATTTGGTAATGAAAACATATCCCAGGAAAATCAGTGGTAGGAACGATATGTTCAACTAAGCATATGACAGTGTAAATATCGTTATCCACACGATTACTTTCTATAGCATCAACATAATAGATATATTCTCCATCACTATCAATGGAAAACAGTGTACCATTATTACTATTGATAAGTCTTAAAGGTATATCTTGATCGGATCTTGTGCCATAACTGACCCAGTGGTTATTGGGGTTTGATTTGTCTTCCTTCCATAAAGTAACTTCAGAAACATTGCCTGTCACAATTGATGAACAGTCGCAAACTGCCCCACATTCGACTGGTTTATCAACTAGCAATATCTGCTTTGACCCTACTTCACCGCCAACGATTTTTGTAACTAACACGAAGTCGGCTTCGCATTTCAAGATTAGGACACCGTGTAAAAAAGACAGCAGTTTGGTTTCTCCCAACACCAGCGTGAAATTTTCCATTTTGAGGATTTCCAAGCCTTGGATTTCATCAACTGGAAATTTCAGCAGATTGGTACTTTCTTCGGTGACACTACAGATCCAAAGTGCTTCGTTAGACCACCAGGATCCTTGTTTCCATCCAGACGGAATTTTAAAACTTTGTAGGACGTTACACGCTTTGACATCCCAGACTTTCAGCCAGCTATCGTCGACGCAAGTTGTTAGTAGAGAACCATCTGGTGAGAATGAACAACTCGTTACACGAGGACTCGGCCACGTTGGGAAACTGGAAGGTTGAGAAGGAGCCTCGACAACAAAAAGACAGTCATTACTAACTGCTAAAACAAAGTCCCCTACATGAGCAAGGCGTTCGATTGGAAATGTACTGCAAAATGAAGGCAAATTGCACTCTGCGACAACGGTAAGTCGAAGGGGATCAATTATTCTCAACGTACTACCGGCACTATCCAAGACACAGTTCCAGTTATCATATTTGACCGCGGGTGGAACTCGTTGCGTAAAAGGATTATCAAATCGTGGAAACCGAGCAACCAACAATGCTTGAGGCAACTGAAACACTTCAATAAAGTTTCCGTTCTCAGATATGATAATTTCACCAGCCGTTTCACTTGGCAAAAGAAACTTCTTTGTCGTCATACCATTTGTAACGCGGCTATTACTGTTGCCTAGTAAATTCTCGCGTTGGTCAACTCTTTGTAAGGTAATAGCGTTCCACACGGCGAAACCTTCACTCTCTTCAAAATCATTTACCGGCCTGTCGATTTCCATGCACTCTTTAATGTGGTTACCCACAATAAACCAACCACAATGACTAAACACACAGTGGTTCACGGCTGCGCCTGCATATAGGCTCGCTAGAGGTATCTGCCGGTTTACGTCCCACAGTTTAACTATTTCAGACTTATCACTTGTCACAAGTCTTCTTCCGTTTGGGCAGAATGAACAAGCCACAAAATTTACCTCTTCGCCTGTACGTTTAGCGAAAAACGAAGATTTCATTCCTGTTTGAGCGTCAAGACAATAACTCAAGGTGCCATAAAGAATGCGCGAGTCGTCTGGGCAAAACGTAAGGCAACGTACGTCGAAGTCATTTGCACGAAATGAACTAACCATTTCCAGGTACGGCACTTTGAAAATGGATATAAAGTTGTAACCATCTAGAACAGCAACAACCTTTTGATGCGGCGAAACACATAACAACTTCGCTTCCTTGTGTCGGTCAAAAGGGGTCCAGTGCGAGTAGTGAAGTCGTACTGCCAAAATAGGGACGTCAGCTTCTTCCTGAATGTTAATGTTCTCGCACCAAACATACTTCTGATCTTCTAAAACATACTTGGCCTTTTCAATTTCCTCTCGTGTAAAAGTACAGGAGGGAGAGCTATTTGGAACGTTTTGAGAATACCACGAACATGGTCGAGACAATACCGGGTCATGGAATATCGTAAGATGCCACTGAAACTTTAATTGAAGTCGAAGATCCATTTTTGTTCGTTGTTTGAGTACATTATACAAATCCTGGTTGAGCTGAAACGAACCAAATCGTAAAGATTTGAGATAAACAATGACAAAATCTACCAAAAACGCGTAATCACTGTCCGCAGCGTACTTTTCATCAAGATCAAGTAAATGACCGGTGCCATGTCTCAAACCGTACTCCATAGCTTTCGATAGCTTAATATTGGGAAACTTGGACGTCATCTCTTGGTATTGCGTTTTACACATTCTCCACAAGAACTCTGTTCCTATGTCTTTCGAAACAGTGTATGAATGCTCCTTGTAACCATTCGATTGCAGCCAATCTACTAGTGATTTGTGATAAATTGTTAAGCAGTCGTCATAAACTGGAAGAAACGCAGACATGATGTCGTTGATTCCCTTTCTTACCTCAAAGTCTAAACTTTCAGGCAAACCAAGACATGTTGGTAAAAAGGACAGCGGCAGGGGACCTTTTGCTGCTGCGAGAACGGCTAATAATTGCTTGAAATTGCATCTTGCTGGAGACAATTCATTCAGATAGATCTCAAGGGATTTGAACTGTTTCTCGTAAAACGTCGAGATACCTTCACACATGAAACTTTCGACGTCTTCCAGTGTTAAAGATTTATTTCTATGATGTAGCAGCTGACGTTGGGCATAATATGCATAGAGGAAGGATCCTTCACATTTATACGCTAACATGTCAATCACGAATTTCTCGGCTTTGCACTCGTCTGATAAGCATCCACTCAAGTAATGAACCAGGTCTTTCTGGTTATCTTTATCACCAGGACAGATTTCCAAGGGATTCAAGTGAGATAATTTCTTCTGTACCACTAATTCGGGTCTGCTCGTCACAAAGAATTTTAACCATTTTGGAAGCTTGGGAAATTCTTCTGCAATCACGTCAAGCAATTCGCTCTTCCCACCAACTTCGCTTTCATCCAGTGCATCAATCACAATTACCATGGTTTTTCGTGATTTCACTGCGTGCAGGGGATCATTGAGAAGAACCCGAAAAGCTTCCGGTATTGTTTTCATTGAGTGAGGTCGTCGAAGTCCCTTGATCAGTTGCTCTTGAAATCCCGCGACACTTTGGCACATATGACTAGCCAAAGACTGCAACATTGTATACGGATTTCTATAGTCTGAGTTGTTAAATTTACAAAAGTGAGACGCAGCTAGACGGTCTTCCTCTTCATAAGACTCACAGACTTTGGCAGAAAATACGCTCTTTCCAACTCCAGGACCAGCGGTCACGATCATCACTCGAGAATCCAACTCTTCCTCTTCAAACCAGTCATTGACTTTCTGCAGAAGCCAATCCCTAGTTCCAGGATAGCATGACTTAGCAAGGCATTCGATATTTCCACGAAAATTACAATTCGCCAATTGAAGTAACACATTATCATCACTTTGCTCATGGCAAACTCCCGCTAACTGACCGTGTATATCCTTCACCATTCCGTGCATCTCATTCAGCTTCTCTTTAATCTCGTCTTCGCTTTTCTTCCATTCCTTGAGCTGCTCAATATACTCATCTTCCTCGGGACTAATTGGAGCTTCTTTCAATTCATCAATTTCTTTTTGAGGAATCCCAACAGCAACGAGAGCCCTAGATATTTCCCGCCATAAATGTTCAAATGAAACGTCGTCAATCTGAGTGGCGGTGATATGGGCATAGACTTGATTTCTGTAAAGCTTTATTCGCAGAATATTGGCTGCAATTGACGTAGCGCTTGGTGGAGGCATAGTAGACCAACCTGTTGCTGGCATTAAACCACAAAGATGTTGAAGTAACACAGTGAGCAATGTAATATCGAAGTTCTTTGAATCTGGTGGTCCCGCTGCAGGGTACAATAACTTCCATTGGGCAGTATTAATTGCTTTATAACGAAGCTTTTTGAGGGTAGGTTTATTTGCGATGAGATCGGCAGCTAACGTAGCGGGAGGATGCTTTAGATCAAATGCTGCTTTTAGAATTTTAGTTCCTTTGTCGATCAACAATCGACTCAGGCGTGTGCCGTTGGCTTGATTGTTTCGCTCTGTAGAAGTCATCAGATTGGGTCAAATCTACAACGACAATGCCCGTATCACTAAACGGAGGCTATAGGAGTTAAATATAGGGCTTATAATGATAACAAGAAAGACATATAATTATTTTAAGTATATTTTGAATAGTCAATGAGATTCTATTTTGTAAAGTGTCCCTAACCCCCAAATATTTTTTTTTTCAATTGAAAGCACTTCTACAATAATGAAGACTGTTTCGGCGATATCGATTTTTGTTTTTCAGTTATTGAGGTTTTTGTAATATGAAAATAAGGCATGTGATGACGTAAGATATAAGGAAAGCAGAATTGCGGAACATTTAATACCGTGTATCTCATTAAAATTATCAAAATTTTTCAAAACTTTGCACGTATATGCAGACCATTAAACTGAAAAAGATTGTTGAAGTTATCTATAGTCGCCATATTAACGAATTGGTTTTCAGACTTCTAAATTCCGCGCTTAATTATATAATAATTTATGCTTGAATAAATTAAGGTTAATGTCCAAACGTAAACTATGTTTGGCATAACCGATCAAGGATTAAGAAACGTGCGTCAAAATAAGACATAAGCCAGGTTTTTGTAGGTTAATTCTGCCCATCTTATAATAGCTGAATAACACAAATTCCAGCAGTCAATCTATCTCTCACACTTATCTACAAAGGAACGCCAAGACCAGTGAAGGTTACTTCCATTTTCGGTAAAAGCGTGCTTTACACGCACCAAAATGACAGAACACTTATCCCTAACCCAATCACCTACAGACTATCACGAGCTCAACTGCATGATCAACCATGTGTCTTAAGCAAAGTCCATGTAGTATTTCAATTCAAAGTACAAAGGCCATTTTGCAACAATAATTTAACCCCACCTTAGTAGTTCAATTGCAATCAACCTTTGCTAGTCAGTCAGTAGAAATATCATCATTTCGTTCCGCATTATGCCGAGGCAAACTCGTTCACCAAGAACGCCTTCCACAAGGACACGTTCAACCGCTACGCCCTACAGCCGTAGGTCGCCTCACATGGATGGCCCAACCACATCGGGCCTTTCTTCCACCACCAAGTTGGCGTTCCACAACGAGACGCCCACAGAAGTTTTGCAACTTCTCCTTCAAGAGCGACACCTTCCGCTCACTGGTTTGCGTTCAACTCTCCTTGCAAGGTTGAGACGGCAACACCACCAAAGTTCCGCTACTGAAACTCTGCCCGAACAATCCACTGTCCGAATGCGACCGAGCTCAAGGCCGCCACAAAATCCTTCTCCACAGTTGACCGCTCAGCAAGGACCATATCAAGGTGCCGAAACCGCCATCCAACCACCACCGATCTCACTCCCGAACTCAGACACCCTCGACCAGCTCGCCTCTCGCTTGGTTCCCTTCATCGAAGCGCGTTTGAACCCAAACGCTACCCAAACCACCTCGCCTTCTCAAGTGTCGCTAACCTCCGCCCAGCAGTTCTCTTCCACCTCTACTAACGAAGTCTCCTCTGCCATCCTACCACCACGATACCATAACGACCAAGTCCACCTTACCCAGATGCCGACCGTGCGCCCTGATGGTGTTACCCTCAACCTAGAAGACCCTGCCTCCGTTCAACAACTCCTCAGTCAAGACCAGGAAAATCCGGTAGCTGCCCACATTTCAAAGAAAACCGAACAAGCCATTATCAACGGTGAGTACGTCGATTTTGCTTCTTTACTGCCCGTGAATACGGATAAGGGTTTAGGCGAAGACCAATTTACGGTCTCTTTAAATAACCAGAGCGTGACAATTCCCCTCCCTCACTCAGCCAATACACGTAATAAAACGCGCATAAATACGATCGACAAGTGGTTATCTGCCTTTACTGTTTATGCCTCTGTAGTGGTTGCGAAATTCCCTAACCGCGCTTTAGCTTTGTTCAATTACATGCAAATTATTCGTACCGCGGCTGTCAAGTTTCGTGGCCTCGCTTGGTGTGCGTACGATATTGAGTTTCGAAAACGCGCAGCAAAAAACCTAGGCGTCAACTGGGGACAGCGCGACATGCAATTGTATCTCGACAAATTCACTGGCCTGGCTCAAGGCTCATGTTTCACTTGCGGTTCGGCTGACCATCTCGCTGAGGAATGCCCTCTTTTTGTCCCGTCTAATAGGTCTCGCCAGCAGTTCTGCCAAAATTTCAACAAAGGTGTCCAGTGTTCCCGTGTTCCCTGCCCTTTCCTCCACCGCTGTAACCGCGAAAACTGCGGAGAATTCCACGCCAACTGCAACCACGACCACCAGTCTAGCTCTTCAGTCTACTCGTCCCCGTCGACACCGTGACAAATAGTCACTTAGCTTCTCTGTCACCAAAAAAACCCAATTAATGTTGATCTCTTAGAATCTTATCTTCTTACTCACCCCGACCGCTCCTTTGTTACTTTTCTGTGTAATGGCCTTCGGCATGGTTTTAAAATTGGTTATGAGGGTCCTCGACACCCATTTTTGAGTTCAAACCTTACAAGCGCCAAGAAACATCCGGATATAATCGAGTCCAATTTATTAGACGAGGTAACCCAAGGGCATACCGCGGGGCCTTTCAACAACCCTCCTTTCGACAATTTCCAAATTTACCCTGTGGGACTTGTTCCAAAGAAACACACAAACAAATGGCGCACAATTTTTCATCTCTCGTACCCCAAAGGCTCCGGCCAAAGCGTTAACGATCATATCTCACAGGAAATTTACTTTTTACAATACATCCGCTTAGATGACGCGATAAAAATTATTCAAGAGCTCTTTTCCCAGAAAATTGTGTATGGATGGATGTTGGATGGATGTTGGATGGATGTTGGATGTACACACGGAAAGATTTTCGTATATTACGCAATCGCATCGCGAATGATTCCTAGCCTGCGTACAGGCGCCCATACAGCGTACAGGCGCCCATACAGCGTATTCAAACAGGAAGATTGTACAAAAGTAAATAATTTGAGTTTAATAGCAGTTCAAATCTCGCCACCACCGCCAGGGGATTTTCTGAACAAGCTGACCATTGATTAAATTCAAGCTGAATTGCAGCGTTAAAAGATTTTCTTGTGAAGGTAAAAGACAACTGCGTGTATAAATATTATGATTGTGTGTTGCTGACTTTGAAAAACAGTTTAGACGTTGCTCTTGTGTCGAGTCAAATCTAATTATTTAGCTTAAATCCCATCACAAATTCATCACAAGTTCAACGTATGAAGACAATGTCAAATCTATAAAGTCCAACTCGGTTCAAATCTATGAGAGCATCATAGATTATCTAACACAAGAATGGCGTGGATTCATACGATGGTTAAACGAGGCCAGTTCTATTGAGTAGCACCATTTTGATTTAATTGACTTTATGTACTTCATATAAGGTAATTAATCACATAAAGATCTGACGAATAATACCCTGGATACCATAGATTCATTTGTATTCTATTCATGCATGGGTTAAATATTAATATATATTGGGGTGGGCAAACTTGGGTGGAGTGGACAAACTTGGGTGGTGTGGACAAACTCAGGTGGAGTGGGCAAACTCGGGTGGAGTGGACAAATAATACTTATAATACTGTTTACAATTTCTGGTAAACGACGAAGGAGTAGAATTCGAAGTTCTTAAGCCTTGGTGGTAGTTTATTCCATAAGTAGGGTAGGTAGGGTATTCTATTAAAAAATGTTGTTTTAAAGAGTTCAGTTCTACATTTTGCTAATTTTAGTTTACCTTGGGAAAATGACCTCAGCCTAGTGTCAGTACAAAACTCTACATATGATTCAATATTGTAGTCATAAATCATAATATCCACATTTCATTTTATAAAACGTGGATAAGTCCTTCACTTCTCTCCAATAGACTAAGGGAAGAAGGTCGAGCTGCTGTAGACGCTCAGTATAGCTCATATCAGGTAGGAGTAGCCGCGTGGCAAGCCGTTTTCATGAGGCAGCACTTCACTTGCGATAGTAACTTCTAGTTCTATATTATACGACCTGGTTTGACATCAATAGAGGTAGTATTAGTAGAAATGAATTTCAATGAGGAAAATTTAAAGTATTAAACTCCCTCTCATTATTCAAAGCACTCAAAAACTGAACATGAGGAAACTCGGCAGAAATACGGCCCGAGGGAATTTTACTAAGTAACCCGAAGCGAGCGAGAGGTTTCATAGCTAATACACCTTTTTTCCTGGTATTACTTACGATAAACAATAGACACTTCCCGAATTTGCTTCAGTCAGCACGAACAACGCCTTGAAATCGAGGCTTGGTATGAAAGATAACAGTAAATGCATTACGATCTCATTGCCAGCCTCGACTTGGAGGGCATTGAAGCGAATTCGGGAAGTGTCTATTATAAGACGGTAAATTTGCTAGCAGAAAACTTCCATACTTCCGTCTTTTAGATGTCAATGCTTTGGCTGAAAGAAAGCTATGAACTATACTAAAACATTGTTCCTGTTGCTATTACAGCTCTGAAAGCTCTTACATTGATTGAAAAAAGTACGAGTGCCACCATAACTAGGAAGTAAAACACTCATGCAACGTTTTGGATGCGATAATGTTATGGTATATAGTAACAATTAATGGTTGCAATATTGAGCACTGTTATATTAAGAGATTTGAGCGGATTTCTCCAGCTGTACAGCCAGGCTAGGGTGGGGGATTTTTAATTGGTGTGCATGTTATCAGCGCCGGATTTAGGACTGTGGAGGCGCCTGGGCAGTCACTGACCAGCACAATATATCAATTATATTTCTGAATGTATGGTAAGTTACATAGTGGCATATAACTAATTAAACTATAAATATCAAAACATGCTCGAGGTTGAGTATACTATGAGTAGGACAAGCAACTGAGACCAGAACTGAGGAAGTTGAACATATAAATTATATTTATACATGTACAGATGTACCTATTGGCTATTACAGTGTAGGTACAATACAACGTAAATGACAAAATTAACGTATGTTTAGTTTACAGAATACTTGCTATACGATCTAATACAGGTTTACAATAACAACTTGTCAACTCCATCCATCAATCTGTCATAATCGCCATAGTATACACTTTTAGAAGTGACCCTATATATCATCCATATATCGTTTGTCTTGTTTTTGACTCATATTTTGGGCTCTCAAGATTTTTTTCATTTCAACACCTATTTTTTCAACTTTCAAGACATTTTTGTGGAGGCCCCCCCCCCCCCCCCCTTAAACATTATCTTGTGGGGGGCCCTGGGCGTCCGCCCTGTCCTAAATCCAGCACTGCATGTCATCTACAGTATGTACAGTGTACAGTATCAAAATTCTGGTGTTCTTTTATTAAACACTAGCATAATCAGAATTTCAAGGTTAACAAGATACGCATTCCAGGCGTTCACTCGGGCCACAGATTTCTGCAGTTTTGGCGTAGCCTGTGCACAGCTAGAAAACCTGCAGAACACTGGAAAAGCGTGCACATAACCGTTGGTTAAAACGTACACTCATTCTGCACCTCAAGTAAACGTCTCGCTGAGATTCATTAATACAATAAACTCGTTTCGAAATCGCTTGCAACGATATTAACTATGATCTTTCCTAGGCTTTCGAAGCGTGTATGCGAAACTGTAGCATGTGATGTTTCAAGCTCGATTTCTTTCTTTTTAGGTTTCCAAGTAATTTGTTTGAAACAAATTACTTGGAAACCTAAAAACAGTTTGATTTGTGATATACTTGAAAACAACGGAATATCTATCCATTCATACGTTCAATTGTCTTAAGTAAGATACCGCGCAAAAATGCAAAATCGTGACACCCTAAAAAAAAGAAAAAAGAAAACCAAGGCAAACCTAGACTCGGCCTACCACAGTAGCCCGAATAATAACATTTCCATCAATTTTTCTCATTCCTGATTGGCTAATGACATCAGTATTAAAATAAAAATTAAAATTAAATAATTAAATTTCTTAAATAAATAAATAAATAAATAAATTAAATAATAATAAATTAAATAATAAATTAAATAATAAATTAAATAATAAATTAAATAATAATAAATTAAACAATTAAAATTCATTTCCATCCGCCAAACTGACTTGATACCGCAACTTTTGTGGGACATAAAATGATGTCATGTCAGTTTGGCAGATGGAAACAATTGCTAACAGTAAACAAGTCCATCACGAGTCCTGGTTTATTTGCTTTTGCTGAGCGTTCAAGAAGTTTTAATAGTCACGAGGAAAGTTAAGTAAAGTTTACTTAAAACAGTTTAAAATTATATTGAAAGATGCTGTTATCAATGTCACACAGTGGAAGAACTCGACGACCTTTTGATATGCTGAGTTTGATGTTAATTTCGCCGTTTCGTCAAGCTTTCCATTATTTCATATAATTTAGGGAAAAGGTAAAATTCATTGAAATGTTATTAGCGACCGCTCATTATGTATTGTACAGGGGGGCCCCGAGGAGAAACTCAGAGGTAATATTTTTTTCGCTCCCCTCCCCCTTTAAAACAACCAGAATTTCAAAGCCCCCTCCCAAATCTCAAAACAAGAACAACCCCCCCCCCCCCTCTCACTTAGCTCTCAAACACAAGAATCGTGTACTTTTGTATTTTAATACACAACTTGTTGTTTTAAAAGTCATGAAACAAAAAATTTAATGTTGAATACTTGAATACCGCCCAGTCCTAAATCCGGCACTGCATGTCATCTACAGTATGTACAGTGTACAGTATCATTAAACATGAACCTTTTTTAAAGCCCCCCCCCCCCTTTTTTTGGTTTCTCCTCTTTGTCATTTCTGAGGAGCCCCCTTTCAAAATAAAAAAAAAATTAATGAACCCCAGTTTCTCTTCACCACCCCCTCCCCCCTGTATAATACATAATGAGCATTCCCTTAATAGGAAATAACTACACTTGTTTTCAAAGAATTAATGAAAAAATCACACTTGTGTTTGGCAAAATATTGGTAATACCACTTGTGCTATGCAATTGTGATATAAATATTTTGCCAAACTCGCATGCAATTTTTCATTAATTCTTCTCGAACAGTGTTATTTCCTATACATATACATGTAAACAAATCCTTGCTACATGTATATTTTTATAGGGGCTGTTCATATGAGGTGAGCTAGCCTGGTTACTGGGCTGATTTTATTAATCTTATTATGACTATGGAAAATGACACAAAAAAGCAAAATTGCCTTTGTTTTTCTGTAGGTATAGCACACAGAGTAATCTAAATCTTTTTTAAAGTCATAGAGAGATTTACATGACATAAAATCAGCCTGATAACTAGGTTAGCCCATCTCTTTTGGACAGCTCCTTAGTATTATACTGTAACAAACCACACAAGAGAAACAATTGTTTTGGCTCAAACTGAGTTTTGTCGGGGGAGGGGGGGGGGGGGGGATGTCACAAAATCTTTCACCACAAGGGTTGGTTTAATTTTTTGAAATGTGATCTAGGGGGTACTATAAAATTTGTTTATATAGTATGATAAAAAATCTCCCAACTCCTCCCCCCCCCTTATGCTAGAAATAATGAATGGCCCCTTACTGTAAAAGAATAGAAGTGACAATACCTCTAGAAATACAGTCATTTAGTGAAAACAGTTTGCTTAACTCAAACACCTTCTATGCCTCTTGTATTCATCCATGTGCAGCCCAGCCCTCTCAATACTTTCTTTTGAAGTCAGAATACTTATGGAAAGACTTTCCATAATTGATTTCCTTAACTGCTTTTCAGAGCAGCGAAGTTTCCACATGCTGTGCAAACCCTACTTGAGCAAATGTTCCAGCACATAATTTATTCTTTTCAGGGAAGGTTTTATTTTTTAGGGAAGCCACATTATTCATGATGGGGAGGTGGTCTCCAAAATTTAAACATTAAAAAAATGTTATGACTCTTTTTATGCACAACCTAAAAAAGGAGCCCCCTCATCAATGATCAAAAATATATACTTCCCCCCCCCCCCCCAACCCAATTCTTTATGTGAAAGATGCATTAGGGTTAATCATGTAAAGGCTAGTTTAATAGTTTATTCTAATTGACCAACTGGCCATTGCATAACTAGCATTCAATCATATTTAAATAAGACTCATTGCTGCATACATGTAGTAAGAACTTTTACAGCTACAAGTATGTCAATATAATATTTACTACCATCCACTACCATGTTGATTAAGGTTTAATAATATAAATGCAGTGTTTCTACATGTATGCACAGATTCTACAAATATCATAGACACAGTTCATGTAATCAGGGGCACTGGTCTCCCCAATAATTTTGTGGGGGAATAATTTAATTCTTTCCACCAACTTATCCTCAATAAACAATATGATCGCATTATAATTTTTCTGTGTACTTTAGCCTAAAAATGCACTAGAATGCATCTCTGAGCATATAAAAATTTTTTAAAAATTGAGGAAGGTTGCAAATGCCATTTTGCCCCTCCCTCCAATAATTTCGGTCTACCACTCTCCCTGGTGATATACAAGACAAATGAATACCATTTTTATGGAAATACACTATTATCCAAGACACTTACTGTAGTTCAATCCAGGACAATGTGGTGGTGGCCATGGTAGAAATGAAAGTAAAGTCAAATAGTTGTGTAGCATAATATTTCAAGTTAAAAGTATAACAATACATGTATAAACATCTTTCAAAATACTTTTGCCACTTTGATAAAATTTTATCTCCATTGATTAATTCTCCCTCTGTACAACCCAGCCCTATCAATACTTTCTTTTGAAGTCAAAATTTTTATTAAGGAAAAAGATTTTCCATCAATTACATGTATTTCCTTCACTGCTTCTTGTAGCAGAGAAGTTTCCAGATGCTGCACAAACTCTACTCGAGCAAATGTTCCAGCACATAATTTATATTCTTTTTAGGGAAGGTTTGTTATTTATGAGGGGCCAAGGGGGGGTGGTTTCCAAAATGAAAACATAAAAAACAATCTGACTCCAGTGGTGGACACTGGGGGTGCGAGGGGGGGCTGCCGCACCCCCAATAATTTCTAAATTAAAATTTCAAGGACAGTTCATTAGCTTAGTAAACTAAATGGTAACATTTATTTACAATCATGATAGAGTGGGACTGGTTTCAAATATCAAAATATCACCCCTGTAATGGTTTCAAATAGAAGGCACTGTAACAACAAACCAACTGAACCAATGCATTTTTGGCTTTTAGTGATTCATACTTTTAGTTAATGACATGCTTAGCCCTACATGACAGAGCTTATCAAAACACCAAAAGCTCAAATTCAAAGTTCAGACTGCTGAACCCGCTAGTTTCACACCTTGTGCCACAGTTGAACTTATTTGATAAAAGTAAATTAAAATGCATAGTCAACTAAGTCCACAAACTCAACTTCAAATATTCTTGTACATTTTAAAACAGAAAAAAAACAGGGGGGGGGGGCGAATTGGCATCCTTCACAGCTTCACTCCCCCCCTAATATTTCGTGAAGTGTCCACCACTGTCTGACTCTTAATTTTATGTGCAACCTAAAAATGTGACCTCTCCCCCCTTCCCATTCCTCTCCCTTCCCTCCCCCCCCTCCCCTATGAGCAATGCTAAAAATTGTTTGAACCCTCTTTCATCTAAAAAAAATACTTGCCCCTCCCTTTTTTCACCAGGCTCCCCTAACCATAAATTATGAACCTCCCCTTACTTCTCTTCAAATTGTATATATTTTATCCCCCCTCCCCTCCCCTCCCTCCATGGGCAAGGCTAAAAAAGTTTGAACCCCCTTGTTAATCTGGAAAAGACACTTGCCCCCAATTTTCCCACAGATTGCCCCCCCCCCCCCCCCCCCCATCTAACCTATACATTATTAACCTTTACCATCTCCTTAAATCAATAATATATTAATCCTTTCACCCCTTGTTCCCGGAGGAAAGACCCCAAGCTTCCGCAGTTGAAGTTTCGCAACGGCAGAATATATCTCTCAAATCATGAATAATTCGTAAAGAAATCAATTACTGAGACAATTTATGGCAGTTTATTGCAACATTTACCAACAACAAGACAACTTCTACCACAAATTTATCTTTAAATACGGATTCCTATATTTGAGAAGCTCGACTATCGCCTCAATTTTTTCATCAGAGTACTCAATCAAAACATAAAAGGTATCTCGTGTGTGATATATTATATAGACAATTGATATACATACATGAATAAACAGGCAAAATAATAGTGAATGTACTTACCGAAAACAACGCATTTAGAAGTAGTAAACCAGCGATAATTCTCAAAATATTTCTGAACGCAAACGCCTTTCTTCATGTCCGTGCGTGAACTGCGTATACTTACCGCGATGCACTGCGGTCGTCGGTTAATGTTCCGCGAACTAAAGGTAATTACGTCATTTATGTGATGTCAATCATCCATATTCAATAACGCATGAACGCATTGTTGAAATATAAAGCCTTTAAGGGGAGGGTTAACCCGAATCAAGTACAAATCACTTCCACATTTTCATTAGCCCATATAAGCTTGTCTTTATTTCAAAATTATGGCAAACTATATATCACCAGATAGCTCATGAACTTAAGATTCTGAAAATTATGATTTTTAGGCTTCACAAAGCGTTGTTATTAGTAACCAAGCTGTCAAACAGACCACATGCTGTGATTTACCAACATGCAGTTGAGAAAAGATATCTGGTTATATAATGCAAGTGCTTTAGTTATTGTTTTGCAATTTATTAGTATACATAATAATGGTGGGGATAAGCAGCGGGTTTTGCAATATTTAAAAAACTCGAGTCGCAGAGTTTGTTGTTTGATCGATGTCCAGAACAATAGCACATCATTGAAACAATCTACAACATGCTCGGTTGATATAACGAGTGTCACAACAATTACCAACAAGCTTGTGAACAGTCAACATGTTACAAAATTGTCACATAGTTTTGAAAATGATCATCACTCAACACTTCCTATTTAGACTTTCAAATTTTGCTAAATTATCCCCTTGCAGGAAACGCCATTTCAGAGGTCTCAGATCTAGAAATCCAAAATTTCTGCCGTTCCAGACCCCCCTTAAATAATGTTGTCACACTGAATTGAAAACGTCAAATTTTGCTCACTTCGTCTTATTTGCCCCACCGCGGTATACATCAAAGAGAATCGACGTATGACTAAACACTCGAATTTTCCTTCACCCAAAATCCTTAGAACATGCTATGTAATCGAGTGAAATGCCCAATATCACTTATAATAAACTAAGTATAGGTTAGTTACCGAACCCGAGGTAACTACGTCAGTTGATTACCGAGGCGCGAACCTACTACATGGTGGTTGTACACCAGCGAACTTGGGATGGGCAACTTAATGCCTAGCTGGGATAAATTATATTATCCCGGGGCATTCACTTGATTTATGCGTCGTTAGGAATAATTATTATAAATAATTAACAACCGCGGTACATCAAAGAAAACCGAGGTGATCATGAACTATGTTTATTATATGGAGAAGAGTATTTTACAAGCAACTAAAACACTCGTAGAATCCATATTTCACTACATCCGGGAACAGAGTGGCGTATTTCTTGTATGTAACGCTCGCGAGTGACGTATCGACAAGTCAAAATTTTCGCGTTTTGCTGTAAGTTTCGAATCAAGTAAATTTCAGCCAGTAACCTCTCTTAATTCAGTTTCTCACGTAAAATGACTTCTTCGGAGAAGCTGTTGTATTTTTAATTTGTATTTTCTAAAAGTTTAGGTCAAGTGGTTGTAGTTTTTGCATTAAACTCAGTTTATCAACATCACTTCCACGCATAATTTCATTGTCCATATAATAAATAGAATATTACACGGTTGCTCAAAGATATGGGTTTTATGTTCTCGTGGCAAGAGCAATATCGTCCAATATCAAATCAATCAAATCAAAGCAAATCAAACTTTATTTAATCAGGGTATTCACGTCAGTTCAGAAGAACTGTGATGTGACTACCCTGATGGCTCATGCAATGTGAGCCCATCGATATTGTCCTTGCCACTCGAACATAAAATCCATATCTTCTCGCCACCGTGTAATATCCCCTTTATATATGCACACCTTGTCTTGAGGGAGGCCCTTAGTGTTTCATAATCTTATTGGAGCCGGGGGGGTTTTGGGAGGGGGCCCTTTATAAAAATAGCGGGAATGTACATATGCATCTCTCTGTGCTTTAATTATTAAGCTGATCAGTTTGATTTTTCGGTTCTATAATATAGCTCCCCAGTTGTTTGATTGGTTCCTTTGCAAATGGACAGCTACTGTAATTCAAGATCAATGTTTTTCTAACGTTGGTGTAGTGTTTTCAGCTTGAGGTTGGTAAAGTTTCGTTTGTTTTTGCTGTACAAGCTGCCGTAAGTTAAACTTAGACTAAAACTTGTAGCCCAACAAGTACTTGTGACACACGCACGGTTTGACTCGTTCCCAGCTATAAATATCCCAAACAACCTCGGTCGGCTGCCATCTGATTTCTAGTGGCAGTAGCAGCGTGGCTGTGAAATAAGTACCGAGCCGAAATGACATTCTAGTGGCCCACTTCAACTGTCATCCTAAGAGGAATTTAGAACTGCCTATTCTAAAATTTCTTCTAGGTCAGCATATTTACGAGAGTCCGGGGGCATGCCTCCCGTGGAAAGGTTTTGATATTTGGGTCTCTGAAATTGCATTTCAGGCGTTCTAACAACACCTTTGAGCAAAATTTTAAAACCTTTAAAACAAGTTTTTAATTTCATATTTTACTATTTTTAAGAAAGATGCAAGTTCAAGTAGGTAATGGGAAATAGTAGTGTAATAATAGATATATAAGAAAGTAAATAATTCAATAAAGTGCATGAATACTAAAATGAATAAACTGTACGTTCCTCCGATAAAGCGTCTGCCCTCGAACTACAGTATTCCATAATCTAAACCGCACTTGAAGTTTTATGCTGCAGTACTTAAAAGTATTTGGGGCCAAGCAGTTACAAATTGTTGGGGCCCACAAGGTACAGATCCTTGGGGCCCAACTGGGAAATCTCCCAGTGTCTCGGTGGGCCATGTCTGGTGGCTCAGTGCTTGGAGCGTTTAGCTGGCATTCAGAAGGTTGTGTGTTCGAGTGCCGTCTGGAGATCAGAGTTTTCTCTGCGTTTAACTTACGACAGCTTGTGCAGCAAAAAACAAACGGAACTCATTCAAGATAGTTTGTTAGTTTTTGCTGTACAAGCTGTCGTTAGATGTTACAGTGTGCAGTGTGCACCTAACCCCTAAAATGGAGTCTGTTTTGTTTGAAAAGGCTTCAAAAATTATGAAACATGACGTTAACATTTTTTCAATATCGGTTTTCGTTCTTGATTTACTTGTGTTCTTCTCATATGCAAATAAGCTAGTGATGGCGTACGTTATTTGGCATGGGGTCTGTTTTCTCATATGCAAATGAGCTAGTGATGACGTATGTTATTTGGGATCTGTTTTCTCATATGCAAATAAGCTAGTGATTACTTACGTTATTTGGGGTCTGTTTTGTCATATGCAAATAAGATAGTGATGACGTCCGTTATTTGAGGTCTGTTTTGTCATATGCAAATAAGATAGTGATGACGTACGTTATTTGGGGCCTGTTTTGTCATGTGCAAATAAGGAAGTGATGACGTACGTTATTTGGGGTCTGTTTTGTCATATACAAATAAGGTAGTGATGACGTACGTTATTTGGGGTCTGTTTCGTCATATACAAATAAGCTAGTGATGACGTCTATGCAGGCTAACAACATCGCAACAAGGCTTTAAGTTGGGCATATCTTCGAAATTAAACAACAAAATCTGTTGAAACGTTGCATGTGGATTCAGACTACCAAACTCTACATCATCGTTCAAGTTTTATAATCGCCCTAGTAACGGACTAGTTTTCAAACCACTTAACTTCTAAAACAAAACCAGACACAGTACTAAAGCGTGATGCCCTGTTCATTTCTGTTTTCCAAAATTTGTCATTTGTAAAACGCTTTACTAGAAACGATGTTAGATATAATGTAAAAATTGTATTTTGATATCTGCTGACGATCCAAATAATATTTACGGCGTCGACTGTGACTTTTGATGTCGTCAAAAAGCCGCCAAAATAGCTAATTTATTTTCGGTTGCTCTCTATGGCGTCCAAAATGTTAAATCGCTAAAAAGCCGCATTACTATTTATTCCCCACGCACGTCCTGAATATAATGCACGGTCTAAGGCGCTTATGTACTTTCAGCAGCTATCTCGTCAGGAAACCACAATTATGCGGTGGCAAAACATTCTCGTTAGTTCATGTTTCTTAGTTCGTTTGTTTGTTTGTTTGTTTGTTGGTTTGTTTGTTTGTTTGTTTGTTAATTTGTTTCTTATTTCGTTCGTTCGTTCCTTTATTAGTTTGTTCGTTCGTATCTTAATTCCTTTCATCCTCCCTTTCTTTCTTCCTTCCTCGCTTCTTTCCATCTTTCCTTCTTTTTTGTTTTTCTTTCTTTTCTTTCTTTCTTTCTTTTCTTTCTTTCTTTCCTTTCTTTCCTTTCTTTCCTTTCTTTCCTTTCTTTCTTTTCTTTCTTTCTTTCTTTCCTTTCTTTCCTTTCTTTCTTTCCTTTCTTTCTTTCTTTCTTTCTTTCCTTCCTTCCTTCCTTCCTTCCTTCCTTCCTTCCTTCCTTCCTTCCTTCCCTCCTTCCTTCCTTCCTTCCTTCCTTCCTTCCCTTTCTTCTCTTCCTTTTTTCTCCTTTTTTCTTCCTTCGTTCTTTCATTCCCTAGCTCGTTCCTTTACTCCTTTATTCCTTCCTTCCTTCCTCTCTCCCTTCCTTCCTTCCTTCGTTCTTATCTTCCTTCCTTCCTCCTTCCCTTCCTTTCTTCTCTTCCTCTTTTCTTTCTTTTTTTCTTCCTTCGTTCTTTCATTCCTTAGCTCGTTCCTTCATTCCTTTAATTCCTTTATTCGTTCGCTCGTTTGCATGTTTATGCAGAGTCAATAGGCACGGCACTGCCGTTGAGGACTGGTTTTGGTTCATATAGTAATAGTCGTGCACTTAGTATAGTCGTACACTTTTAAAAAATTCAGTCTAAAATTCAGCTTAATAGCTTGACGTAAAAATTCGGCCTGCACGTGCTTGTTAAACTAACAAGCACGCGCATATACATACTGAAAACTAACAACTACAAATAGATACGGGATTAATTCTACGTTACTTAAAACAAACTAACTGATAAGTACAAATGTCATCGGGTTCGATTACAGTATTTAGCCTATTAATATAGAAAATCCGTTCAAATACTTTTTAAAACTAACAAATATAGAAAATCGGTTCAAGTACTTATAAAAACTAACAAGTAAAGTAGAGCTCTTTTGTCATCCGATAACATGTTCTATACATCCATGTGCGATTCTTGAATAGTACTGCTAATAGCAATATTATATAGGTGTTACAGTCGTGGCAATAGAAGTAGTATTTAAAACAGCAGCAGTGTCTTATCAGATTTAATACACGAAGCATTAGCCGAGTATTTTAGATCTGATAAAGCATGTACTGCGAGTGTTTTGAATTGCTTCAAGAACGACCCATTTGGTAAGTTGATTGGTGTAAAATAATTTTGGAAAACAACGTTGTCTAAGCCTACAAAATGAAAAATAAACTTTATGCAAATTAGGAGGATTGTCTTATCATGTAAAAATCACCGACATGGTGATTTCCTTTGTGTTTTCCTCATAAATTATTATCGAGTTTTCGAAGTGTTCCAGAAATATTGTCGCAGTTGATCAGTTCTTCAGTCTGAACAATTCATTTGATGAAATTTGTTGAAAACGTCCTATTTTGAATTTGATTGGTTTCTGGTTTTTGAACAACCAATAGGGAATGTGATAATTAGTCAAACACCAATCAAATTCAAAGCAGGAAGTTGTTCAACGAACTTCATAAAATGAATTAGTCAGACAGAGCAAATAAATTGCAACTGATAACATTTTCACTTCTATTGCCACGACAGTAAGGGCCAATTGCAGAAACGGTGGTTTAGCTAGACAGTGTTTAAAGATTAGACAGTGAGTAGCTAAACAAGATATAACCTCGGATTTAACCGTCGTCGACCACAACATTACAAAACCAAAGACAATATAGTTAATTGTCGATTAACATAGTCAGCATTTTTGCTGCTTATCTGGGCATTTTAAAACTCGTTTAAACACTGATTATCGTAAACAACGGTTGAACGACGTTTCTGCAATCGACACTAAAGGTCTTAACAGTTTCTCCAAGATTGTGTGATTTTATGTCGGAACGGCATAAACCTTTGTTATTCTTGCTAAGGGCCTGTTCACATGGTCCTGATAAGCGAGATGAAGACTTTCTCATGTATAACTTCATGGACCAGAGTACATCAGCGAAAGATTCAACGGTTAAAAAATATTGATATTAGGTGCTACTCCGAGTGACGAACCATACCGGGTGAGTAGAGAAAAATTCAACTTGACCGCGGCTGGAATTCAAATCCGCGACCTTCGGTTTAAAAGTCGGACGCTCCACCGACTGACCTACATGGTCAACTTCGGAACAGGCCATAGAATGATGCATGGTATTATATTTGATATTAATCCAAACTGAAATCTATTTTCTTCAATATCGAGGGGCTTAGCTTTTCATCTTATGTTGTTGGAATAATTATTGTTGGACAGGAAACTCAGGTGGAGAATAATGATATTAGGTGCTACTCCGAGTGACGAACTAAACCGGAAAAGTAGAGTTCGCGGGTTCGAATCGCAGTCGCGGTTTTCTCTATACTTACCCGGTATGGTTCGTCACTTGGAGTAGCACCTAATATCATTATTCTCCACCTGAGTTTGCTCTCCCACAATAATTATTCCAACTAAGGAAGTTTTCTGAATCTTTAAGACCAAGGTTTTACATAAATTGACTTAAACTTGATTGCTGCTGAAAACGTGAATGAATAATATAAGAACCGAAAAATATCAAGTATATATATATATACCATCATTCCACGGCCATCTCCCAACTTTATCATGTAGCTCAGTCGGTAGAGCGTCGGACTGGTAACCCGGTATGGCCAGTGGTGCCGGTAGGACTGGCATATTGGAAGGGTTGTGAAATTTAGGGGGATCCGGGGGCATGCTCCACCAGAAAATTTTGAAATCTCAAACTTTCTACAATGTCATTTTCTTAATTTTTGGGAACAACTATAGATATTCTTTAAGAAAATTCATTCAGGTATAGTCACACGAATGACCTAAGTTTTGCAGAACCAAACTTGGCGATGTTAAACACGGAAAAATATCTTCAATTTTGCTAACATTAATTATTCCCTTCTCCCACATGTTTCTTATCGAATTTCGCACTAACTCAAAAACAGTTCCTGGTGACGATTTGGGTGCCCTCAGAGTAGCACTTAATATCTTTCTCCACCTGAGTTCGCTGTTCCACAATATTTATTCACAGTTGAAAAGTATTTTCGATCCAGTCATTTTTGTTCTCGGAATGAATGAAGTGCCCCCTAGCATTTATAGGGCTTCTATTTCCTTGAAGTAATTTTACGTTACTATAGTTTAACTGTTCGCAGAAGGGATGTAGACTTTCTTTCGGAACCAACGTTTTTCGCATCAGAGTCATGTCATAACAGCCAATCTTGGTCAATATCATTATTCTCTATTAAAATCATTATTCTCCACCTGAGTTCGCTGTTGCACAATAATTATTCACAGTTGGAAAGTATTTTAGATCCAGTCATTTTCGTTCTCGGAATGAGACAAGAGTTCGCTAGCACTGGGATCTTCTGTCTCCTTGAAAGAATTTTTAACAATTATTCACCGAAGTGGAGGTGAATATCCACACTATTCATCGACACTGAGGTGAATAATTGTTTTAGCATATACCTCATAAATGAAATAACAAGTTTAACATTCTTATATTTTTCGGTATTTTTATACAAGAGTATAAACAAGACACGGCCGTCGCCGTCGGCCACCAGCAACTCGGTGTACTCAATTATTTGTCGACAAAACAGTTTTTACAGCTTTTGAATATATTAATGGCTAGAAAATTGTAAAGAAACATACCTGTGGACACTCTTCTACTTAATTTTGTTGACTTTTCTCGTTATTCTACTACATCACCCTTGTTTATCAACAAAATCTCCTGCCTCGGTAAACAAAGCAAAACTGTCCGCCATTTTGTTTTGCCCGCAGGTGAATAGTGCAGGATATCCCGAGCTAGAGGAACCAATCAGATTGCTTGAAAAGCACTATTCACCTGCGAGGTATATGCTAACAAGAGTTATTGGTTAACTGTTTGCAGTAGGAATGTTGACTTTGTTTCGGCAGCAAAGATTTTCGCCTCGGAGTCACGTCATAACAGCCAATTTGGGTCGAACATGTCTGTATAAAACTCGCCTGCACGTTCTTTATTAAAGTGAATTTTAATAAATTGAATGTTGCCTCTTTCATCTGGGATAGCAAGCAGATTGTGTTCTGAGGAGAATGTAATACTTGACGTTTCTGAAAAACGGCTTAAACTCTTCTTTTCTGGTGTGATCCACTGCGCTAAAACTCCCTGCTGACGATCCACAATTAGGACAGCATTGACGTTATCAAGACTCACAATCAGAAACTCTCTTCGAGTAGATAGTCGTACGCATAAATTTTTTGCTGAAGCTTTAGGCTTTGCTCTCCGAATTTCGTAATGAAAACATATCCCAGGAAAATCAGTGGTAGGAACGATATGTTCAACTAAGCATATGACAGTGTAAATATCGTTATCCGCACGATTCTCTTCTTTAGCATTAAAGTGCCAATGCAGCGAAATTTCACTACAGTTTTTTATGATTGCATTTGAAAGAATACTTAAAATGACAACGTAACATCTTTCGTAGAATTTTGTTTCCTTGCTTCATTCTGGAGATATTCAGGTTTGTTTGATATGTAAATGACCTACTTATTACATCACACTGCATAATGAGTTTTTAGAAAAGTATGATTTTCTTTGAGAGTACTTATCGAAAGTACTTAAAAATTTTCACTTGCATGCATGTAGCCATGACCGGTCACAAAACGTGCGTAGTCGTGTGTAAAATATTTGGACCATCCTAAAAATCATGCTCTTTCAAAAAGTCATTATGCAGTGTGATGTCATAAGTAGGTAATTTGCATATCAAACAAACCTGAATATCTCAAGAATGAAGCAAGGAAACGAAATTCTACAAAAGATGTTACTTTGTCATTTTCAAAGTTCTTTCAAACTACACAAACTTAGTAAGTCGTCTTCGCATTTCAAGATTAGGACACCGTGTGAAAAAGACAGCAGTTTGGTTTCTCCCAACACCAGCGAGAAATTTTCCATTTTGAGGATTTCCAAGCCTTGGATTTCATCAACTGGAAATTTCAGCGGACTGGTGCTTTCTTCGGTGACACCTAAAGGTCCGAAGTGCTTCGTTAGACCACCAGGATCCTTGTTTCCATCCAGACGGAATTTTAAAACTTTGTAGGACGTTACACGCTTTGACATCCCAGACTTTCAACCAGCTATCGTCGACGCAAGTTGCTAGTAGAGAACCATCTGGTGAGAATGAACAACACGTTACACGAGGACTCGGCCACGTTGGGAAACTGGAAGATTGAGAAGGAGCCTTGACAACAAAAAGTTTGCCTTCACTACATGAACAAGGTGTTCGGTTGGAAATGTACTGCAAAATGACAGCAAATTGCACTCTGCGACAACGGTAAGTCGAAGGGGGTCAATTATTCTCAACGTACTACCGGCACTATCCAAGACACAGTTCCAGTTATCATATTTGACCGCGGGTGGAACTCGTAGGGTAAAAAGATTAAATTCAAAACAGGAAGTTAGCAATAATTTTCATCAAATGAATTGCTCAACTTGAGGAATATATTGCAACGATATTTTAGAACATCCTGTATCGCCAAAACTGTAAAACATACTTGGCGTTTTCAATTTCCTTTCGTGTAAAAATAGGGAAGGGATGAGAGCTATTCACAACGTTTTGACAATACAACGAACATGATGTAGACACTGGCAACAAACTGATTTTCGAGTTCATGAACATCGTAGTATGCCACTGGACCTTTAGTTGAAGTCGAGGATTAATACTAATTAGTTTTGCTTGTTGAAACCGTAAATCATGGAAATCTCGTATAGTCTGTTGCCAACCACCAAATCTTGGAAAAGATTTGAGATAAACAATGAGAAAATCTATCAAACACTCGTAAGTACGGTCCGCTGCGTAATTTTTATCAAGATCAAGAAAATAACGGGTGCCATGTTTTAAAGCGTACTGCATAGCTGTTGATAGCTTTACATTTGGAAACATGCGCATGATCTCTTCGTATTGCATTTTACACATTTTACACAAGAACTCTGTTCCTATGTCTTTCGAAACAGTGTATGAATGCTCCTCGTAACCATTCGATTGCAGCCAATCTACTAGTGATTTGTGATAAATTGTTAAGCAGTCGCCATAAACCGGAATAAACGCAGACATGATGTCGTTGATTCCCTTTCTTACATCAAAGTCGAGACTTTCAGGCAAACCAAGACATGTTGGTAAAAGAGACAGCGGCAGGGGACCTTTCGATGCTGCGAGAACGGCTAAGAATTGCTTGAAATTGCACCTTGTTGGAGACAATTGATTCAGATAGATCTCAAGGAATTTGAACTGTTTCTCGTAAAAGGTCGAAATACCTTCACACAAGAAACTTCTGACGTCTTCCTGGGTTAAAGATTTACCTCTATGGTTTAGCAGTTGACGTTGGGCATAATAAGCATAGAGGAAGGAACCTTCACATTTCTTTGCTAACTCTTCAATCACTTCACCATCCTTGCACTTGTCTGATAAGCATCCACTCAAGTAATGAACCAGGTCTTTCTTGTTATCTTTATCACGGGGACAGATTTCCAAGGGATTCAAATGAGATAATTTCTTCCGCACCATCAATTCGGGTCTGCTCGTCACAAAGAATTTTACCCATTTTGGAAGCTTGGGAAATTCTTCTGCAATCACGTCGAGCAATTCGCTCTTCCCACCAACTTCGCTTTCATCCAGTGCATCAATCACAATTACCATGGGTTTTTGTGATGTCAGTGCGTGCAGGGGATCATTAAGAAGAACACGAAGAGCTTCCGGTATTGTTTGCTTTGAGTGAGGTCTTCGAAGTCCCTTGATCAGTTGCTCTTGAAATCCCGGGACACTTTGGCACATATGACTAGCCAAAGACTGCAACATGATATTCGGATTGCTATAGTCTGAGTTGTTAAACTTACAAAAGTGGGACGCAGCTAGACGGCCTTCCTTTTCATACACCTCGCAGACTTTGGCAGAAAATACGCTCTTCCCAACTCCAGGACCAGCCGTCACTATCATTACTCGAGATTCCGACTCTTCCTCTTCAAACCAGTTATTGACTTTCTGCAGAAGCCAATCCCTAGTTCCAGGATAGCATGACTTAGCAAGCCATTCGATATTTCCACGAAAATTACAATTCGCCAATTGAGTTAACACATTCTCATCACTTTGCTCATGGCTAATTCCCGCTAACTGTCCGTGTATATCCTTCACCATTCCGTGCGTAACCTTCGTCATTTCGTGCGTATCCCTCGTCATTCCGTGGGTATCCTCAACCATTCCGTGCGTACCCTTCACGACTCCGTGGGTATCCTTCACCATTCCGTGCGCGTCCTTCACCATTCCGTGCGTGTCCTTCACCATTCCGTGCGTCTCATCCAGCTTCTCTTTAATCACGTCTTCGCTATTCTTCCATTCCTTGAGCTGCTCAATATACTCATCTTCCTCAGGACTAATTGGAGCTTCTTTCAATTCATCAATTTCTCTTTGAGGGATCCCAAAAGCAATGAGCACCCTAGATATTTCCTGCCACAAATGTTCAAATGAAACGTCGTCAATCTGAGTGGTGGTAATATGGGCATAGACTTGATTTCTGTAAAGCTTTATTCGCAGAATGTTGGCTGCAATTGACGTATTGCTTGGTGGAGGCATAGCAGACCAACCTGTTGCTGGCATTAAACCACAAAGGTGTTGAAGTAACACAGTGAGCAATGTAATGTCGAAGTTCTTGGAATCTGGTGATCCCGCAGAAGGGTACAATAACCACCATTGTGCAGCATTAATCGCCTTGTGACGAAGCCTTCTTAAGGTAGGTTTATTTGCGATGAGATCGGCAGCTAACGTACCGGGAGGATACTTTAGATCAAATGCTGCCTTTAGAACTTTAGTTCCTTTGTCAATCAACAATCGACTCAGGCGTGTGCCGTTGGCTTGGTTGTTCAGTTCCTTAGAAGTCATCAGATTGGGTCAAATCTAGAACAAAAAAACACGTCTACAATAATGAAGACTGTTCTTAATATTTCGGCGATATCGATTTTTGTTTTTCAGTTATTGAGGTTTTTGTAATATTATGAAAATAGGGCATGTGCATGACATATCGTGTATATCATAAAAATTATTTATCAAAATTTTTCAAAACTTTGCACTAATACACAGATCACGAAACTTGAAAAAGATAGTTCAAGTTATCTAGTCGTCATGCATATTAACGAATTAGTTTTCATTCAGACCTCTAAATTCTGCGCTCAATTACCTTTGTTTTCTGCCATAGCAAGGCTTCTGCACAACATCAACTCTTTAGTTTAACATTAGTTAACTTTGTGGAACTGCCCTCCACTATTTCCAACTCCAAAACGGTCAGCACTTGGGAGAAAACAAAGTAACAAAACTATCCTTTTTTTTAGATTAAATGGTCTGCAAACGAATCTGTTGCTCAAGCGACTATATCACCATACTGATAACTATCCTTTTCAGTTTCGTGGACTGTGTATAGATGCAAAGTTTTGAAAATTCTTGATGTGTAATTTTGATGATATCCGATATTAAATGTTTCACAATTCTGCTTTCCTTATCTTACGCCATCACATGCTTTATTTCCATCATTACAAAACTGACCATGCACAAAAACTTAAGAACAAAAATCAATGTTGTCGAACTTTCAAAGACATTCAAGTTATTCAACGTCATTGATAATTTTAGGGGTGTTTTCAATCTAATCCTAAAACATTTTGGGGTTAGGGGCACTTTAAAGTATGTTCACACGATTCAATTTATCGAATCCTATTTTCCTCATGTATGTGATTAACTGTAAATACTTTGCTATTCCCCCAAATGCTCTAGTAAGTACATCGACTAAATTGCATGCAGTATTGCATATTAGTCATGTGAATAGACCTTTATGTAGTAGTTAAAATATGAGCGGCCGATCTTTATGGGCATTTACAATGGCGAGCCGTTAACTTACTTATCAAATTCTAAGTGTACACGATGAATGCTTTGTTTATGAGTTGTAAGAAACGTTAGATAAGATCATTTTAACAGAAAAAAATGAATTTGAGCCGCTAGTGTCTAATAACTTTGATAAAGCATTGATGTTTTATTAATCAATGTTTTCAATATATTAGTTCTAATAAGACCTGGTTTGACGTCAATAGAGGTAGTATTAGTAGAAATGAATTTCAATGAGGAAAATTTAAAGTATTAAACTCCCTCTCATTATTCAAAGCACTCAAAAACTGAACATGAGGAAACCTTGGCAGAAATACGGCCCGAGGGAGTTTTACTAAGTAACCTGGAGCGAGCTAGAGGTTTCATGATAGCTAATACACCTCTATTCCTGCCTCTTTTCCTGGTATTACTTATGACAAACAATAGACAGTAGACACTTCCCGAATTTACTTCAGTAAGCACGAACAACTACTTGCAATCGAGGCTGGATATGAAAGATAACAGTAAATGCATTACGATCTGATTGTCAACCTCGACTTGGAGCCATTGTTTCGTGTGCGTTGAAGCGAATTCGGTAAGTGTCTATTATAAGACGGTAAAATTGCTAGGAGAAAACTTCCATACTTCCGCCTTTTAGATGTCAATGCAGTTAAATCTCATCCAACGAACAAGACAGCGTAATTAAGAAACGAAATTAAACAGCCACTTTTCAAACTGTATGAGAATGAAGAGGTGTTGTTCACACAAGCAGGTATTTGTAGTCTTTTTTTAACGTTAATTCACAACAAAGAAAGTTTCTAAGGTTCCGCCCTATATATATATATATATATATATATATATATTTCTATATTTCATAAACCAAACCAAAAAAGAAACAAAAAAAGTCATTATGTAGTATGATGTCATAAGTATTACATTTGCATATCAAACAAACCTGAATATCTCAAGAATGAAGCAAGGAAACGAAATTCTACGACAGATGTTACTTTGTCATTTTAAGTGTTCTTTCAAATGCAATCATAAAAAACTGGGGTGAAATTTCGTTGCATAGACACTTTAAAAAACGCGAAAATACTTGCTTCCATAGCGATCATAATATAAGTACCAGAGGGTGCACTGTAGCCTGCGTGCAGACGCTTGTACAAGCGGCACTGGGGCCAAAAATGCGAGGAATATTGACGGCCGCCATTAGAGGGAAAAACGAGCTAAAATTCGTCTAAAACAAGCCTTTTACTCCATTTCCATCACGATTTTAATTTAAGAAAATAAAACTTTTAGAGGTTTCGGTCTTGCTACTGTTATAAATTCTTACTTTCATTCCACTCCTTGGATATAAATTGTGGCCGCCATTTTGAATTACCCAACCGCGCGTGGCAAATCTAACAGGCAAGTCTTCGCGTACCCTGGCCCAACACCGCTGCCAAACGTTTTGCGCATGCGCAACATCCGAGCTCGCACCTCAAAAAAACAGCGGGAAAACACTGATATGTTTGGACTGGTCAGAGAGTCCGACACAAAAGTTAAAATTATAAGCATACTACGAAAAAGATAAGGTACGTAATTTGTGCATGGCTTCTTTGTCAATATTGTAACATATTCTGAAATGGCCCCTTCGTAATTTTCATAACACTTTTTTTAAAACACAAATAAATAGTCGAGTCTTACTTACTTCGCTGTCTGGTCGTTGCATCGATATAGGAAGCATAGATTCCCGACTCCTTATCAGGGCCCTATTGCGAATTCATCCCAACAATGGGTAATCGAAGATGGCGGCTCAACCGGGCAAAAGCTCAAGTGACCACAATGGAATAAGCCATTTAGCGCGAGTATTTGTGCAAGTTACTGCTTCGAATGAATAGAAAGAGACAATACATCACAGAATAAAGCATTTTCGAGAGTTTAACCGATAATGACAGCCTTTAAACAGCTCTAACGACGAAATGTCTTTATCCACTCGATCGACCTATCCAAAATTCGCACGTTTAAAACAAAATAAATTTCTCGATAATTTGTCAATCATACTAATGATTAGGATTACCTTGAATGGCCCGAAGTTGTTTCGGTGCGTAATTTGTTGCGAAAGACGAGAAAAAATTTTTTAAACACGTTCTCACTGGGGGAAGGACAGTAGCTTTCGTTACGATTTTGTGATTGAGTATTAAGCCTGGTTTCCATATAGCCGTAAAAGCTGGCGGCATGGCTGCGGCAAGGGGCGATGGTCCAATCATAGACAGTGTTGAATTAGTCAGCAATAAAAAGCTGTGTGCGATTGGCCATTGCCCCTTGCCGCAGCCATGCCGCCGGCTCTTTACGGCTATATGGAAACCAGGCTTAAGCAAAATCGTAACAAAAGCTATTGTCCTTCCCCAAGTGGGAAGGTGTTTTTGCCAATTAAAATTCCTGCGTGCACACGCGTGGTCGGGAACGTTTGCTGGAAAGAAGAGCTCGATAAATTAGCCGTGAAAATCGAAGCTTTATGAATAAGTACTTTCAAAGTTGGTGGTTTCTGGGTAAGAAGTAGTATCGATCTTTACGCTTGAGGTGTCGAAATGCGAATAGGATGGATTTTCCGTGAGAAAATCGCGGTCGATGGCAGAGCGATCTCAGTTTTGTTGACGGTAGTTTCCAGCCTTGTGTGTACGGTCGCTCAAAGTAATGCTATTACAAGTCTCAACTCACTCAAGGCAAACAATATTAAAGTTAAACTGTTAAAAGTAAGTATATTTTATAGATTTAACGAAAATACGGCAACATTTTTCAAATTATAACCGAATTCTCATTCAAATCCTTAATTCAACTGTCAATCTAAAGGCGGAGTACAATTCTGGGCTGCCTGTGGTCAGTTTGGCAGATGGAAACAATTGTAAGTAAAGTTTACTTAAAACAGTTTAAAATTAGATGGAGACATTACCCAAAGATGCTGTTATCAATGTCACACAGTGGAAGTGATCTTAGTTTCGCCGTTTCGTCAAGCTTTTCATTATTTCATATAATTTGGGGAAAAGCCAAAATTGATTGAAAAGTTATTAGGGACTGCTCATTATTTGTTGTACAGGGGGACCCTGAGGAGAAACTCTGGGAGGTAATATTTTTTTCGCTGCCCCCTCCCAACTCCCAAAACAGAAAAATAGATATTGAGTCCCCCCCCCCCCCCCCTTAGCTCTCAAACCCAAGAATCGTGTACTTTTGTATTTTAATACACAGCTTGTTTTAAATGACATGAAACAAAAAAATTTCCCCGAGCACGGGCGTAGGGCCGGAGCCCGGTGAGGGTGCTAATCTCGACATGCGTGGAGTCCATTTTACACGCGTGTAGAAAAAGCGAGGGAAACGAAATCTTGAAATAGTTTATTTATTACTCGGGTTACCACCTGTGGTAGCCGAGTCTAGGTTTCGGCTCTGTTATTTTTTTTTTTTTTTTTGTGTCGACAAACGGCAATTCTTGCGCAACATTTCCCAAAAGCCTTTGCGATCCTGAAGCGTGCTCAAATGATTTCATCAATTATCATGGCTGATTTTCATGCACGAGTCACGAGTTTTTTCTTCTCCTGACGGCATTTGGTGGTGGTGTTCGAAGTGAATTTGTGTTTTAATGATAAACACGCTCACAATGCTTACAATAGACTATAGTAGACCTGGGTTGGTCGGCGATCTCGATAACCGTACGCTGAAAATGTGTAGTACTCGATTAAAGTGTCTATGACATGAAAAAATGAGTATGGCGTTTTTTACACAGACTGAAAGATGTCCAGCCAAATAATAATCTCAGAAAGTTTGGCGTAATTCTGATGAATATTTTTCGAGTTACAACGCGTTGAAGTTGCCAATTTTGCCATATTTTCGAATAAAAAGTACGAAAAGTCTGGGACCGAGTTTACGCAGCGATGACGTAGGCGTGTGGACTCATCGTAAATTTCACTGTGGTAATACAGGTAAATACAGCAAGATAGAGCTTTTGAAAACGAGTCAGAAAACGAATATTTTGTGTCACCAGCTACTATAGAAGACGAAGAATCAAATGAGGATACGATTAAGCAGTTTTTGGTTGATGCTGATAGTGATGAACCATCAGATCATGATGCTGTCACGAGGCGATCGTCGATGAGGTTACATAATTCCTGATTCCTTCGGGAAATATTGTCCAAAGATTTGGCAGAGTGTTACAGTTAATAGTGAATTATTCTGAATATTGCCGAGTATTAACAAAACAAATAGAACTAAAACAGCAATATTTTCTATTCTGTTTCTATTATATATAATATTATAAAATATATTCACGCATCTCAAGCCAGTTGGCTCAGGTGGAATCACATGTGTGCCAATACTCCAATAGACAATAATGAGTATCGCCTCTGCCTTCTGGGTCTAAGTAAATTACGTTGGGTCTTGCGAGATTCTCATGTTATAAAGGTTCTTAATAAAGCAAATAGTACTGCGGATAACAAAAGGTCTTTAAAATGCGCAGAGCAAAGATGTGACGTGAGTCAAAAGTCGGGACAATGATTTTTGTACATCATACATAATTTCTGTTCTTCTGCGAAACCTGTCCAGTTACTCTGGTGCATGCGAATCATTTTGCGGCTGATCCATACCACAGTACCGTCCTCTTGAAGGCTGGGTTGGGCCATAGTCATAGCGGCGAAACATAATCTTATATACAGTAAAAAGTAAAAACCCGATAACAAGAACCTACATTTTACCAAATCAGCCTCGGATAGGTTCTTATATTCTTATATAAATAAATTCTTAATTTCAGCCTGAGGTTCTTAATAGTGGTAGGTTCTTGTTAGCGGGTTTTTACTGTATTGGCCTTTCCCTAAAATATATTATTCCACCTGATTGTTGTGATATACGAAACCTCCTCGATCAGTACGACTTTAGTTACAATATTTCTGCTCTGGTTCTTGGTTCTATTACTTATAACTATTTTGATCTGAGTTACTGTTTATATATCCCGCATTTCAGCGACTCGTGCATTTTCAGCTGGCTTGTTCAATCACGACATAATTTGTGCAGGCGATAAAACTGCGTGGTCATAAGCTCGCTCGACCCTTGTTAACCAAATACTTATTACTGATATAAATACGTAAAGAAACTCGCGCTAGAGATTAAATTGACCATATACGCACGGATCAACATTAACATCACCTTCACTTTTTTTTACAGTTCTATGTAACACCACTCACTGCCAAATTGATTTCTAAGTGATTATTGTTATAGTATAACATACAGTTAAGTTTTAGCAAATCCCATGACCAGACCGACGATGAACTTGCACAAAAATTGCACGCAAAACAACGTAATTCTTAGACCAACATTCTACCCTCTATGATGGTTCTGTTCACGACGTTGTGCTGCGATCACTTTTACGGCGACGACGTTTTATGCGAACGCTGATCAAAAGTAAACAAAACGTTCAGTTTCTTGCCCTAACTTCACTCCTACTAGGAGTGTTTATATTCGCGCTTCAATGGAAAAATGAATATCCAGAGATCGTCAACACATCGGTAATATAGAATTTCACTTTTTTTCGCTAAAATAAAGTTGTTTTATTCAGACCCATAGCCATCCCAATTTGCTCAAAAACAGCTAATAATACCTGTTATTTTGTTTAGTCGGCTTGAAATGTGTCCACACGCAAGTAACCAGATAGCCGGTCTGACCGCGCGATGGAATTTCGCACTCTTCGAGTCGTTTCAGGTGAACTTCGAAGAGTCGTAGTTCGGAAAATATGCGACGAAATGATGCCAAACTTCGTGAGATTACCTTTCACAAGTATATCTTTCACTTAGTACAAAAAAATCGTATACCATTTTTTCATGTCATAGACACTTTAACTCTCGATCAATGTGTTCTCGATCAATTTACATGTGTTATTAATTAAATTGTACTGAAAAATGTTGCTCAAGTGCTGTAAATCAAAGAACAAAGAAAGTTGATAAAGCCAACTTGCAAGTGAAAGGTAAACATGCTATGTTTTACATCTTCATCGATTCGAGGTTGACATTTAGCCGAACTGACTTGTGTCTGTGAATGCTGTATGTAAATGTATCGAGGTTTAAACTGTATTAATGTTTGTCGTTTGCTTCATTTTTGGTTTGTTTGTTGTTGTTGTTGTTGTTGTTGTTGTTGTTGTTGTATGGCCACTATTTCATTGTTTTGGTACACCAGTTAGTATGGCCACCATTTCGATGTTTTGGTACACCAGTATGGCCACCATTTCAATGTTTTGGCACACCAGTATGGCTGCCAAATCAATGTTTTGGTACACCAGTATACCCCACTATATTCTCATTGTTTTCGTACACTAGTATAGAATCTTCTGACATCATATTTCCCAAAAGCCTTTGTGAGCCTGAAGCGTGCTGATTTTCGTGCATGAGTCACGAGTTTTTTCTTCTCCTGACGCCTTTGGTTGTGTTGTTCGAAGTGAATTTGGAAGTGTTCAAAGACATAGTTGTTGGTCAGTTAGTGGTTGACAACCAGTCTGCATTCTAAGGGCCTTCTGCCACAGATCCATGGCGGGGAGAGAGGCCAGGAAACTCCCGCCAACGTGCTTTTGGCACACACGGACACATGAAAGCTTTGCTTGGCAGGTGATTTGGTGTAAAATGAGAAATTTTGTTTTAGGAAAATAACCCTCTGGGAATACAGGGGTAGGAAATGGCCAAATGAGTTCGTTGTGAACTTGGCCAGAAAGCACCCGCCATGTTGAAAACCGCGTGTTTAAAGGTCTGGGCTATTTGCCGTGGTGGAAAGCATATGAATCATTTGGCGGATAGAGTTTCTCACCAAAAATATTGGTGGGAATATGTGGTGGGGAAAAATTATGGAATGCAGTATGGGTTGACAACTGTTTTAGTGATAAAAACGCTCGCAATGATTTCAGTAAGTTCTAATAACTTCTATCATTTTGAAGACATTCCATGGATGACATAGGTTATAAGCATCATTTTGTAATTGTCAATCAATAAAAAGATGACACTGTCATTGACTTCTATTAGTCTACGAGTAAAGTGGAACTTGATAATGGGCTATTCAAATTTTTATCTGCAACCTACACCTTTCTGTTTAGGAGCTCTTTCACACATGCACACTGGATGCAAGAGGTTTTACGACGCTCGTAAGGCATAATTGGGGCATGCAAGGAAGACGGGCGGTGAAGTGGTGGCTGTCTCGTATGCCCCGGTGATCCCTCATGAACGTCAAAAAGCCTCTGGCACCCATGGTACCCCCACCCTTGAAGTTTTCTGGAATTCCCAACTGTTGTTTGTTCAAAATTATTTTCGATGTGTTGTCTCGTACTCAGGCAGTTGTTTATTGAGAATAAGCCATTCCCACGATGACGTTCGATGGTGTTGGGTGACTACAACTACCAGAATGCTTTGTTAGTATCCTCTGTTTACCACTGGATGACTGGCAAAGCATTCTGGTGGTTGTAGTCACCCAATGCCATCCTATGTCATCGCGCAAATGGTCTATTTTGTTTGTGTATCGGGCATTGTATTTTGTCTACGACCAATGTGTTAGAATTTTAGTGTATATACTGTGATTGCCTTGAAAACATCTAGTTCCACTTATCTTTGGCACCTTCGTGCACTCAACCGTCTACTGAAATTTTTCCAATTAATCAGTAGCCCGAGTGAACGCCTCAGCAGGCGTCTTGTTTATATATATATTTATACATATATATATATATAAAAACTTGTTTTAAGATAAAAATACTTGTTTTAAGATTTTCTTGTCCCGTTTGCAAGATAATTATCTTACTGCGGTTTCTTGACAAGATATTTTGTCTTAAAACAAGATTAAATATCTTGAAACAAGAAATAAAATCTCAAAAGAAGAAAAATTATCTTGACAAGAATTGGAGGTTTTGCAGTGCTCTCAAACAAATTGCTTTTGTTTATTTATAAAACGAAATAAAATGGAGCACGAAGGAAAGAAGGATACAAACAACCCGTTTAATATATCTTGAAGAGAAACCAGAGAACTTGAAGAAACCAAACGTCGTATGGTAAACAAAAACTCGATCTGAATTGCAGTGTTTGTAGTCACTCCGTGGTCAAATCATTTTAAAGTTAACGGTATGATTCTTGTTGTTTTCAAGTTTTCGGTTAACCTAAGCAATATACAGCTTCACGTTTTCGTGCTTTCCCTTTGCTCGTCCAAACCATAAATCAGCTTAACTAAAGCTAACTTAAAACACTACCTTTATAAGCTTATGTAGACGTGATGTTTTTCATTGGCATTGCATGCACTTTTTATTATTAAATACTCATGGGCTTTGGCGATTTTTTTGGCTGTATTTCCAAATTTTCGACTGAAACGTCTGTTTAATACTTCTTTCTAGAATCCGAATCTACTGAATTGTTTTTATCTCGGACTCTATTATAAATGTAATTTTTGAGCTGTTGACTTTTAATTCTGCCTTTGCAAAACATGTATGCATAGGGAAGCCATTTAAAGCTTGCTAAAAATAATCCCTTTTGAAACCTCAAAAAAACATATTTTGTACAACCAGAATTTAATAATGAAATCTAAGTTTTGCTTTGATATGTTAAATCAGTTTAGTCATCTTATCCATAAATTATATAATTATCTTGAGGATTATCATTTGTTTTTATATCTGTTTGTTTTTATATTGGCTTTATATCAGGAGTGCTTATTTTAATCAGGGTGGGTGGGTGGGGGGTGTTTCAAAAAAGCATTTAATAAAAGCGGGCGAGGGGTTGTTGCATTCATGTATTTCTAGTATGTTGAATACTTGAAGTTTATGTCAGTTTGAATTTTTAAAGCGTTTTTATTTTAAAAAACAAAATCAATTTCATGTTCAAGTTTTAATATTAATATTGACTGGTTGGTTGTTTTTCAGAAATATTTGTAATATTTGGTATGATACTGTATATAATAATATACATAACAAAATTACTGCATCCTGATTGGTTGAGAGGAGTGCAAATTTCAATGTAATACAGTGCAGAAAAGGTCAATCTCGTTCCCAGAGCCCACGTTCCCCTTACCCAGCGGGCGGGAAACGAGAGACTCTGGGATAATCCGTTTCACATCGAAATTTCATTGGCTGATGAACACAGTGAACTCTATATAACTCTTCTTCCGGATCACAAGAATCTTGTGATGGCCTGAACGGATTATCCCAGAGTCTCTTGTTTCCCGTGGTGAACGTGGGCTCTGGGAACGAGATTGAGAAAAGGTGTACAATGAGTATTAATCATTCTGATTGGCTAATAAACAACCGGAAACTACCGGAAAGCCAATGAAATGCTTATGCGGATTTTGAAGGATGGTTTTTCCTCACGAGAAAATCCAATATGGCGACCAAAACATAGAGTTGTCGAAGAACATTTCGATGAAATACAGAGTGAATTTTGCTTTAATATTGTCATTAAAGTTCCTGCAAGAAGACTAGAAGAGGTTAGATGCTACGAGTAAAACGTTTTACGTATTTAGTGAACAAAGCGAAGCAGTTTTTAACCATTTATGCTTCGAGAAGTGGAGCAATGAGTGGTATGTAAACTTTGTAGCCGGTTGAACATTTGTCTAACATTTCATGTATATTATTAATAAGTAATAGCATGGTTTCGAGTGCAATTTTGGAAAAACACGCACACGTGAGTTTTTCAAAGACCTCAAATAACACTCGTCCTTCGGACTCGTGCCATTTTGATAGTCTTTGAAAAACTCACTCGTGCATGTTTTTTTCCAAATTGCACTCGAAGCCATGCTATTACCTATACATAAACATAAACGTTTATTAAACATAAACGTTTTTAAAGGGTATTGGCAATAAAAATTAAGTTTGTCTCATTTGAAAGAACTCGTCAAATGGTATAAGAAGACCTTTTACAATTTTCCGTATCTGTTTTGGTTTTGGAGATATTTGGACCAAAACAGCCTGCTGTCCCCCATCTTGGAATTATTTTCGATATGCATGTGACATCATAACCAGGGTAAAGTGAAATTTTTATCTTGCCAACCTTATGACATCATGAGCTAGAAACTCGATTTTGTTGCGCTATTTCCATTTTAAATTGACCCACAACATTTAAAAAGCCTAAATCCGTGGAAATTTGGTCAGTCACGGAGTAGTTTGATCAGGTTTACCCTGGTTGTGACGTCACCAATTTCCTAGTTAATTAGACCCAATATTACAACAAGATGGCGGACAGCACGCTGTCTTTGGTCGAAATATTTCAAAACACAAGAAAGATACAGAAAAATTACAAAAGGTCTTCTTATACCATTTGACGAGTTCTTTCAAATGAGACAAATTTAATTTTTATTGCCAATACCCTTTATAGCCCACTTTTTTTCTCTCCTCTTTGTCGTTTTTGAGGAGCACCCATTCAAAAAAATTAAGAAAAATTAAAGACCCCCCAGTTTCTCTTCACACAACCCGGATAACAAATAATGAGCATTTCTCTAAAAAGGAAATAACACTTGTTTTCGAAGAATTAATGAAAAGTCACACTTGTATTTGGCAAAATATTGGTAATACCATGCACTTGTGCTATGCACTCATGATATAAATATTTTGCCAAACTCGCATGCAATTTTTCATTAATTCTTCTCGAAACGGTGTTATTTCCTATACATATGTATATTTCCTATACATATGTTTAAAAAAGATTTAGACTACTCTGTGTGCTATACCTACAGAAAAACAAAGGCAATTTCGCTTTTTTGTGTCATTTTCCATAGTCATAATAAGATTAATAAAGTCAGCCCAGTAACCAGGCTAGCTCACCTCATATGAACAGCCCTTAATATACATGTAGCAAGGATTTGTTTACATGTATATACATGTTTTTCTGTAGGTATAGCACACAGAGTAGTCTAAATCTTTTTTAAAGTCATAGAGAGATTTACATGACATAAAATCAGCCTGATAACTAAGCTAGGCCCCCTCTTTTGAACAGCTCCTTAGTATTATACTGTAACAAACCACACAAGAGAAACAATTATATTGGCTCATACTGAGTTTTGTCGGGGGGGGTATGTCACAAAATCTTTCACCACAGGGGGTTGGTTTAATTTTTTGAAATGTGATCTAGGGGGTACTATAAAATTTGTTTATACGGTATGATAAAAAATCTCCCAACTCCCCCCCCCCCCCATGCTAGAAATAATGAATGGCCCCTTACTGTAAAAGAATAGAAGTGACAATACCTCTATAAACCCAGTCATTTAGTGAAAACAGTTTGCTTAACTCAAATGCCTTCTATGCCTCTTGTATTCATCCATGTGCAACCCAGCCCTCTCAATAGTTTCTTTTGGAGTCAAAATGCTTATGGAAAGATTTTTCATAAATGATGTCCTTCACTGCTTCTTGGAGCAGAGAAGTTTCCAGATGCTGTGCAAACCCTACTCGAGCAAATGTTCCAACACTTAATTTATATTCTTTTTAGGGAAGGTTTTATTTTTTAGAGGTTTTATTTTTTAGGGAAGGATCGTTATTTATGATTTGGGGGGGGGGGGATGGTCTCCAAAATTTAAACATTAAAAATAAATTGACCCATTTTATGCACAACCTAAAAAAGGAGCCCCCTCACCAATGATCAAAAAGGGATACTCACCCCGGCCCCCCAACCCAGTTCTTTATGTGAAAGATGCATTAGGGTTAATCATGTAAAAAAGGCTAGTTTAATAGTTCATTCTAATTGACCAACTGGCCATTGCATAACTAGTGTTCAATCATATTTAAATAAGACTCATTGCTGCATACATGTAGTAAGAACTTTTACAGCTACAAGTATGTCAATATAATATTATTTACTACCATATACTACCATGTTGATTAATGTTTAATAATATAAATGCAGTGTTTCTATATGTATGCACAATTCTTTCCATCAACTTATCCTCAATAAACAATATGATCGCATTTTAATTTTTCTGTGCATTTTAGCCTAAAAATGCACTAGAATGCATCTCAGAGCATATAAAATTTAAAAAAAAAATGCAAAATTGCAGAGAAGTTTCCAGATGCTGCACAAACTCTACTCGAGCAAATGTTCCAGTACATAATTTATTTTATATTCTTTTTAGGGAAGGTTTTATTTTTTAGGGAAGGTTTGTTATTTATGAGGGGCCAAGGGGGTGTGGTCTCCAAAATTTAAACATGAAAAACAATCTGACTCCAGTGGCAGACACTGGGGGTGCAAGGGGGGACGGTCGCATCCCCAATAATGTCTAAATTAAAATTTCAAGGATAGTTCATTAGTTTAGTAAACTAAATGGCAGCCTGGTTCCCAGGCCTCTCTTTTTAACGTCGAGCGGCAGACCGAATTGTGAGAGGCCTGGAATAAAATGTTTTGCCTGGCCCCAAATCTGGCCCCAAATTTATATACAGGCACCAAACGGCCGTTTGGCGGAAAACCAAAGCAGATAACACTCACGTCGGTCTGCACAATTCTTTATAACATCATATAGCAAGGTTGGTCTACTGCCAAAACGTTAAATTGGTTAAAATAGCATATTTCGATTTGTATAAATGTGTTTCAACACAATCACTTCCTACGCCGAACACTACTTTATAAAGCCTCGTATGTAACAACCTTTTAACGTAATGTAAAACAAAGAAACCTACTCGTTTGCTGTCTGCTAGTCAAGAAGAAGTTTGTTTAAGTGCCCTCGTTCATAAAGATTAAAGAATCCGAGCTCCAGCAGGATTCATGATAGATAAAGATGAACATTTTCCGCTAGTCCTCTTGCTCGATGCCTATTCTGTGACGTCACCAAAATACGTTCGAGAGAAAAGAGGACTAGGAACTAGTCTGAACTAAATGGTAACATTTATTTACAATCATGATAGAGTGGGACTGGTTTCAAATATCAAAATATCACCCCCGTAATGGTTTCAAATAGAAAGCACTGTAACAACAAACCAAAGCATTTTCGGCTTTTAGTGATTCATACTTTTAGTTAATGACATGCTTAGCCTTACATGACAGAGCTTATCAAAACACCAAAAGCTCAAATTCAAAGTTCAGACTGCCAAACCCGCTAGTTTCATACCTTGTGCCACAGTTGAACTTATTTGATAAAAGTAAATTAAAATGCATAGTCAACTAAGTCCACAAACTCAACTTCAAATATTCTTGTACCTGTTTTAAAACAGCAAAAAACAGGGGGGGATTGACATCCTTCACAGCTTCACTCCTCCCCCCAATATTTCGTGAAGTGTCCACCACTGTCTGACTCTTAATTTTATGCGCAACCTAAAAATGTGACCTCTCCCCCCTTCCCATTCCTCTCCCTTCCCCTCCCCCACTCCCCGTTGAGCAATGCTAAAAGTTGTTTGAACCCTCTTTCATCTAAAAAAAATACTTGCCCCTCCCTTTTTTTCACCAGGCTCCCCTAACCATAAATTATGAACCTTCCCTTACTTCTCTTCAAATTATATATATTTTATCCCCCATCCCCTCCCTCCATGGGCAAGGCTAAAAAAGTTTGAACCCCCTTGTTAATCTGGAAAAGACACTTCCCCCAATTTTCCCACAGATTCCCCGCCCCCCCCCCCCCCCCCTAACCTATACATTATAAACCTTTACCATCTCTTTAAATCAATAGTATATTAATATATCGTTTTGCGATAGGATCTTTTCTCCGCTCCCGCCTTTCACCCCTTGTTCCCGGAGGAAAGACCCCAAGCTTCCGCAGTTGAAGTTTCGCAACGGCAGAATATATCTCTCAAATCATGAATAATTCGTAAAGAAATCAATTACTGAGACAATTTATGGCAGTTTATTGCAACATTTACCAACAACAAGACAACTTCTACCACAAATTTATCTTTAAATACGGATTCCTATATTTGAGAAGCTCGACTATCGCCTCAATTTTTTCATCAGAGTACTCAATCAAAACATAAAAGGTTTCTCGTGTGTGATATATTAGTATAGACAATTGATATACATACATGAATAGACCGGCAAAATAATAGTGAATGTACTTACCGAAAACAACGCATTTAGAAGTAGTAAACCAAGGATAATTCTCAAAATATTTCTGAACGCAAACGCCTTATTTCATGTCCGTGCGTGAACTGCATATACTTACTGCGATGCACTGCGGTCGTCGGTTAATGTTCCGCGAACTAAAGGTAAATACGTCAGATCATTTATGTGATGTCAATCATCCATATTCAATAACGCATGAACGCATTGTTGAAATATAAAGCCTTTAATCAGTGCCCACAAACACATCTGCGCTTTTGGTAGGAAACATTGGTTGAACACTCTTTATTAATAGATCGATCAAATATTAAACTCTGGTGTGATCTCGAGGATATCGCTTTTAAAAATGTACTGAAAAAAAGAGTCGACGCGCCAGAAAAAAGATGACGTGCGCCCTGACCAGAAACAGAAGATTTTTTTTTGGCCTAACCTTAGGGACGTAGGAGACGGTGTGTTGGGATCAAGGGCACACGCCCCCCCCCCCTTTTTTCCCTACGAAAATCTATTTTTTTACCGAAATAATGCCTAAATAGATACTAATGGCTACACTTCAGCAGAAATTTCACAGCTTTGTTCCTAAATGTGTTTTCAGGCTTGCAGGAAATCTGCTAACAAGTGGTAACAAACTTGTTATTCTGTTAAGGCACATCAGTAGTGTTAAAAGGCCGATCCTGGCTACAAGTCCAAAACCATTTTGAAAACCCATCCCCACCCCCTCCTGGAAATCCCCAACATCCGATCCTGGCTACAAGTCCAAAACCATTTTGAAAACCCATCCCCACCCCCTCCTGGATTTTTTCTAACATCCGATCCTGGCTACTAAACAAAAACCATTCCAAAAAGCATTCGCAACCCCCTCCTGAATTTTTTAAAGATGGCCGCCAAGTTTTTCCAAAATGGTTGACTTCCGGTTTCCAAAATGTTTGACTTCCGGTTTCCAAAATGGCCGCCAAGTTTTTGGGACTTGGGGTTTTGGGGGTTTTTAAATTGGTGTTCTTTAACTCCAAAATTTTAATAAATAAAAATGCCTAAATACCATAATGTTATTTGTCAACCCAATCCCATAAATGCTAATTTTGTTTGCAAGCTGTGTACATTTGAAGCTAACACAATGACAGCAGTTAGACTACATTTGAAGTTTGTCCACAAAGAAAATTTAAGCCAAACATGGAATTGCTTAAAATGTTTGAAAACCTTTACAACAGAGGGAAAGTTGGATCATCATTTGAAATCCCACTACAAAAGAGTTAAGGGAAACAAAGTTTGAACCTTTTTAAAAATCTGTATTCTTATTTGAATACAAATCTTGGCTTAATTTACAAAGTCTTGTAATGGCCAATGGCCAAAGTGCTAATACCATCTTCTAAAATAACTCTTTTGTCATCCTCAGAATTCAGTGCAATCTTGTTTACATGAATGGTGTGTATGGTATGATTGGTACTTCTAAAGGTGTTCATCCCTCTTAATATGTTTTTCTTTGTGGTCAGACATTCCACATAATCATCAAATTTCATTTTGTTGTTAATGACAGCCTTTGCAATCCCTTTGCACTTTTTGTCCTCTGTTTCCTCCCATAACCCAGTTACTGGATTTTTTTTCTTTGACATTTTGATAGCATAAGCTTTTGATCTCAAACCCACAAACTTTGAGATTTGTTTGGAACCAGTTTCTGACTTCATCATTCCAAGGACCTTTTTGTTTTTTCTTTTGATGCCACTTGGATGGTTTTCTGGGAAGTTAGAGGTGTCGAACATGGTTTCAACATCTCCAGAAATATCTTTGAAGAAGTCATCAGTTTTAATAGCATAACACAATGAATCTGTGTCTGTAAATAACAACTTTGCCCTATCCCCATATTTTGGTTTAACATATTTGTAATGAAAGTCATACATAGTAGTTTTGCTCTTGTCAAGTATTGCAGCACCACAATATATGGGTTTGTTTAATTTTACTCTGGTCTTTCTCATATGCACAGCTCCCAAGTTTTCGGTAAATATATTAATGCCTTTGTAATGTGGTTTCTTTGCCAGTTTTTCAAGCTGGTCATCATATGAAACCAGTCTAACGTCAATCCGGTTTCTGACATTCTCCATGGTCTTCCCAAATGGGGCGTTATTCATAAGCTTAAAGAAATCCTTTTCAAAGTCATTCTTTGCTGCTGTTCTTAATTTTGTATTCAACATGATGTAGGGCTCCATCCAAGCTTTTTCATTGAATGAAACCATGCGATGAATTTTTGTTAGTTCCAACCCATGCTCCAAAAATTGATCCAAGGCTTCATAGTGTACCACATATTTTTCTTTGTTATTTAGATTTGGGACTAACTTTTCAACCTTGTCAATCATTAATCTCTCAGCTGCAAATGGCATTTCATTGTGCAGATCATGGAGTTCTTCTGGATATTTAAGATCCACTTCTAAAAAACACCCCTTGCCTTTTGTTGACAAATATTTTTGCCAGTCTTTAAACTCATCTTTTGGCACCCACTTGAAACCACCGACTGGTAATGGTTGAACCATTGAATGACCATATAAGTTATTTTTATCCAAATATGGAATGGAAACACTTTCCTTTTCGGGATTGTACTCTTCCATGTACTTATTGTTAGCTTCTGCATATCGGTGGGTAATTGTAGAAATTCCTCCACGAATACCTTTTTCAATCATTAAATACATATCTGGGTCTGTTATTAATTCCAACTTTTGACCCGTCATTTTCAACAAGGCATCCCAAGCCAATCCAGGAGTTGTGTAGTGCCACATAGGATCCAAACCATAAGTTTCTTTACACATTTTTCTGAAACTTTGGATAACGTCAGAGAGTCCCAAAACATCAGTTTTTTGATACAAATTCATATAATCCTTTAAAGTTTTACAACCAAACTTTTGCCAAACATTTTGACCATGTTTGTAATCTTCGATGCTTACATTTTTCCCTGTTAGTTTGGAATGGAATTTCTCATGTGGTGGAAGTTGTGGATAGTCCAACTTTTTTAAACAATCCAAAACCTCATATGGGAACACCCCTTTTTGTTTCAACAGGTCAACATTTTCTTTCGGATGGTCTTTAAAACCATTTTCGGTGTAATGAAACTCGTCATTCGGTAAGTTTGACATTAATGTTGCCAAAGAACTTGACATAAATTTTAACGAGTCCAAGAATCGTAACTCCAAAGGAACCCATTTTTTGACTGTTACCCCGTTAGCATCCTTCTTCCAACCACCATCCATCCAAAATGTTTTGTTAACACTGATGTACTCCTCCTCGGTTTTTGCTATACAACCAAGTTTCCCATTTGAGATACCCAAATATTTTGCTATCAAATGACTATCATACCCACTAAAATTATGGAAAAGAACTGGTATGTGTCTTGCACTTGTCATTAAATAATTACAGTCGTTATGAGCTGCTCCTCTGTATTTACCATTTAAATGGTCATGGTCTCTAACTTTGGATTTTGCAGTAAGTTTTGTTGACTTCCACAAACTTTTAGGGTTCAAATCTTTAAGTTTTTTGTTGGCAAACTTTTCTCCACAAACATAGCAAGTTGTCGCATTTTGGAATTCCTTTTCATCATCTGCTGTCATCATAATCTTTTTTGGTTCTTTAAGATATGTGTTCCAAATCTTTTTTACTTCTCTTTCCAAACTTTCTACAAACATTTGACCAATATCCTGGAAATCATACTGTTTTGTGTAACTAACATACTTACCAGGAAATATGGATGTGTCAGAACAAATAATGTTGAAACCATAGCTAACTGGAATATGTTCTTGGTATTTTTGGGTATAACTTTTTGACTCGTCATTGACCCCAGTTTTTAAAGTTTTAAGCATGCACTCAGAATCTGCCACTATGATGAATGGTACATCTTGAGTCTTTTTGAAATCTTTGCCACCCCATCCCATGATATTGTCAACACCTTCTTTTGGATATTCCTGGATCTGGGCGTCATGAGTTCTACAAATTTCTTCATGCTTATTCAATATTTCCTTTGTTTCGAAGGGGTTTAGACAAAAGTCGCAAAAGAACTTTTTGTGTTGGTGTTTGTCATTTTGGTCTGTTAGTAGTTTTCCTTTGTCCTTAATGCAACTGAAATGATCATTCCACCAAAATAAGTTAACCCTTTTGTCATGTTCGGACCTTGAAATTTGCATTTGGAAAACCTTTTTAATTTCGTCATCGTAAGACAAAACATTTACACCTATTTTGTTAAGCTTTTCAAACTTGGATATTTCTTTAATTTTAATGGGGAAAGTTAAGTCCGTGACGTCATATTTTTCCACCATTAATTTTACAAATAGTGGCAGTTTTTCCAGGTTTTTTGTGTTTGGTTCTTTTTTGAGAGTTTCGGCAATGGCAACTGCATATAGGAAACAATAGTCATCTTTGGCGTTTTGTGGGTTAATGATTGCTTTTTTGTCTCTGATGAATTTTGGTAGTTGCTGGTATTTTTTACCATTTAAAGGCTTGTACTTTGTTATTGAAATATGGAGTTTTTCAACTGATCTTATGGACCATCCCGAACCCTTTTTCTGATGTGCTGCTAAATTTTCTAACATCTCCCTTTTAGATATTTTGTACAGCTCCGTAACGTCCTCCTCTGTTGTCATGGCTTTCATATGGGAAGTAAAGTAAAAAGTGTCCACTTCTTCAAGGCTTTCAACATAATCATAATGGACAAGTTTACAAATTAGGGTTGTCTTTACCTTTTTGGAATTTTCAATCCCATTAATAAGTTTTTCAACCCCAGCTGTGGTTTGTTCCAAAAATACTGTGGGGTCTTTGTAATTTTGTCCAGAGATTTCATACAATGCCGCCTTTCCGTTTGCAAAGTCTTTGATCATAATTGGTTCTGTTTGTCTGAGGTTTTTGTTGGCTTTGGTCTTTCTTTTAAATATTTTTGAAAGTTTGTTCCCTAAAACTTGACGGGTTTTCTTAAGTTTTTTGCCAGCCCCTTTCCACTTCTTGTCCCACTTAATCTTATCCTGTCGCACCTCTTCTTGTCTGATCTCTCTTGCCCATTTTTGTTGCTCCTTTTTGGCAAGTTTTTTGTAAGTTTTTTGTTGAAATTTTTTCAGATCATTTTGTAGCTCATCTTGTTGATTAATGAGTTTTTCCTCCTGTTTTGACTCCTTTGCCTTCTGTTTTTCTTGGAGCATGGCAAGTCTTGCAGGTTTAAATGGCTTCATTTCCCTGTCGCGTTGTAGCTGTCTCTGTTTTCTGAGACGAGCATTTTCGCGAATTTTTAATAATTTAGGATCATTTGTAAATTTTGTCATGATACTATTTATTATAGTATGAAATTTTTTTCTTTAAATATAAATGGATAGAATTAGCGAAAATATTAATTATGTTGATGAAAGAATTGTTGGATTGGTAAGCAAAGTTTCGTTTTGGACTGTTTTTGTAATTGTGGTTATTCTTTTAAATTTTCTTTTAGTGGGTATAATAGCACTTTTCTAAAAACTTCATAAAAAAATTTCTATCCAAATAAGGATAGAAATCTTTCAAAAGAATGACGAAGTTTACAGACCAATAGTTATTAAAAATTCAAACCTTAGAAAACAGTTGGTTACTGTTTATTAGTGTGGTTCCCAAAAAAATTTAACGACTAACTGACCACCATATGCCATCATACATAACATCCCTGTTTTTTTTAATGCAATAAGGAATGTAACTTGGGTTTTTGTCCAAATTTTTGGCTGCATTGTAAATACTTGGGAACTCTATTGTTTCGTCAGCAGCAGAAGTAAATGTAATTTTGACTGGTGTTCTTATTACATTTCTGTGGAACTTGTCAAAAACTTCATTTTTTACTAATGGGATGTTAAGTCGTTCGCAAATAGTTTTCAAGTTTTGTTTGTGGGTACCTCTAACACCAATTTTTTTAGATATTTCTCTGAGTTCTTTAAGTGATGTTGAGGAATTTTCTTCTTGTATTGTTTTGAGTCTTTTGGTTGCACTTTCTCTGAGTTGCATTCGTATTTGGAAAAGTTTTTTGTTGAGTTCTTTGGGGGTTATTGTGTCTGTCATTGTTTATTATAGTGGTTTCTTTCAAAAATATCTTATTTTTAAAATAAGAAATTTTTGTTTTTTTTGTTTAGTAGTAATGTTTATTTCGTACACCATTGTTGTACACCCATATGTCTTTTTCATTTTGGACCCACTTTTTTTCAAGAATCAAGTTTCTCCTGTCCACCCTTTTCTTCCGGATTTGTCGGTACCAATTTGAGATTCTTGTTAATATCATCATTTATTTTATTTTCAAAAGAATCCACAGATGTCGATTTTTTACAACTTGAAACCTTTGTATAATTTTTTATTGTTTTGTTTGTCCACCCTATTTGCACATTTCCTTCCATAACCAAATCTTCTCTACCAAAACTTAAACCAAACTGAAAACCTTTTTTGCTAATATGGTTTTTGTTAAATTTTTCTTTTGGTTTTGACTTTGAGTTGCCCATTTTTTATTTTCGTTTTACAGACCAATATTTCCCATCATACCAAACAATTATTTTGTTTTTAATGTAATATTCAATACTTTTGTAATTTTTTTTGGATAATGCCAGGGCTGCTTGACTCATACTTGAAAATTCAATTGTCTCGCTTTTGAATGGTACCACAGCTGTAAACAAAATTTTAACGGGTTTGGTTTTGTTGATATTATTATTTATGGGTTTAATGTAGTGTAATCCAAGTTTGTAACATAGGACTTTGCAGGTAATTTGGGTTGGTGCTATTATTCCATTTTTAGTGGCTAGTTTAAGCAACTTTGGTTTTGCAATTGGATTTAAACTAACATGTTTGTTTTTGGAATATTCTAAATTTTTTTCATACAGCTCTTTTTGTAAAAGCTCAATTTCAACTTCATTTTCTGTTTTTTGGGTGTAACGACTGACTGTCCAAAATTTTTCATTATACTCAATAATGGTTTCATTTCTAATGTAGTAGATAATGTTAGCAGCTTTTAATTTTTTGCCAAGGCATAAAGCAGCCTGACTCATACTTGGGAATTCTAATTTATCATTTCCATCAACTTCTGTAAATGTTACTTTAACAGGATCCAAACCATTATTGAAGTCTGGATTGCCTTGGATTTTAGAAGGGTGGTATGGAATTCCAAGCATTTCAAAAACTGTTACACGTGTTAATGGACATCCTTTTTTAACACCATTTTCAAAAGTTAAAAAATTTAACTCTGCATCTGATAAATATGGATTTTTAGTAGAGATATCCTGTTTGGATATTCCGTTAGTTTTTTTAAGTTTTTCATACAACTTATTTTGTAAAAGTTTTATTTCTAAATTTAACTGATCTTTACTTTCCATTTATTATACTTTTAAAAACATTCTTTTAAATTCAATTTTTTTCATAACCTAACAAGATTATGAAAGAAGTAAAAATTTAAGTAATATTAGTTCAACTGTCACTGGGATCAACAGAACTGCCACCACTGACATTTTCATTAATATTTTCATCATTTTGTACTGTAACATTTTTATTTAAAGGTTTCCTATCCCACACATGTTTTGCAATAATGATGCCTCCCGTCAGCAAACCAATCATTGGAATATATGGCGAAATTTTCCTAACCATACACCTGACGTCATCGCAGAAAAGTTTGTTTGAAGATAATTCCGCATCGAGTTTTTCGTCATCTTGTACCAAATCCAGTTGCTCCAATAATTCTGAAAATTTGGTTACAAGGGTTTCTGTTAACAGGGATGTTGTTTTGTCAAGTTGGGTTCTCTCATAGTTTAACTTAATTTTTTCAAGTTGTGTCATTGAAGCTTTTTTAAGATATGCTTCCGAATATTTGATCTCCTTTGCAAAGGATAAGCGGATCAAGTCTTCTCGAATATTTAAGTTTTGCGGTTCGTCAGTTTTTTCTTCATTCATTGTTGCGTATTCTGTGTTCATTTATAATGGTGTTTATTTTTATTTTTTCTTATAGTTTTTGTATTCTGTGTAAACAAAATATGTTAAACCTATTGCAAGGACCCACAAATTCTTTGCCAACCATGCTAATCCTTTTGCACCCCAGGATAATGCAGTTGCCAATATGCTAAGAATTGGTGCCAATACGGGCCAAGCAGCTTTTGCAAGTTTTGCTAGTGCCTTTCCTAATGCTCCTGTCGCCTTTGCAGTTGTTACAACAGCAGCTTTTCCAGCCATTATTATGGTTACTATAATTCCAGCAATGGTAATGCTAATTCCAGCCAAAGCTCCCATGTTATTTTTGGTCCATTCTTTAAATTTTTCAAATTTTACTAGAACATTGTTTTTCATTCTTTCTTTAACATAATCTGTTCTGGGCTCCAAGCCTTTCATAAGCCTAAGTTGTTCAGCTCTTAGTTCGCACACAATCTCAACCTTTCTGAACGCTTTTTTCCTTTCTGGGTCCTTTTCTTCATTTTTTTTGTCTTTCCAAAACTTTTGGTTAATTTCAACGGCATCCAGATCTGTTGATTTTACTGTTCCTATAATGTTACGGAGTGCACCATCGCCAGTGACTTCATCAATTTCTCCGTTATCGTTTACTTCAATGTCATCCATTTCTATTGTTACTTCATCACCTAATTCCTTGGCAACTGTGTCTTGGACTTTGGCTGCAGCTCTGGGGCTTATGTTTAGGTCTTTTTCTATGCGACCGACTCCCGTTTTAAGATGTTCGACCTTTGCTTTCTTTAACAGATCCTTAAATTTAATAATTTTCTCTTCAACTTTTTCTCCTTTCCCTTTTGAAAAGTCAAACTCATCGGTGTTTGCATCTCTAACAAGAACTAGTACTTTTTCAAACTTGATCCCATCAACCTCATATGTTGATGGGTCATATGAAAACACACTTTCCCTTAGCAGTTTTTTACTGTTTGGACCATCGCGACCAACTACTGTTTGTTTTAATTTTTCATAAAAAAATTCTTTTTTTAGCTTTGTAACATCCAAACTTTGTCTTCTTGACTCATTTGCTATGAAGTCTTTCATTCTTTTTCGGAATAGTTTTTCTGACTCCCCTTTAAATCGTACAGGTCTTTTGGTAATTCTTTCAATGATTTTTTCTCTTTCATTTTCTTCAACCTGTCTGTGGTCCTCACCAAAAATTTCATCATATTTACCAAAAAGTTCGTTAAGTTCATCAAAATATGATTGGTTAAAAGATGATTCAAAGGTTCCACCAAAATTTGTTTCTGCTGTTCCTGTCTCATCTTCTGGTATGTCAGACATTCCAAGATTATTCATTCCAATGTCATCCATTGTTTATCTTGGCATTTTTTTTAATTCTGTTCCCCAACAACTTTAACCAACTCCTCACCATAAAATTTTCCCATAATGTCCTCCTCCTTATCCCGAATTCTATACATAACAGGAACTCCTCTGAAAACCGCTGACACAGTAAAAATTTCATTAGTAAAATTTGGGTCATATCCTTTTGCAAAGTTTTTTCTGTACTTTTGGATTCTGACATGTTCGCCAATTTTGAATTTTGGGTTTATTTGGGATTCAAGAGTAGGAATTCCGTACAGAGTAAAAAATACTTTGGATTGGTTGCCATCATTAACATCTTTTGGTTTCATTTTAATGGTGCTGTGGATTGTGTTGTTGTAACTGTTTACAAATTTGTCAAGACTATTTAACCACTCCTTGTTTCCTTTAAAAGTAAAAAATTTCCACATCCTGGTTTTCAAAGTTCTGTTAAATCTTTCCACAAGTGCAGCCTTTCTATGGGATCTGGATGAAAAATATTCTATGTTTAAAGATTTCAAAAGAGTTTTTACTCCAACATTGTAAAACTCCTTTCCCTCGTCAAACTGGACTGTTTCTGGATATTTGCCAAATCTTTTCTTAAATTCTTCCAACATTTTGCTAACACCAGGCACCATAGCGACAGTACTTTTTCTATGGACAGGAACAGCGAAACCAAATCTTGACAAAATTTCAATACCTGTCAATATCCACTTTTGGTCATTATTTTCAGAACCAAATTTTGCCATATCTACCAAGTCCATTTGCATTTGGTCGGCAAGATTTTTAACGAATGTTTTTTGGTATTTTCTTGGTTTTTTGATGGGTTTGTGTAAAGTAAAAACTTTTTGGCTGTGTAACCACTCCTTAACTTGTTTTCGAGTTATTGAGGGGTTTTCTTTTACAGCAGCTTGGTAAAGTTTTTCCATGGATTGGTATCCTGTTACAGGGTTGTAATAAATATCTCGAAGTTCAAGATCAATGAGTAAAAGTTTATCTTCCATTTATTTCCAAAAGTTTTAAATAAACAATGACAGAACTCAAAAAATGGCCAGAAGAGTGGGACGTTTTTGGGACAGTCCAAAAATTTTCCAAACAACCAAAGGCTTCTGTAAACATAAACATAATTACCATATTTGTAAATGAAAAAGAAAATTTTATTGTAAATTTGAATCCCATCGATTTAACTTTTCAACAGCCAACGAAAATAGGAAATCCAAACATAAATGATTTCCTCACTATTCCATATTTTACAGCTATTGCTGCCAGTTATGTTGCAAGCTACTTGTGCGGTATTTCTAACAAGCATTTCAAGAATGATTTTGAAAGATTTCGGTCTTCTTTTTTGACAAGTATTGTCCATTACCACTATGTTTTTCAGGTTAGAAGGTTTTTAAAACATCCCGAAAAACTTAGAAGATTTTTGACACCAGATGTTATAAAAATTTTGCAACATAATCCCAACGATGTTTGGGAAAAGAAAATAAGTAACTCAACACAAAGTGCGAAAGAATTTACACAAGACATGAAAGACCTTGGATACGAAGTTAGATATGTAAAGTTGGAAAAAGAAAGTTATGGAAGGGTAAACACATATGAGGAATTGGTGTCAGCTGGTTCTAGGCATCCCGATGATTTCAAACATTTCGTACCAGAAGATTCCAATGGGCTAACACTATTGGGTCAAAAGCTATTCCAACAATCCCTAGAATCTTTTGTTTACTGTGTTTTGGGAGCGCAAGCAAAGACAAGATGGGTCATTGTTGGCGAAGGTGCTAAAAGTTTACAAACACAAGAAGTGTTTAAAAAGTTAATGGAGGATACAATAGCCCAGGATGACATTACTGTTTCCATTTCGAATATGAGGCAGGCTATTAAGTCCACAAATGTTGTTTTAAATTTTGCTATAAGTCCGGGTTTAATTTTAATCCCATCTGACATGAGAATTCTTATTAACCCAATTAGTGGGTTTAATAATGTTCTTACCCTGGCCACAAATAGGATGGTTCTTGGGCTCAACAGACACTTAAATGTTGGAAAACCTTTAAAACCCATTGTAAAATTTCCTGTAAAACCTATTGAAACTATCGATGATGTTGTTAAAATTAATGAAAGAAAATACAACCCAGGAATATTTACTCCTGAAAATGTTGAAAAAAGCGACATTAGATTGCCAGAAGTTTTTGGGGCTTCAATCGGAACTGTTTTTTTGGTATTTAAAGGAATAGCGAGATTAATTTAATAAAAGAGATGTCAAGTTTAAGAAATTCCAAATTTCAATATTTAAATGCTTCGGGTTTCCCAATCATTGAAACAAGACAAGATTCAAAAAAATTTAATGAAAGTCTTCTAGAACTCGAAACCCTAAAAAACAAAAGTAGTTGTTGTAGGGTACAAATGGAAGAAATTGAAGGGTTCATAATTTGTGGTAAATGTGGTTTGGAGTTACTGAAATTACATGCATGGAACCACAGAGAACAAAACTTACCACTTTCCCTTAAAAATTATACCAAAATGTTTTGGAAACTATTCCCAAATGAGGATGAAATTGTTGGTTATGAGATCATGAAATTTTTCTTTAAAACAAAGGATCGTCTTAAAGGGTTGGGTTTGGTTTCAGACAAAAATTTTAGTATAAGGTACATCATGTCAATCATTTTGGGAATCTGTCAAAGACCTGATCTTTTAAAAAAAATGAAAAAACCAACTTTGGCAGAACTAAGAACATTTGACGAAATTAGTTACATTTTAAACTTTTCTTCAAGAGACAATGCTTACATCCCATACCAAACGGGGTTCAAAGTATTTGGAAATGCTCTCAGTGTTGAAAATGTTTTGAAAATAGAGGAGATGAGTGGTATCAGAAAGTGTAAGGAAATTACGAAATTGATTAATGAAGGGAAAACAAGTCTTTAAGAAACTTTTGAAAATATATAACAAAAAATGTTATAAATTTTTACCAATATTTTTAACCCCCTAAACAACAACCGCCAACAACCAACCAGCACCAGCCCCAAGAAGTGTTACAGTAATGGTCATATATTTTTCCATTTCATTGCTTGGTTGGTAATAATCTTCGAGTTTTGGTTCAACTGGTTTTTCTTTTTGAATTTCGTGGAGTTGTTGGAATGCTTTTGATGTTACTGCCATGTCATAGTTTGCATTCCGGATTTCGTCTTGTAGTTCCCTGACTTTGTCCTTTCTTTTAATTTCATTCTCAAAAAACTTTTCTTTGTCTTTTTGTAGTTTTTCTGTTGCTAAATTATGTCTTTTCGCCTCGTCAGCATAACCATGTTTGTTAAATGATTGAAACAAATAACCAGCACCAGCAAAGGCAACTGCATTGAACAACCCTCCTGCTATCATTGATGCCATTTATTTGTGGAAATATTTTTGTTTTGCAGTTCAAATTTTACCAAGTCTTTTCTCTATGATTTCTTTGGATCCACATTTTTCGGGATGTATCCCTTGTCCTGTGCCATTTTTACGGTAAACAATCCACCAGCAACTGCAAGTCCAAGCTTGGCTGTTTCTTTAATACTTGCTGGTGCTGCTAGAGATTGTCCTGTTAACTTTTTGACAACCATACTTACTCCAACAGCTGAAACTGTTATCAGAGCAGCTTCGTATAATTCATTTAAAACTTGAGTCTTATCCATTTATTATTAGTGGTTAGAAAAAAAATTATAACAAAATTTTGTTATAAGTTTTCAGAAAAGTTTTAGAAGATTTTCAAAATTTCAATTACTTTAACATAATTCTTTAAAGCTGGTATCAAATCATTTATAGACACCTTCAAGTTTGTCAAATTTTGGTCTTTTTCATCTTTTAAAAATGCTTTTAATCTTATCAAAAAGTTTAGCATTTCTTTAGCGTTTTTTATTTGATCAATGTCTATAACCATTTATTTTCAAACCTTATGGAGTCTCATAATTCTGTGGACACAAAAAAATCTCAAGAAGAATATCGCCAACATTGTGGTCAACTTTAAATTTGAGTTCGTTGTAAACGCCATTGTCTAACATTGCTTCAGAATTAATGTTTGCAAATTTTTCAACTGATCCCTTCAATAATTGTCTTGTTGTAATTGGAAGAACTGCAGCTGTTCTGTCCCGTTTTCCTGAAAATGATGTCCTAGTTCCATCAATCATCTCGCAAGATATACAGACAAACTTCATTCCAAGATTTATGTTGACTGTTTTTGGGCTGACCATGTTTGCCCCTGCCCTAATTAATGTTGTCTCTGAATAACCCAGTAATGGACCAAGTGTGTTATATAGGTAAAGGTCTTTTGTTGGGTATAACTGGATTTTACAGCTGTATGGAAGTAATTCTGACTTTATTCCATTTTCCTTAAAAACCCTCATAATCATACCAACAGTCCAATATCCACTGGAAAAACTAATTTGCTTTCCTCCATGTAAAACATGGGTTGGACTCGTTAAATTATTGTAATCCCAAAAAACTGTTGCATCTTTAACCATTAGTTTGGTATCTTCAATGATCAAAGGATCTTCAAATTTAATTGTTGTTTCTCCGTTTTTCAACAAAATTCTTAGGTTCCTCATTTATTGTTCTTGGTCTTCAAAAATTTATTAAGTTTTCTCCAAATGGTTCAACTATTTTGTGGTCATAGGGGTGGATTAAATTAATCTCTAATTTTGAATATTTTTTTGATTTTAATGTTTCTTTAATTTTTTTCTCTTCTTCTTTTGGAATGTCTAAATAATCATCTAAAATAACTTGCATATCCTTTCTATTTGGGTTGTAAAAGGTAACCAGTTTTGAAATATTTTCTCGGTATGGTTTTGCAATACTCGTCAACTGTTGGGTAACAACTATTGTACTAATATTCATATGCCTTGCACCAAAACCAAGTTTTACCAATTCGCTGGTCCTGTTTTTGACACTCTGTCCAGAAGCACAGTCATCCAAAATAATTAGACTTGGGGTTCCTTTGCAATAGTCAACTACATATTTTAAGAAATCTTCTGACTCATCTTGATCGCAAGGGATGACGAAGAATCTTGGATCATGTAGGTGTTCCCATTCTAAATATGTTTTGTTCCATACAAAAGTAGGACATATTAAAACTATGTTTTCAAATTTTTTTTTGTAATTTTCTTCTAAGTTTTTCAACAAATAATGAGTCTTTCCACAACTCGTCATTCCAACAATAATTATGTTAAATGGTTTTGGGTCTTCGTTTTCCATTTATTTTGGAAAGTTTTTATCAAAAGTTTTTACCATGTGTTACCAAATTTTTCGTCATAAGGTTACCAATATTTCTCTAATAATTGACACTCTGGAATGCCCCTCCTTGGACTTTCAATAAGCCATCTGAGAGAATGAAAACATGGCATCTGAGATCTGTTGCTGTTGCTTTTTTCTTAATTTCTAACATAATCCCAGATTGTGTGGTCAAAAGTTTTGTACCATCTCCATAGACAGCATTGTCATTAATCGAACGAAGATCAACAACAAGTGCAAACTGGTTTTCTGTAAAGAATTCATCAGCTTGGATTGTTGGATAGTTGGTATGTCTGAAAAGTCTCTCAGCCTCTTCAAACAATCTTCGTTTTGGGATGCCTTGGGAGTAAATACTGTTCGGGACACCTTCGATGGTAATTTTGACCCTTTCAATATTGGGATACACAAATTCTTCTGATCCACTTCTTGTTGCTTTTGTAAACAACATTACAACCGCCTTCATGCTCTTTCTTGGCAGATTGATGGTTTCGTTAATTAATGTTGTTGCAGCAGCCCATGGTGTGGTTTTCATTAAAGTTACATGTTCGAAGGAGAGTGCTCGACCTGCTTGGTATGAGGATTCGATCTCCTGGACCAATGAAAAGTTGGTAATGGTTTCATATTCCAACTCAATATTTTCCAAAGAATAACCAGCCACAGATTGACTACTTTGTGCCTTCATGATGGCGGTAGCTTTTGGTAGTGTAATAATGTACTGCAAATCATTCGCCATGCTGTGGGGCGCATATAATCCATGATCCTTCAAAATCTTATCCAACTTGATCCTCTGTTTGGTACCATACACAGCCGCGTATGTGTCAGAAGAGGCATCGTCGGATTTTGAAATGAGTTTTCGCTGATTTTCTGTCGCGATGCCATCCTCAATCATGTTGGCTTTCTCATGCTTGTCCATCCAAAGATCCTTGTAAGTCCCCAAAAGGCTCTCTCCTGTGTTATCATAGACTTTTTCTCCCGCGAATCTGACTTCCAAACGTTCTTGGAGTTGTCTTGCAAGGTTGTTATTAAACCACGACTTTGTGTTTTTGTTCTTAAAGTCGAACAGGAGAAACATCTTGTCAGGGACCAATGTTGTTCCGGGTTTGAGTTTTGGGATGTGGATGTAAATAACTTCCCCTTCATTGGCAGAATTGGGGTTGAAAGTAATTACATTCCGGGCTCGTTCCCCAGTTATTGAACTTCGGTGTAACCGGTTATAACCGGGTTCTAATTCAACTTCTCTCTCTGTATTCATTTATTATATTAGGGAAAAAATTTAATAATTATTGAAAAATTCATCTTCATCTTCAAAATCTTCTTCAAAATCATCTGGCATCAAAACATCAAAATCTGCCCATAAATGATAACAATGGTTTTCATTATAGTTTTTGACATCATATTTACTATACAACAACCAAAGTTTGTATCCTTCATAACTTCCCTTCGAGATTAAAAAAATAAGTTTTCCAATATCAAACCAGGTTTTACTCCCAAACACACATTCTGTTGCATAAGAGTTGACAATCATATTTATTGAATTTCTTTCCAATTGTGGAAAGAATTTCATTTTAAAAATTTAAAGATCATATTTCGAAAGATCCTTGAAAACTGTTTTTGACTTTTGGGGTTTGTCTTTACTTTCTTCTGGCTCTTTCTTCCATTTGGAGTAAGTAATGTAAGTGGTAATCAAGGCTGCCACTGCTCCAATTATTGCACAAGATGTTGAAATGCTTACACCATTTTCTTCTTTTGGTTCTTCAGATCTTTCCTTTTCAATTCTAGCTTTTTTTCTTAATTTTGCTTCTTTGCTTATTGCGGCAAGTTTTTTCCCTTGTGCGACCTTTTTTGGATTTTTGACATGGACAGGTGGTGGAGTTTTTGTAATGGTTTGTTCTGGTTTTTGTTCTGGTTTTTGTTCTGGTTTTTGTTCTGGTTCCATTTATTAATGATTTGTTGAATTTTGTTATAATTTGTTCAACAACTAGTTAAAATTTGTTCAAAACAGCTAGCTGGAATTTGTCTTGAAGTTGCTTTCAACCAGTGTCCAGCTGGAAAAATAGCTGTTACAGTCATTGAAAAGTTGACTCTTGTTTGTTTTGGAAAAAATGTGTGGTTAATGAGCTTGTTTTGATCTGTAAAAACTTTGCCACATCTGCACGCAAATTTTCCTGGAGATGTCCATTGAACAGATTTGAAATGGGGAGTAAAAACTGGGGTTTCAGTGGTTTCATATTTTACCATTCTTGATACCATTTTTATTTTTGTTTTTAAAATGTTTTGTTCCTTCTCAATTTTGTTTACCAAAAGTCATGTTTATGACGACCCCATTCATCAACACCATTATAACTCTTCCAATCTGGACTTTGTACCTCTTTAATAACCTCATCATCCTTTTTTGTTTGTTTTACTAAATATTTTTTCAAAGTTAATGTTTGCCTTTTCCTTTTTTCTTTGGAAATTAAACTCGCATAATGGATTATTGTCCCTATTGAAAAAGTTGTCTCAACAGGGTTTTCCCATAATTTATCGCACTCACTTTCGTCATATTTTTCTGGACATTTTTGGGAAAATAGGTGCCAAAGATTTTTGCCATAATCTTCTCCATGGGTTTCGTTGTAAAGTGCAAACCCAACCGACCTCCAAGATGTATAGTCTTCGGCAACATCATCTGGAATATGTTCAATATAGTTTTGTAATTCTTTTTCATCTTTTTGTTTGTGGTTATCAAAGTTAATAATAATACCACTTTTTTCTTTCTGTTCAATCTCTGGTAAAAAAGATAGTTTGTTAACTGGTGTGTACTCCTTTTTTCTAACGGATAGTAAAAATATTAGTTCATGGTCAGAATATTGGCTCGCCACATGGTCCCTTTTTTCCTCAATAATGTAACTCAAAAGATATGGGTCTGACGTTGGATTCTTTTTGGAACCATACAAAAACCAGTTTCCAGCAATGACAGCATTGTCAAGTTGGATTGTTGTTTCCTTTTGTACAAGTTTATTTATGTACAATCTTTCCCTTTGTGTTAACCAAACATGTGGAAAATGAAGGTGGAAACCATTTTTGTAAGTTTTGTCATCTTTAAAATATCCTGGCTTTTCCAGAACAAAACAGTCCAAGTTTGCTTGGTTTACAAGAAATTCTTTCAATATTTTTTGAAAAAGTTTTGCCAATTTCAGGACTTTCTTTTCAGAATATAATGGTTTTGGTTCCTTAAGTTTTTTACTAAGATCAATGTCAACAATGACAGGACCAATTTCTGTTGTTCTTTCCAAAAGATATTTGTTGAAATTTCCGGATCTTGACAAATATGTGTAGGCTTTTGTATATTTATTTAGGAGATCCTCTTCATCTTTAACAGAATATGATCGTTTGTTGAAAATATCCATATGTGTAATGTTTTCTTTACTGTAACTTTCGTACAACAAAGATGATAATGTGTTTTGGTTTTTGAACATTCTTTTATTATTCTCTTTAACTAATTCTAAGCAGGTTGATTTCAACATCCCAAACATTGAAAAACAGGAAGGTATAGTCATCACCAACAGAACCAGAATATGAGTGCAAAGCCAGTTGAGTCCCCTTTTTAATAGTGGCAATCCCTTGACAAAAAATATGGTGAGGGTCCCTTTCATTGTATGTTTTTCCCATTGTTATGGTTTCCAAACCTGAAAGTTTGTTTGATCTGTCTGTAACACTTCCATGGTAAAGGTTTGTTTTTAGATCAAAATATGATCTATAGGAAGAGGCATACCAACCAGTTTGCTTAGATTGTTGGTCAATTTTTAAACCATCAGGTTGTAGTGTAAACCAATATGAGACTAAATATTTTCCAGTATCATGGGTTGCTGTAAATGAAAGTAGGGTGCTAATGTTGTTTGTGTTGTCCCATGCTCCTCCTTTATGGTTTGTTTTTCCACTATCTTTTTTATATTTTACCAACTGCGAAAAAGTTCCAGCAGGCCCTGTAACCCCTGTAACTCCTCTCAAACCTCTTAAACCTCTTAAACCAGTTGATCCTTTACCACCTGGCAGTCCTCGAACTCCTTGGTCGCCTTGGTCACCTTTTGGTCCCTGGTCTCCTTTGTCCCCTTTGGTTCCTTGTGGTCCTTGAGGTCCTTGCGAGCCTGTGGAACCTGTGGTACCTTTGGGTCCTGTAGATCCTTGGCTTCCTTGTGGGCCTTGGGCACCCTGTGGGCCTTGGGGTCCTGTTGCCCCAGTGTTGCCCTTGTTCCCTTTCGCACCATCGTCACCAGGATCTCCTTTCTCTCCTTTTTGTGCAGCTGTTCCTGCCATACCTTTGTCTCCCTTGTCACCTTTGTCACCTTTGGATCCTGTTGCACCTGTTGTTCCATGGTCACCTTTGTCTCCTTTTTGACCTTGTGGTCCTGTTGCACCTGCTGTTCCAAAGGTACCTCTGTCGCCTTTGGTTCCTTGTGGTCCTCTAATGCCAGTGTCCCCTTTGTCTCCTTTGGTTCCTTGCAAACCTCGATCGCCTTTGTCTCCTTTTGGTCCTGTGTTACCAACATCTCCCTTGTCACCTTTGGGTCCTATTTTATGAGCATCTGTACCAGCCATACCTGTCAAACCTCTGTCACCCTTGTCACCTTTTGCACCTTTAGAACCTTGTGGTCCTGGGTCACCCTTTTGTGCAGCTGTTCCTGTTGGACCTTTTGGTCCTGTTGGTCCTATTGCACCTCTGTCTCCACTGTTTCCTTTGTCACCTGTTAATCCTCTTTGTCCTTCCAAACCTTCATCACCTCTATCACCCTTGTTTCCTGTCAAACCTCTATCTCCTTTTGATCCTTTTGGTCCTGTGGATCCTGTTGGACCTGTTGCACCTGTCAAACCTTGGTCACCTTTTGATCCTTTTGGTCCTGTGGATCCTGTTGGTCCTGTCAAACCTCTGTCCCCCTTGTCACCTTTTGCACCTGTATCTCCTTGTGGTCCTGGTTCTCCGTCAGCACCACCACCCCCTCCATAAGAATAATCTGGGTCATCATATCCATAGTAATAACTCATTATTTATCTTGGTAAAGATTTTAAAAGTTTTTGTCAGGTTTTACCAAGTTTTACCAAGTTTTACCAAGTTTTACCAAGTTTTTACAAATGAAGTTTCAAATGAAGTTTCCATATTCCTTCATCATATCCTTGTTAATTTTTACGATATCTTCAGGTGTTAATGGTCCATGGACAACTTTAATCCCATAAATTTTCCCTTTTAAATTAGTGTTACTATGGCTGGATGCAGTTTTGTACCTCTCATTGAAAAATACAGAACAATATGGACTTCCTAAAAAGCTCAAATCTGCCGTAAAATCTGATCCAGCCAATTTTTTGGCATTTAGGTACACACACGACCCAGTCCCCAACCAATGGGTGGAAACGATGTGTTTGCTCAAAATACTATGGGATGCCCTCATTGGAAAACTCAAATAGTTGTGGCCTTGGATCCCACCAATTAACAGTTTTGTGTATGAGTATGATTTGAAGCTAACAAATTTGTCATAATCGCCATCATCGTTCCCAATAAGATAACACCAGTCACCAGAAACAGATGTGTCAACAACAGTACAAACAACGAAAACTGAGACATCTCCCCAACCAAATTCTGGACAGACGAAACACATATAGTTGTTTCCAGTGTTTTCAATGTAAATATTTCCTGGACCGATGGCATCTGTTCCATATGTGGGGGCAACATTTTCATTGTTTTGCCATAAAACAGAACTACCTTGTCTTGCCTGGGTTATTCTTGATGTTCCACTAATTGTTTTATAGGTTTTGGTGGCAGTTGTCAAATTAATATCAAAAACAGTTTTGTAATTTTTGGGTTTTTCAAGGTTTTTAAACTTTTTTTCAATTTCTTTAATTTTCTTTTCCATGTCAGAACCATCTTCAAATGATCTTCTCTGTCTTCCATAACCATAATAATAACTCATTATTTATCTTACAAAATTTTTAACATTTTTTGTTAAAGATTTTTAATTTTTTTTGATCCGGTCTCTCTCAATATTTCCATGGTATTTTGTTGTAAAAAGTTTTCTTAATGTATTTCTTTTTGGGTTTCTGTTTGGGTTTGGTCTCGCACATAATTTTTTGCATGGCCTCACCCATCTCTTCTGTTGCTAGGTGGTTAAATTCGTTGTTAGCCATTTTTTTATATACTTTGGCTATATTGTAAAACCTGTTGGCAAGTTCAATTTCTTTTGTTTCTTCATAACGTTTGGCTTCAATAATTGCATCTTCAGCAAAGGTATCAAATAAGCTTTTAATACTTTTAATTGTTTCATTTGAGTTCATTCTTATTTTTTAATTTTTTTCCAAAAAAAATATTTCAATTCAAAAAACTGTATCGTAAACACCAGTTCTAACCAACATTTGGACTTTTGTTTCGCCTGGGTGTATATAGTTACAAACTGTTCCTGGATGTGTACTTTTGTTAAAATATATAATATTTGGTGGTTTGCCTGGATATGTTGTAAAACCTACCCACATACATTTTTCTTTGTCTGGACATAAGTTACTCCGTTTGGTGTTCATCTTTATTTTAAAAATTTCCAAAAAAACAAAAAAAAACCCCAAAACCCCAAGTCCCAAAAACTTGGCGGCCATTTTGGAAACCGGAAGTCAAACATTTTGGAAACCGGAAGTCAACCATTTTGGAAAAACTTGGCGGCCATCTTTAAAAAATTCAGGAGGGGGTTGCGAATGCTTTTTGGAATGGTTTTTGTTTAGTAGCCAGGATCGGATGTTAGAAAAAATCCAGGAGGGGGTGGGGATGGGTTTTCAAAATGGTTTTGGACTTGTAGCCAGGATCGGATGTTGGGGATTTCCAGGAGGGGGTGGGGATGGGTTTTCAAAATGGTTTTGGACTTGTAGCCAGGATCGGCCTTTTAACACTACTCACATCAAGCTTGCGATCAACAAGTTTGTTGTTTGATGATGTCCAGAACCATAGCACATCATTGAAACAATCTACTACATGCTTGTTGATATAACGAGTGTCACAACAATTACCAACAAGCTTGTGAACAGTCAACATGTTACAAAATTGTCACATAGTTTTGAAAATGATCATCACTCAACACTTCCTATTTAGACTTTCAAATTTCGCTAAATTAACCCCTTGCAGGAAACGCCATTTCAGAGGTCTCAGATCTAGAAATCCAAAATTTCTGCCGATCCAGACCCCCTCGTCTTATTTGCCCCACCGCGGTATACATCAAAGAGAATCGACGCATGACTAAACTAAGTATAGGTTAGTTACCGAAGCCGAGGTAACTACGTCAGTTAGTTACCGAGGCGCGAACCTACTACATGGTGGTTGTACACCAGCGAACTTGGGATGGACAACTTAATGCCTAGCTGGGATAAATTATATTATCCCGGGGCATTCACTTGATTTATGCGTCGTTGGGAATAATTATTATAAATAATTAACAACCGCGGTACATCAAAGAAAACTGAGGTGATCATGAACTAACTATGTTTATTATATGGAGAAGAGTATTTTACTAGCAACTGAAACACTCGTAGAATCCATATTTCACTACATCCGGGAACAGAGTGGCGTATTTCTCGTATGTAACGCTCACGAGTGACATATCGACAAGTCAAAATTTTCGCGTTTTGCTGTAAGTTTCGAATCAAGTAAATTTGAGCCAGTAACGTCTCTTAATTCAGTTTTTCACGTAAAGTGAGTTCTTCGGAGAAGCTGTTGTATTTTTAATTTGTATTTTCTAAAAGTTTAGGTCAAGTGGTTGTAGCTTTTGCATTAAACTCAGTTTATCAACATCACTTCCACGCATAATTTCATTGTCCATATAATAAATAGAACATTACACAGTTGCTCAAAATACTCGTGGCAAGAGCAATATCGTCCAATATCGATGTTGTCCTTGCCGTTCGAACATAAAATCCATATCTTCTCGCCACCGTGTAATATCCCTTTTAATTATATAGCATGCTATCGGATATGAGCTTTTGCGTAATTTGATTGGTTCCCTACTACTAGGCTATCAGCTCATATCCTGCTAGTAGAGGAAAAACAAGATAGCGGCATGTTTTTTTAAACTGCCGAAAAGAGTTGAAATTTACGGATTTTTATACAGAAAAACATCAACACCCTAAAAAACCAATGTATAAAAAAACAACATTGTGTAAAAATACATTAACAAATACACAATTTAGCATGTTAAATGGTAAAGTTCACCTAAAAATTACGTCTTTTTACTTCAAAAACCCGACTAAATTAACGGGTTGATATTAATTTGTTGCCAAACGAAGAAACACACGGTTAAAATCAAGCTTACAACACACATTTCGTAGGAGATCACCAGTAAAGAGACTTTTTTGATTTAGATAAGCATTTGGAGTAGTAAAAAGCATGGTTTTTTTTTCCAAAACAACCAACTAAGTACTTTAGTTTCACTACCGAAGGTGTTTCAGTTTCATTTTTGCATGAAATCAAAACCTCTTTCACGACAGCAACGCTAATATAAACAAACTGACCCACCTTTTGACTTCATAAAGGAACCTTTTAATCTTTTTTGTTGATCTGCTTAACACATTTTTTGCCTCTCGAGCAACATTTATACAACATTTCGAAGCTGTTTACCGTTGCCTATGCCGGAAGTTTGTTGTTTCAAACATTTCGCTGTAATTTTGTCTCTTGTACAGTGCTTGCTATATAATAAAACAGTTATACCATTCGCTCTCGTTGTATACGAACTAATAGGCAACTCGGCGAAGCGCCTCGTTGGCTATGAGCTCATATACAACTCGAGCTCATAGTATAACTGTTAAATATATACACACCTTGTCTTGAGGGAGGCCCTTAGTGTTTCATAATCTTATTGGGGTGGGGGGGGGGGGGGGGGGGGGGGGGGGAGGGGGCGCTTTATAAATATAGAGCGTTTTCACTCACGTGATCGGTGGCCCCATGGGGGTGGTGAAACAATACGAAATATTTGAATAAGAAAGAGCTAATTCCCATACCGTACACCAATATGGCCGCCATTTCATTGTTTTGGTACAACAATATGGCCGCCGTGACGTCAGATGAAAACGCTCTATAGCGGGAATGTACATATGCACCTCTCTGTGCTTTAATTATTATGCTGATTTGATTTTTCGGTTCTTTATAGCTCTCCAGTTGTTTGATTGGTTCCTTTGCAAATGGACAGCAACAGTAGTTCAAGATAAATGTTTTTCTACGTTGGTATAGTGTTTTCAGCTTGAGGTTGGTAAAGTTTCGTTTGTTTTTGCTGTACAAGCTGCCGTAAGTTAAACTTAGGCTAAAACTTGTAGCCCAACAAGTACTTGTGACACACGCACGGTTTGACTCGTTCCCAGTTATAAATATCCCAAACAACCTCGGTTGGCTGCCATCTGAGTTCTAGTGGCAGTAGCAGCGTGGCTGTGAAATAAGGACCGAGCCGAAATGACATTCTAGGGGCCCACTTCGACTGTCATCCTAAGAGAAATTTAGAACTGCCTAATCTAAAATTTCTTCTAGGTCCGCATATTTAGGAGAGTCCGGGGGAATGCTTCCCCTGGAAAAGTTTTGATATTTGGGTCTCTGAAATTGCATTTCAGGCGTTCTAACAACACCTTTGAGCAGAATTTTAAAAGCTTTAAAACAAGTTTTTAATTGCACATTTTACTATTTTTAAGAAAGATGCAAGTTGAAGTAGGTAATGGGAAGTAGTAGTGTAATAATAGATATATAAGAAAGTAAATAATTCAATAAAGTGCATGGATACAAAATGAATAAACTGTACGTTCCTCCGATAAAGCGCCTGCCCTCGAACTGCAGTATTCCATAATCTAAATCGCACTTCAAGTTTTATGCTGCAGTACTTAAAAGTATTTGGGGCCAAGCAGTTACAAATTGTTGGGGCCCACAAGGTACAGATCCTCGGGGCCCAACCAGGAAATCGCCCAGTGTTTCGGTGGGCCATGTCTGGTGGCTCAGTGGTTAGAGCGTTTAGCTGGCATTCAGAAGGTTGTGTGTTCGAATGCCGTCTGGAGCTCAGAGTTTTCTCTGCGTTTAACTTACGACAGCTTGTGCAGCAAAAACAAACGGAACTCATTCAAGATAGTTTGTTAGTTTTTGCTGTACAAGCTGTCAGATGTTACAGTGTGCACCCAACCCCTAAAATGGAGTCTGACAGTCTGTGTTGTTTGAAAAAGCGTCAAGAAAGGGGGTCTTACACCCTAAAAACATTTTTCTCACTTTTCAAATATCTGCTCAATCAGTTCTGTATATGTTCCTTTTTATATTGCAAATTTTGATTTTTCGTATTTTCCCATAAAAGTGCCAAAATTTCAAAAACAAGTTTTCGACGAAATTTACATTTCAAGGTGGTTTGGGTCTTAAAAATTTAAAACCACTAGAAAACGTACATATTTCGTTGACATTATCTGCATGAAGTCGATATTTATCTGTGGCGTGAATATGCTTATTGGCTTGTTCGCTTGTCAGGTTTACAACTAAGGCACTGCTGAGATATTATGGTCACTAAATTGACAATTCTTAGAAATTCCATAACCACATGAAAATCTGTGAACTCGCTTTCTCAGAAACACAAAATAGATGTTAAAAACTGGTAATCATTAATATTTCTGATGCACTTGTCTCGTTTTGACAAGAAGCAATGTGGTAGTTAAACAGGTTACATTTTTTGATTATTTTTTGGCTACGAAACATTCAGTACGATTTCATCTCGTAACAAGAATATTCTCCACATTTCCCGGTTTATTCTGATATAAGATTTGGGTCGGGTACTTCTTCAGACAACGAGATATTTGAAGAAACATATTTGAAGAAACGGGAATCGTTTACACCAGAGTGAGATGAACTGTTATGAATCAATATATTTATCAGGGGGGAGCGGTACACGGTGTTAATACTCAGTTAAACTGTTAATCGTATCAAAACTAGCCCTGTCGAGACTCAGTCGTTTATTTAACTTAGCAGCAATATTTCATCAACGTTAGAAAGGAAGAAAATCAGTGGACTTACGCTACTTGCGTTTTATTCAACAGATATAAACACCAATAACATAGAGCCCATCACCACCCTGAAAATTACTCTCGAATTGCATTCTGGATATACTTTTTGAAAATTCGACATGGACCTTCCCCAATTCTCTAAACTTAGGGAACTTAACCTAAAAAGCCAAACATATCCTAGGCGAGAGACATATCTCAATAATATGCCAGTCTAAATTTTTTTTTAAATGTTTTGGCCTAGCTAGGCTAAAATTCGGGTCTCCGTCGGTTCCTTGATGCGACCTCCACCAGATATTAAACAACAACGACAAAATACCGCGTTGTTCGACTTCTCGGTTCTTTCAAAAGTCATTGGTAGATCGACTATCACTCGGACTTTACATGATGTCCCTTAAGTCAGCCGCAACATTAAAATGGAACCTTATTTCGACGGACTGACACCTTGACATAGAACTACGTCTTGGCGCCATTACAACCAACCTCGTACCCAGGGTCTTACCTCCGCTCCCCCCTGCATTACAACGTCTCTCGCTAATAAGGCGCTCCCAGTCCCGCGGGATAACACTCGCGTGGGATTGCAACTTACTTTGAGTGCTTTCTTGTCCTAAATGGCATTTCAACCCTTTTACTGCTGCTGTAAGGCTTGTGGGACGAACCATGAACATAACATTTTTATCTAAACTTTAAAGCTGTTTTTCTCAATTTGCCAAAATGGCCCGATCCCTGATATTTCATGCAGCTTATCTCAATGAATATTTAGGCTATCTTTATCAAATTTTTAGGAATAACAGTACATACATTTCTCACGGTGATGAACTAAATTCATTTGTTATATAATAATGGTAGTTTTAGTGACACAATTGTAGGCATTTCCTGTATTCGGAAAGCAAAATCTTAATTGTGGCCGCTATGCAAATAGTAGAGAAAATATTCTAGTTCACCTCCTAGCTAATGTTGCATGTGAATAAATAAAAGTTATTTCAGATTTTTATCATTATTATTTATTTAGTTATCATGTTTATAAGAGTATGCTCTATTCACCATGGGGGGTGTCATAACTTGGTAACCATGGAAACAATGTACAAACACATTTTTTTAAGTCAGACGAACTCTCCCAACAAATTGGTGTAGGTAGATTTTAACTGTATGAAAAAGAAAAAAAATGTGTTTTTTTGTGTAAGACCACCTTAACATTTTTTCAATATCGGTTTTCGTTCTTGAGCTAGTGATGACGTACGTTATTTGGGGTCTAGTGATGACGTCTATGCAGGCTAACAACATCGCAACAAGGCTTCAAGTTGAACATATCTTCGAAATTAAACAACAAAATCACTTGAAACTTTGCATGTGGATATAATAAGATAAGTGTTATAATCGCCATTGTAACGGACTAGTTTTGAAACCTCTTAATTTTTTGAAAACAAAACCAGACACAGTGCTAAAGCGCGGTGCCCTGTCTATTTATCTTTTCCAAAATTGGTCGTTTGTGAAACGTTTTACTAGAAAAGATGTTAGTTATAATGTAAAAATTGTATTTTAGTACCTGCTGACGTTCCATATAATATCAAATAGCAAATTTACTTTCGGTTGCCCTCTGGCGTCCAAATAGTCGAATCGCTAAAAGAACGCATTAATATTGATTCCGAACCAGTGCTTCCACTTTGCCAAACTGAAATTTCCTTTCTTTTAGTGAAAAAATCCTTATTTTGCCCAAAATTTCCTTCCAAAAATATAAAAATTTCCTTCAACGAATTAAGCATAAATAAACACAATAACGTACTTTAACAACGCGTTTTAGGCTGCAATTTCATGCCCATTGCCTACAGAGCCTGCAAGCAGGCTAACAGTTTTATTGGAATTATCACAAATAATCCAATTTACCCAAACTTTTACATGTTTGCCAGTATGTACGTACTAATCTGAACAATTTTCATGGTACTGTGTGTGTCTGTATAGTGTATAGTGTATATTACAATTTACAAACATGGAATAAGAATATAGAGAATAATATATGGATGTGCGGAAATACGAGTGTTGAACAGGTATCTCACGAGTGAACGATATCCTGTTCAACACGAGAAATAAATTTCATTTCTCCAAGGCTCTAAGCATCCATGAATTATTCTGTTTATTTCATAAACACTAACACAAAAAATCTAAATTGAGGATCAATTTTACTGCAAAGTAGATAAACAGGCAATATCGTTGAACCGATATCTTCACACGTAAGCCGTAACGTATTTTTACACGTGTAAAAATACGATTTTTCTTAGTGGCGGGAAACTCTGTTGACACAGAGTTTCCCGCCACTAAGAAAAATCGTCAGTGTGATCACTGACGTAATGTTTATGAAATAAAAGTAAAATTTATAATATGAACAGTGAACACTTAAACATAAGGAAATTATAATATGTTTTAAGTCATAATGTTTATAACTTTATATGCAGTTACGTTACGCACTTACGCCACTTAAGTTGCGCCGGCATGAAATTAAGTTTTAAACTGTTAGTTTATAGCCTGTTCATTGTTCATAGTAGTTTACTCAGAAATTCTTTCCTTATTTCCTTCGCCTCTGCGTCAGTGGCGCTTGATTTCATTTTAGCAGCAAGTTTAAACATTCTCTGACTTGGTTTGAGTGTGGCAGCGGACCATGCATGGTCCATTTCTCATTCCCATCTTACTCTGAAGCAAGGAAACCAAAGATGATGACTTCAACGAATTTCGATGAGCCGTCTTAACTAGCTTCAGTTGACTGAAGATTATTTCCACTGCGGCATTGGCAAATGGTAGAGGCCAGTATGCCGACAAAAGTGATGAGGGCTGGGTAATCCGAACGTACTGTGATGTGGAATCGCTGAAAAGCCGCATTACTAGTGATTCCGAGCGTACTGTTGACTATTGATTCCAAACACACGCCCAGCCTGAATAGAATGCGGTCTAACGCGCTAGCTACCTTCAGCAGCTATCTCGTTAGGAAACCGCAATTACGTGTTTTCTCCTCGGTGGCAAACATTGTCGTTAGTTCATTCGTTCCTTAGTTCGTTAGTTTGTTTCTTACTTCGTTTGTTTCTTACTTCGTTTGTTCCTTAGGTCGTTCGTTAGTTAGTTTGTTCGTTCGTTCGTTTGCTCGTTTACTAGTTTGTTTGTTCGTTCCTTCCTTCCTTCCTTCCTTCCTTCCTTCCTTCCTTCCTTCCTTCCTTCCTTCCTTCCTTCCTTCCTTTTCTTTCGTTCGTTCGTTCGTTCGTTCGTTCGTTCGTTCTTTCTTTCTTTCTTTCTTTCCATTCTTCCTCAATATTAAACATAATGAAAACTAACAACTACAAATAGATACAGGATTAAAACAAACTAACTTATAAGTACAAATGTCATCAGGTTCGAAAACAATATTTAGCTTATTAATATAGAAAATCCGTTCAAGTATATTTTAAAACTAACAAGTACAGCTCTTTTGTTCATTTGATAGCGAGTTCTATAGATGTGCCATTTTTGAATAGTACTGCCAATAGGAATATTATATACGTGTTACTGTCGTGGCAATAGAAGTAATAATTTAAAAAATGAGCAGCAGTCTTTTATCACATTTAAAACACGAAGCGATAGCCGAGTGTTTGAAGATTAATAAAACGCGTACTACGAGTGTTTTGAATAGCTTAAAAAGCGACCTATTTTGTATATGTTCATTGGCGTAGTAATTTTGCAAAACAACGTTGTCTAAGGGGGTGTTGATATGATCCCGCTAAGCGGGTTGACCCGGTAAGCGAGACGTAATCTGTCTGATCTTGTGTTCATATGATAGTTTTTATCCCGCCTAGCGAGGAAAAATCATGAATAAAATTAGCTTGTCTTGTCTGATGATCTGTGACTAGACATCAGCCATCAAAGATCACAATTTTGTTGTATTGCACAGGTTTGTTTGCTTCAAAATCAATATTTTATTATTACAATTGTGATTTATTTCCAATAAAGAATAAAATCTTCAACTATCCCTAAATCCCATAAAAGGAACTAAATTTTTGTCCTTAATGACTTCATCCCGGTAAGCGGGCTGGCCCACTTAGTGAGATCACGCCTCACACTTATTTCCCTATTAAAATTTCGTTGCGTTCAAATGAGAAAACAGGCTGGCCCGCTTGCTGAGATCTCGGAAGCGTGTGCCGAGATCTCGGTAACCGGGATGAAATTATCCCATATGAACACATTGTCCCGCTTATAGCCTGCGATCCTTTTAGTCATTACCAAGGAACGGAGGCTCTGGGGAACTCCGATGAAACTTGTCATCTGATTGGTTAGTTTAAAAACAGTAAAATTTCAAATAATGTGCACGTTGCTAACTTGTTTAAGCGATTTCTCGACGTTCTGTAACACATAATGATACAAGACAGACCCAAATACAATTGAACACATGAAATAATTCAAAACAGCAAAAATCCCGACAATTTACAAGTTAAAACTATTATTATTCTCGCTTCGTCGCCAAACAAACATCCATCGTCTGACTCGTCTCGTAATTCTTCGCAGTTTCGTCTCAGAACTTTAAAATGATACTAGAGAATACAAGGTGATGTAGTTTAGCCAAAATTCCTGACAGAAAGTACGCTTTGTCAAGAGCTGTGTAAAACATACTGGGCCATTCTTTAATCGTAAACAAATATTTTCCCTGGTCTTCGAACAAGCTAAAGATCGTCGATGACAGTAACAAATTATAGGGAACTGGGAACCAGAGGACTGGGAACAAAAACCCACTGAATTTCGGGGTCTTTTTCATTGGAGTTTCCCAGAGCCTCCGTTCCTTGGTAATGACCAAAAGGATCGCAGGCTCTCCCTAAGCCAAGAAAATCAAGGATAAAGTTTGTGTAAATCAGCAGGATTTTTTATCAGATATGGTACTGATTTCCTTTGTGTTTTCCTCATAAATTATTATTGAGTTTTTGAAATGTTCCTAAAATATTGTCGCAATTCAGTTCTTCAGGGGTTTGATTTCAATTGGGACGAAAGTTCTGTTTTAATCCCCTGTCACAACTTTATTATAAATATTTATTTATGTATTTGTACTAATTATATTGTGACGAATTAATTAAACTAAACTAAACTAAACTAAACTTCAGTCTGATTAATTCATTTGATGAAGTTTGTTGAAAACTTCCTGTTTTGAATTTGATTGGTTTGTGGTTTTTGAGCAACCAATAGGAAATGTGATAATTAGTCAAACACCAATCAAATTCAAAGCAGAAAGTTGTTCAACGAACTTCATAAAATGAATTAAACAGACAGAGCAAATAAATTGCAACAATATTACTTCTATTGCCACGACAGTATGTATGATATAATACATGAAAATCGTTCAGGTCATTTTTCTCCGCTCGGCTTCTTCACCAAAATGGTGTTTTTGAAAAGTTACAACTTCGCAACGTTTTAACATTTTTCGCTGCAATTTTCGTGGGTTGTTAACGATATACCCTCGTACAAAACGTGTCGCGATTTTTAATAAGTTAGATATTTATTTTATTTTATTGCGTTTGAAAGGGGGAATACAAGTCGTTTTGCGTCTGTTCTTTGATTTTGTAGTTGGGACTAACCACTGGAAATCCGATGTGCTCGTTTTCATTCTACGCGACTACGCGGCCAATGGTTGTTCTTGTTTGTCAACAAGATGGCCAAACAGTCGGATGCAAACAAAACTTCTTCCTCAAGAACTTCTTCCTCAAGAACTGGTAGTAGTAGGACACAATATTATGCTATCAAAGATGACTCTAAGGTATATTTATTTGAAACTTTTAGTTAAAAAGAATGCAAGCAGAAGACAGATCAGAAAGCTGCCATTGTGTTGCTTGATTCTCACGCTGCTGGAAACCGGAAAATCTGTAGTAAATCTTAATTGAACGGATTCGTCCAAGAATTTTATCAAAACGAAATCACAAGGACTTAAATCAAAGCGTAAACATTCCTTAAGACATGCGCAAAACGGATTGTAGTTCCCGGTTCAACCCTTAGAGTACCAGGGGTTTCCTTAATCACGAGTAAAATTGTCTCGCATTAGCTGGAGTAAAAGACTCTGGCGTTACCCAGAGCCGGGAAAATACTAAAGTACGTGCTTGCTACTGAAAGGATTAAATTTACAAAATGTGAATTATGTTGTGAATAGCTTTCACATAATGATGATACATTTAAGTAAATTGTTCGGCAAAAAAATGATACTTTTCAAGTAAATAAACAATGTTTATATTTTCGCATTTTTTTCACTATTGCCGTTTAACAGTGCTTTGGAATATGTTCAAAAAATGCCTTTAATTGTTCTCTTTCAACCCAGTCGGATTGACTTCTAATAATGCAGTGAAGAACAACTGGGAGGGTTGGAAACAAGTTCAAGAAGAACTCTTTGGGTGTACCAACCTTCTGTTCAACAACTGTCGGTGGCGTCTTGTCATGCCAGTGCTCACACGTGTTACGTATGAATCGTAACAAATCTGCCACGTCATCAGTATAAGGACGTGCCCTGCTGGACTGTAAGTACCTCATAACGTCAGCATCAATCTTTGACCTCCAACTGGATGTAGACAACGAAGGGTCAGCATTTAGTTGTTGGACAACCACTGAGCTGGCGTCTTTTGTTTTGATCTCCTTCTGGTTACCAATACGTGTCACAAAATCAAATTGTTGATCCGCGGATAGCAGGTACGGATGTTTCAGACATTCTAGAACGTCAGGTCTATCTTCAGGATTATGCTGCAGCATCCATTTGATCAAATCTTTAGCCACGGGGTTATCCAGTTGGTCCAAATTAACTGGGTCTCCCTTTAGCAGATTTACCGTGCGAAAAACTGAAAATCCATATGGATGTTCTCCTTTGGTCAAAATGAAGAAGAATATCTTCCCTGTAACTTGAACGTCCGACTCCTTCTTATAACGTACCTTAATTTCCTCATCTGTCAGGTTGATACCACACTCTTCTGTTGGAAGAGATTCCACCGCAATCCAACCTTCTGCCCCCCTTTCTCCACTTCTGTGTGTTTCCTCTCCTGTTATCAGCTTTCGACTTATGCCAAAGTCAGCTAAAACAAGTTCACCTTCAAGATTTATGAAAATGTTTGAAGGTTTAAGATCCCTGTGTAAGATTGTTGGTTTACCGCAATGCAGCGTTTTCAGACCATACAATATTTGACGCATAAAGTTTGGCCCGCTACGTGTCAACATATCCTTAGTATGTTCCTCGGAGCAAACATAATCCTTTAAAGTTTCTTCGCACAGATCCAGCACTACATATGCATGCCCGGAATCGACGTTCTCTGTGTAGAAGCGATAGTTCACGATGTACCGTTCTTTTCTCACATATGGACAATTCAATATGTCTTTCTCGTTGGGACCCAGCTTTTTACATCTGTCGAGGAGTATTTTTTTCACGGCTACTTCATTCCCATCGTCGCAAAGCCCAATGTAAACCGTTGTTCCATCACTTCCTTGGCCAATAACAAACTCGGAATTACAACAAAAATTATATCCCCCTTCCGTAGTAATCGTAGTGTCCCATGACGGTGTTGTTTCCATTAATTTTACCAATTTTTCGAATTTATGTTGATGCTTTATCGATGTCTTTGTCCAATTTATATGTCTTCTTTTTTCAACTACTAAAAATTAACAAAAAGTTAAGGTAGAAAACACTACACACACACCCACACACCCACCCACCCACAGGCTATACATACATCAACCACACGCCCCCTTCACCCTCCCCCACATATTTTCTTGGCGTTGTAAATTATAACATTTATCTCATCATTTACCTGGCGATGGCAATAAGACTTGACCAGCTCCAGTTTCCTCAGAAGTACCAACACAATCTTGATCTTTATCACCTAGATTTGTTTAACAAAATAAACGTTTTTTCGCTATAAGCAACTCTAGATCTAGCAATTTTTTCATTACATTAAACTATACATACTAACATAATTTCGATCAAAAATTACTTAAAGTTTTGAAGATATTGTTGTTTTGATGACTATAAAAACTTTCTTGTAGACACTTATCTTTTTACCATGGTGGCATACTGAATAATTTTTAATTGAAGGAACGATTCAAATATGAAGCTAGATCATACCCGGGGGTAGGGCCGAAGGCCCGGAGCCCGGTGAGTGTGCTAATCTCGACACGCGTGGAGCCATTACACACGCGTGGACGAGCGTGATCTGAGCAAATTTCTGTGACCTGAATATTTATTTATTTCTATGCATGGTAACAGGAACACCGCTGCCAAACGTTTTGCGCATGCGCGACGTCCGAGCTCCACTTCAAAAAAGAGCGGGAAAACACTGAAATATTTGGACTGGTCCGAAAGTCCGACACAAAAGTTAAAATTATAAGCATACTACCAAAAAGATAAGGTAGGTAATTTGTGCATGGCTTCTTTGTCAATATTGTAACATATTCTGAAGTTACCCCTTCGTAATTTTCTTTACCCTTTTTTTAAAACAAATGAATAGTCGAGTCTTACTTAGTCTTCACTGTCTGGTTATTGTTGCCACGGCTACTTCCCACTTCTCTTGCAATGTTTACTCTAGCAAATTCACGCATGGGCAAACGTTTGGCAGCGGTGTTGGTAACAGGTGGGCAAGTTGCCTGCGCTGACCAAAAAATCGAGGGCGTATTTGTTCTTTATTGACATTTTCCTTATGCGAAAGTCACAATATGATTGTAATAGCAAGTTCTCTGAACTTTTCTTCGTTTTTAATATGCCCTCCAAGCTTGTCGATCCAGCGATTTGCTGTTCAACTTGGTGTTTTCCTGTGAAGCTGAAAAGGTTCGTAATTGGAGCAGCGGAAGTGCGGCATTTTACGAAGATGATCTTAGTTTCAACTCCTCGAGTCCTTTCTGTTCGAGCCCACAGGAAGATTAAACGTTTTCTTTCACCTCAAGATAAGTTCAGATATTTAGTTCATACTTTTATGTTCCCGAAATGTGCTTTACATATTCGTTTCAAAACTTTTCTTGCGAACACGAGTTGATCGAATTACTATATCTTCAACGAAAACAGCAATTATTAACCCTCCTCTTTGACGAACGATAGCAAAAAATCTAGCCATTCGCATTACTTTCAAAATAGCTTTAGGGCAGTTTATGTTTATTCATCTGTTTTCCTGAATCAAAATTATCTTTGGGGAAAATGGGTAACAAGTTCAAAAATCGCTCACGATGACCCATGGTCGGCGCAAGCAGAATAGTGGGTTTGAAGACTGAGCAAAAAACCACACTTGTTTTGTCATTGGCAACGTTTGAAGACGCTTTGGCTATTATTTCTACATATCTTTTTCTAACTATGTGATTTTGTCACACACCAAGATTATTGTGTAGTTCTGGGGGAACCTCATTTTCAGACGTTGACTGTGCCGCGAAATTCGAATGGCAAATAAAGCAAAAATGCAAAAATATCTCAAAAAATAGACGCTCGCATTACTTTCAGACCTTCATTTTATTAATCTTTGGTTGGCAATTGAACTGCGAGTCGGTAATTCATTCGGTAAAAAATGGGCCAGGTAGAGTAATTGAATATATCATTTTGTTTATTTCAATTCCTTTCCAATTATATCGCCGAAGGGAATTTGTCCCGGCGTTCCACGAACCCACGCGAAATCCACGCATTCTTGCCGCGCATGTGCAGACAAATTGCCCACCTGTTATGCCAGCATATCCTCTCATCTATAATTCATGATTATCGTTAATTGAGAAATGGCCTAGAATTAACAATCGTGTATTTTTAAAAATAATTCCCAACGCCTGACCTCAACCTTTAAACCTGACCCTAAATCTAACCACAACACCCTAAACCTAAACAAACACCCCCGGAAACCCTAAACCTAACCACAACCCTCCGGGAAGAAAGTCCAACTTTTCAGACCCCGACGACAACATCCCTACTGTTTTTTGTTATATGCTTTTCAGTTTAACTTCGCGCATGTGGAAATTGGAAAAGGGGTAACAATTCAGTAATACATGACTCATATTGGTATGCGAAATAATTTTGTAAAAATTAATTAATTAAAGGGGATTTTGTCTTGAAATGTGTAGTATGCTATACTGAGAATAGCAAATGACATTGGGGAAAATCCTTGTCTCATTGTTTTATGATGTAATTGACCAAAGTCAAACAATCTGCGTCAATTTTAGTGCAGGCAAACAATCTGTGTCAGTTTTAGCTACATAGTTGACTGCGATAATACACAGATAAAAGATATAACCAGTGTCAACATCTTTTAACAGCATTATTTCTGCATATGTAAAGTAGCAAGCAAATTCTTACATGCAAAACTAGTCAAATATTAACAAACATTCTGAAAAGCTTTTAATATGTATTTTATCAAATTAAATTGGTTTCCTGTTTTGGTATATAGCTATGTGCTCTAATTTTATATGCTAAAAAAGCTGATAAAAACAACGTTTCCCTGTGTATGAAGCTTTTAGTGCCAGCCCAGGTAGGCAAGCCAGCTCAGTCAATCGTGTTTACATGGGAAAAAAAACAGCCCGGGGAACTGAGATCCCAGTCAGCTTGGCTCTCATATAAACACAAGATGAAAATTAAGAAGAGATAATAGCATAAGCAAGATTTCGGCAAAGCGGGGTAGCTCGGGTACCCAGGCCGGCTGACCTCTTGTTCTCACCGGGTAATTTAATCTCTAATTTTCCCCCAAACAGAGGAAATTTTTAATTTCTTTCTCTAACAGGGCAAATTTCTAATTTTCCCCTCATTAGCCTGCATGACCAAACATCCAAACAGTACTATTTAACACAGCAAAGAAATGCATTATTATAAGATAATCATGGATTACAAACTAATACCATGACATGTCGGGAAATTAGTGATTAAATGTCCCCTCAAGCCTCTTGTCATGGTATTACTTATAATAGTCGGTTATGTGTTATTGCAATTGCTATAGTTGTTATTAAATCATATGTATTATGAGGAAAACCAGTGTGTAAATAGATTAGACATGATGTCACCTTTGTTTCACCTGATGTCATGTTTGTTTTAGCAAGGGTATTGGAAATTAATGGAAATGTTTATGTCACGTGATTGCAAACGATGTATAGAGCGTTTTCACTCACGTGATCGGTGGCCCCATGGGGGTGGTGAAACAATACGAAATATTTGAATAAGAAAGAGCTAATTCCCATACCGTACACCAATATGGCCGCCATTTCATTGTTTTGGTACACCAATATGGCCGCCGTGACGTCAGATGAAAACGCTCTATTTACGTAGTAATGTAAAAAAGTAATTAAAAAGTTCTCAAATAACGTAACTTCTGTATGCCTGTCAACGAAGTTGTGCGCTTCATTTAATAAAATACACAGTACATGTTTAGAACATTTTAAACCTCAAAATCTTCTGGGAAAACTCTAAAACTCACCACATACGTTTTAATATTTAACTCACCATGCTGTGAAGAATCATTCAGAAGTTGTGAAGTTCCACTTGCGGTGGCAACGGCTGCGTCTTGATTAGTCTAAAATACAAATGAAACGCATGATCTGTCAATGAAAGTACTCTGGTTTTTTAAACTTCAAAGCTTATAATCAAACGACACCATGTATGCCAATCAACCGATAATTGTTTTTAATAAATTAGGCACAACTAGGCCTCATTCTATTTTATCTTACTAACATGCTGCAAAAGGACTACTTTGTACTATCTATTTAACAATTAGATTATGAGCTCGAAATGTCTATGAGTGAATAGTTGACGAGAACGGAGCTCGAGTCAACTATAATCTCATAGAAATTGAGAACGAATATTCTAATTGTTTTAGTAGAAACTTACTTGTGTACCTTAGTTTTTCCGGACTATTTCAAAAAACGAAGCATAACCGTTGTTTCTGTGTGAAAACCACCCGAAACCAAGGCAAAACAATCTTTCACTCCTTGTGCCCTCCATGTTGTTTTACTGCATGGCCGCGCGTGTACTGGTACTCAATTTGCTACTCGTTATCTATCGACGAATAGATATCGACTAGAGTAGCCAATCAGATTTCCGCATTCGCAATAGACTACTAGTAGGTTTCTACTAATACACAATAGATCTTTTCATAGTAATAAACTTCAACCAATCAAGTAAGAATGTGCACCAAATTGAGTTAGCTGTTGAATAAATTGCACAAATTTGACTATTGATATAACATTTTTATGAAAAAAACAAAACAGTATTTTTTCGAATTAGCGCCGACCCTTTCTGGCAGAATTGGGAATAAACGCGAGGAAGGGCCGCGGTGTGGCGGTCTGGAATTGTCACAGTACTAAGATTGTATATCGATAAGATTTGTGTAATCGACTTTATACGTTTAGACCCCTTTACACGGTACCGGACGAATTCGAAACTGGTCTCGAATTAGTACGGTTCCACCTGTTTACACGGCGAAATAGGACGAATTCGAGACCGGTCTCGAACTCGTCTGGTACCGTGTAAACGCAGCCTTAGAATAATCAAATTTTTTCCTCTGAAGCAGTTACGAAAGAACTCTCTCAAGACAAAATATTCCTTCAAATACAAAATATCATGTGGTTCACTCGAAAAATTGCATATTATAACATGCGATGTGGACGCATGACGACATTTTTGAAGTTGGTAAGGCTCTTTAGTTTATTCATGCATAAATTATCTTTGATGTGGGGTCATGTGCCGGGGTTAATATATAGGTTATTGACCTTGCATATTAAATGACCTACTATATCGCTTTAAAACTACGTCTAGAATACTATTTTTTTTATAAATAACGACAAATATCGTCTGTATCATGAATATTAAAACTAAATCAGTTAATTACCTCGAAGTCGGTAACTAAGCTAAAGTTAGTTACCTCCTTCTCGGTAATTATCTATTACTTAGTTCAAATTTCACGCGGTTTTCTTTGTTATTCATAAGTCTTTATTTCCCATACAAACTGAATTCAATTGAATTAAATTGTTCATTATAAATGCACGGTATTTATCTGTATAAAGCCCAGGGAAGTATACAGATAAAGATAAAACCTTGTGCAATTTGAAGTAAATTACTTAGCTCTTACTTTATATACAGGTTAAATGACGTTTATATCATACTATAAAGACATGGAATAAAGATTAAATTCTTTTGAATTTTCCTCATGAATTTTTTAAGAAAACTTGAGCGCGACTCGACTCCCTCGTTTACAAATGACTCAACCACAATAGTGTTATGTCAATTGATTTGTGAAATAGCTAAGTAGGCCCAGACTCCCAGTTAAGCTTAGCCCAAGTCGTTTGATTAGAATATGACGTACCTGATTTCCTGAGGTCGTGGTGGAATTCCTAGTTTGTATTTCTACTTTGGTAAACGTATCGTCGTTCATTTTATTCGTTTCATGGTTTTCCTTTTCACAGCGATCCAACAAAAAACGCATATACTTGCCACTCAAGTTGATTCCAACATCAATGGCGTTAGGCTTTTCAATAATATTGTCAGGCATAAATCTAAATTAAAAAAGAATGATTGAAACAAAACTGTCAGTCTGCACAGAAGTCAAAGGGTATTGGCAATAAATATTAAGTTTGTTTAATTTGAAAGAACCCGTAAAATTGTAATAGAAGATCTTTTACAACTTTTTCGTATCTTTCTTCGTTTTCAAGATATTTCAATTTGTTTAATATGTAAATGAGATGGGCTCTGACGTCATGAACAGGGTACAGTATTTTTACACAAAGCAACATCAGTTATAAAATGTTCAGTGTCACAAGGCGTTTTTATGTGCACAGTTTCAAGTGATTTCGTTGAACAAATTTAGACTTTTCTACGTGTGAAAATACTGTACCATGCTCATGACGTCAGAGATCATTCATTTACATATTAAACAAATTGAAATATCTTGAAAACGAAGAAAGATACGAAAAGATTGTAAAGGATCTTCTATGACAACTTTAGGAGTTCTTTCAAATTAGACAAAGTTAATTTTTGTTGCCAAGGAACAAAAAGATGACCAAAGTGCGAGCTTCATTGAACGCCTGCTAAAATCTAATTGAAAGGTGCGGCTTTATCGTCCAAAATTATCGGTTTAAACCGTCGTCGTCATTATCCTCCTCCTCTTCTATCATTTATTCAGAAAGAACTAAAAAAACAAAACACACTCAAAAGCCGTTACCTCAAAAAGTCATCTTTCAGATTCAAATGCTCCTGTTCATACCACACACAAAAATAAACCCTCTCGTTACATCTAAGATGTTTTTCAAATGTTATTCCTCTGAATCCCCAATCGTCTTTCACGACTTTCAAATCGGTCTTAGGGGCCAACACAGTAGTAATTTTATTTGCTTCGTCGCCAATATCCTGTACTGCTAATACAATTGCACTATGAAATTTTGGTGTAGAATACACAGAACTGTTATTCTCCTCGACGTTTTCGAGATTTGCCTCTTCGTGCTTCTTGACAATCGGAGACCTTCTAAAAATAAAGGGTTAATAAACTTCACTGTTCAATATTGTTATACAATTATACTGAGTTTATGTCAGTCAGTAAATTAGTTGATAACAACCATGCAAACAATTTTTTGTTTAAATTTGCGTTGCATCGTCTTGAATTGCATTGCATTGCGTCGCGTCGCATCGCATCGCATCGCATCGCATCGCATTGTATCGTATCGTATCGTATCGTATCGTATCGTATCGTATTGTATTGTATTGTACAAACAAAACAAAACAAAACAAAACAAACAAACCTAAACTATTATAGCACTCATCTCCTCCAGTAGGCTATTTAAATATAATTTTAATACAATTATTAGAATAGTTAATTCAATTAAAGTTATATTTCCGCATTTTCTTCTTAAAGTTCTTGAACGCAGTAGTAGCTAATACAAAATCGTTTGCTAGCGAGTTCCAATGTCTTGTTGTTTGATATTTAAAGGAATGAAAACCAAAAGTATAGCAGTAATAGGTTAAGGGAAACTCAAAATATCGATGCCTCTTAAAGAATATAATACAAAAAGAAAACCCATAATTTTGAAATAATGAGGATTGCCAGAGACATTGGGTTTGACGCCCAGCTGGGCCGGTCACATAAATTTTCTCATGTCTCAACAAAGTGATTCAACTTCATTTGATTTTAATTTTCTTCATTCACAGACACAGAGTCAAAGATCGCCTTTTTATTAAAAGGCTGAAGTTATTATCGCGTAAAAGTTGCGCGTAATAAGTGCACGGAATAACTACAAGTTGCGCGGTACAACAAGTTGCGCGTAACAAGTGCAAGGAACAACTACAAGCTGCGCGGAACAACTACAAGTTGCGCGGAACAACTAAAAGTTGCGCAGACCAACTACAAGTTGTGCGGAAGAATTTCTGTTGCGCGGAACAACTACAATTTGTGCATAACAATTTAAGTTGCGCGGAACAACTACAAATTGCGCTGAACAATTGCAAGTTGCGCATCTCTGCAATCGCGGACAACAAAACCACCAATGTCGCTACACTTACTTGCAAAAATGCCCCACAGAAAACGTAATTTTGAGTGTGTTCTTTTGCAAGCGCGTTATCTCTGCATTCTTGTCATCTTTTGCATCTTCCCATTTGTGTTTGGCATGGGAATCTTTGTGATTACGAAGCAACACTCCATATTTATTTGAAAAGGGAAACGTCTGGCCAATAGGGAAAAACGTCTCCTTCAGGTCAGCCACGTCATCGTGGGAGTAAATCAGCTCTACATCAACAAGCGTTAGGAAAGTTTTCTCTTGTCCAGACACTTTGATGATCGGAAAGCAAATCAGATCTTCATTAAGACTCGTATTCGTATCCAGGATCTCATCAGCTGGAAATAACTGAATTAAATAAAAAAAATATAGACAAGTATAAAAAACGTCTGTAGAGTATTCCTGCTTAAACCACTTCCTTTAGACGAAGCCCTTCATCAAAGTAAAATGTGACATTTTACTGAAAATCTCGGCAGGTTGCCACATTTCCACTTTGCTATATCCAAAATACTGCCTACGCAGCATTCTATTTTTTTACAATCATCAGCCAATTTAAATTCTTATTTGAAATTGCAACTTTTTAAAGTTTCTAAACCCATTTCTTCCTAGACGAGACGGTCCCTATGGCTAGCTACTTATTATCTGCAGTCATTACAGAAAAATATCACATATTGGGGTCTTGACATTACCAAACAAGCACGCAGAGCAAGCTTAACTCGCGATATCAATCAATCAATCAATCAACCAATCAAATAATTAATCAATCAATCAATCAAGCAATTAATAAATCACCAGATTAAGAAAGAATAATTTAGAAAGATTTTTCGTATGTTTTTTCTGTACTGCAAGCTGTCGTAAGTTAAGCACAGAGAAAAACTCTGAGCTCCAGACGAGACTCGAACCCACAACCTTCCGAATGCCAGCCTGACGCTCGAAGTATTTTGGATATAGCTTGTACAGCAAAAACATACCAAAAAACTTTACCAACTCAAGCTGAAAACACTAATAACGTACAATTTAGAAAGTATTTAAAATGACACGACATGGTAAAATGTATTCAGAATAACTAAAAAGCTAAACCAGCTGAGTAACTACAAGTCTTATTCATGATAATAATTTCGGTTGGCAATAAAACATGAATAAGCAAAAAAAGTCAGGACTAACAGAAAATATGCCACAGATAAGAAAACTATTAATAGTACCAGATGAGGGTTTGTAATATTTAAAAGATATTATATTGTATTTTTATTTATGGGACGACATAATATTTCTTTTAACTTTAGTTTTAAAAAATTTGTTTAAAAGAAGAGTTGTTTTTAGAATTATGGAGAATGTCGTTAAATTATGAAGAAGTTCGACAATATCGGTTTTTGTTCTTAATTAACCTTTTCAATGACCCAGGCAATTTTACTCGTCATTGGAATCGAAGGCCGCTAGAATTGAAAGGGATAAATTATTGAGAATGTAATATGCAAATAAGGCATGTGATGACGTAAAGAAAACAGGGCAGTGGAAGTTTTAATATTGTATTAATAATCAAAATTATTTACCAAAACTTTTCAAAATTTTATGGCACCTATTTACAGATCCCTAAATTGAAAAAGATAGTTCAAATTATCTAGTCGCCACGGCAACCACTTCTTTTTCAGACCTCAAAATTCCTCCTTAGTAAATGTGTACATAAAAATTTAAAATTAAGTATTTATTTAATCTATCAAATCGGGATTGCTGTGATTTGAGAAGTAACAATAGCAAGCTGTATCTTCCTAAACCAAACACAAAGGCCATTAAAAAATCCCAAGAGTATCAAGGTGCCAAGATGAGGAATTCCTTACCTCAAAACTACAATAGATGTGGAATTCCTTACCTCTTTCTTTAATTCAGATGTTCTTCCTGCTATTTTGTATTTTACTTGTATATATGTTGACATTCTTAGTTGTAAATAGTTTACATTTTCTGTAAATAGTCAGATTAGGATTTGTATTTTATATTTACCACACAGCCCCATGAAAAGCAACCCTGTTACGAATTGATGGGTTACCGTGTTTAAAGATTAATAAATAAATAATAAATAAATAATAATAATAACTTAAGAAATTTTAGTTTTCTGATATAGCAGGCTTTACAACAACTTCATCGTTTTAGTTTCACACTAGTTACGTTTGTTGGACGTTCCCCACTATTACCAACTCCAAAATTGTCAGCATAAAAACAAATAACGGTATTATTTGGATCCAGAGGTTCTTTAACGAATTTATTGCTATGGTTTCTAAATAATGCAAAGTTTTGAGAAGTTTCGATCTATAATTTTGATGATACACACGACATTAAACATCCACAACTCTGATTAACTTAATTTGACGTCATCATGTGCATATTACAAGAAACTCAGAAACTCGAAAACAAAAAAATCATTTTGGTAAACTTTCAACGATATTCTTTATCGTTTTAGGGGTACTTTCAATCTAAAGAGAAAAAATTGTGGTTAGGGGCACTTTAAACATGTCGGTACTTTAAATAGCTTAAGTAGACGTACTTGGATGCTCAAAGAGCATTTTTCCTTTACCGCGCCAGCTGGAAAAGTTATTTTCAGTTTACTCTGGTTTCCATATGACTTTGAGTAAACAGAAGTTTCTGTCGGTTGTATTACAATCTCTTCAGATCTGATCCTGCCTGCAACCACCAATGTACAGGTTTCCACAATAGTTGCTTTTGCAAAAGGCAAATCTTCAATTACGTCATCGAAATTCGAAACCAATTCCGATGGAAGATCTAGATGAAAAAAGAAAACCTTACTAAATATGTCGTGCTATAAGAACTGTACATGTCGAGCGGCAAAACATGATATAAAGACGAGCACTAAAAAGTTAATTGTTGACACTTAGCATGATATCTGTTTCAAGAATTATTCCCCTTTATGTCAATGCTATATGTGTGGAAGTAGAAGCATGCGGCTAATAATATTGACCGAGATCTGGAGTAATTCTTGGTATAAAGCAATCCGCTCTACTGCAAACAATTAAAATTTTAGCGCAAGGTAGTGACGTCATCAATGCCCGATAATATTTTTTTTTCTTTTCAACGATTGTCGAAAACTATACTACTATGGCAACATTATAACTTAAACACTGTTCTTCAATTTGGGGGTTTGTATAAAAAGGCCAAGTTGCAAGTGATTTGGTTCAATAACTATAAAGATATACATCCATAATTTCCCATTATGTTAATTAAATTTTATGACGTCATAGATCGCCAAAAACTAAGTGCAATTGGCCATTACCGAAAAGAGTTGAAGACTGGTAAAGAGCATAGAGTGCTAGTGTTCTTGGCATCGTTCAGAGGGACAAATTCATTGTGCTTACGCTAACAAGCATAAAATCTGCATTTAAATTCAAACGATCCTAAGCGTCCTAGCGTTTCTAACCCGACACCACTGTTCAACTCTTTTGGGAAATGACCAATATCGAAAAGCTCTTCATTATTTTAGAAATTCTTCTAAATAGGACAAACTTAAATTTTCAAAGCGCGTGCACGCACTTTAATCTAATGAAGTACCTTCAGGTTTACTTATCCCTTCGGTCTTTATATCTTCGCATTCTCCTTTCAATTTTTGTACGACTAGATCATAATAGTCCGCATAAGGTCCATCTTCAGCCCCCGAGTGGGCGAGAAGAACTGTGACTGGTTTTTTAAAAACGATACCTTCCGGTTCAATCTTTAAAATCCTGCTACAGAATGCATCTCCTTTTTTCGCCTTTACAGCGCAGTTTTTGTACCTCACGCGACTACATGTTAAGGTGACTGGCTCTGAAACGGCCTCGGGAGGAAACTGGAGAAAAGCATTAGCAGCTGAAAAGGCAACACATCCTCCTTGTTCATTGATTTTGATCCTAAAAACAAGAATTATGCAATAATTTTAAATAAACAAATCAATCTAGAAAGAAATGGACTCTTAACCCCCCCACCAACGACACCACCATCCCCACCACCCCCCATAAATGTCTATTACAATTTTTTTGGATATATACCCTTATAAATTACGTTTTTTAACTTCCCCAGTACCGTTATAATTTGGCATGGGTGAATGTCGGCATTCCATAAAAAAAGCGTCAGGTACAATTTGCTCATCAGAATTCACAAAATACGGCAGTGTACAAAAACTGAATATGAAAAAAAGTTACTAAATGCATCGAACGTACAGTTTAAACAAACCTCGTTGTTGGCTCCCGTTCCATTTCGGCCACAATGTCATCACCGCAAGAACCACTTGATATTTCGCGAGGATTTGATTCAAGTTTACTTTCCGAGTTCTGTTTGGTGTGATTTGGATCTTTCAAAACATACTTGGCCTTTTCAATTTCCTCTCGTGTTACTTTAGGCATTGAATGGTCACTGAATATCGTAATATGCCACAGGAACTTTGATAGAAGTCCAACATCCATTTTTGGTCGTTGACCGAATACATTATGCAGATCTTGCATAAGTTTATACCAAACAAAAAATTGAGGTAAAGATTTGAGATAAACATTGACAAAATCTAACAAACATTTGTAATCACTATCCGTAGTGTAATTCTCATCGAGATCAAGAAAATGACTCGTACCATGTTTTAAAGCGTACTGCATAGCTCTCGATAGCTTTACATTTGTAAACTCGCACGTGATCTCTTGGTATTGCGTTTTACACATTCTCCACAAGAACTCTGTTCCTATGTCTTTCGAAACAGTGTATGAATGCTCCTTGTAACCATTCGATTGCAGCCAATCTACTAGTGATTTGTGATAAATTGTTAAGCAGTCGTCATAAACTGGAAGAAACGCAGACATGATGTCGTTGATTCCCTTTCTTACATCAAAGTCCAAACTTTCAGGTAAACCGAGACATGTTGGTAAAAAGGACAGTGGCAGGGGATCTTTGGCTGCTGCGAGAACGGCTAAGAATTGCTTGAAATTGCATCTTGTTGGAGACAATTTATTCAGATAGATCTCAAGGGAATTGAACTGTTTCTCGTAAAACGTCGAGATACCTTCGCACATGAAACTTGCAACGTCTTCCATTGTTAATAATTTACTTCTCTGGTCTAGCAGCTGATATTGGGCATAAGATGCGTAGAGGAAGGATCCTTCACATTTCTTTGCAAACTCTTCAATCACTTCACCATCCTTGCACTTGTCTGATAAGCATCCACCCAAGTAATGAACCAGGTCTTTCTTGTTATCTTTGTCACTGGGACAGATTTCCAAGCGATTCAAATGAGATAATTTCTTCTGCACCACTAATTCGGGTCTGCTCGTCACAAAGAATTTTAACCATTTTGGAAGCTTGGGAAATTCTTCTGCAATCACGTCAAGCAATTCGCTCTTCCCACCAACTTCGCTTTCATCCAGTGCATCAATCACAATTACCATGGGTTTTTGTGATTTCACTGCGTGCAGGGGATCATTGAGAAGAACACGAAAAGCTTCCGGTATTGTTTTCATTGAGTGAGGTCGTCGAAGTCCCTTGATCAGTTGCTCTTGAAATCCCAGGACACTTTGGTACATATGACTAGCCAAAGACTGCAACATTGTATACGGATTTCTATAGTCTGAGTTGTAAAACTTACAAAAGTGGGACGCAGCTAGACGGCCTTCCTTTTCATACACCTCGCAGACTTTGGCAGAAAATACGCTCTTCCCAACTCCAGGACCAGCGGTTACTATCATAACTCGGGATTCCGACTCTTCCTCTTCAAACCAGTTATTGACTTTCTGCAGAAGCCAATCCCTAGTTCCAGGATAGCATGACTTAGCAAGGAATTCGATATTTCCACGAAAATTACAATTCGCCAATTGAAGTAACATATTCTCATCACTTTCCCCATGGCAAACTCCCACTAACTGTCCGTGTATAACCTTTATCATTCCGTGCGGAATTGTCATTCCGTGCGTATCCTTCATCGTTCCGTGCGTATCCTTCACAATTCCGTGCGTACCCTTCACCATTCCGTGCGCATCCTTCATCATTCCGTGCGTACCCTTCGTCATTCCGTGCGCATCCTTCATCGTTCCGTGTGTATCCTTCACCATTCCATGCGTATCTTTCATCATTCCGTGCGTATCCTTTACCATTCCGTGGGTATCTTTCACCATTCCGTGCGTCTCATCCAGCTTCTCTTTAATATCGTCTTCGCTTTTCTTCCATTCCTTGAGCTGCTCAATATACTCATCTTCCTCGGGGCTAATTGGAGCTTCTTTCAGTTCATCAATTTCTTTTTGAGGGATCCCCAAAGCAACGAGCGCCCTAGATATTTCCCGCCATAAATATTCAAATGAAAGATCGTCAATCTGGGTGGTGGTGATATGGGCATAGACTTGATTTCTGTAAAGCTTTATTCGCAGAATATTGGCTGCAATTGACGTAGCGCTTGGTGGAGGCATAGCAGACCAACCTGTTGCTGGCATTAAACCACAAAGGTGTCGAAGTAACACAGTGAGCAATGTAATATCGTAGTTCTTTGAATCCGGTGATCCCGCAGAAGGGTACAATTACCACCATTGTGCAGCATTAATCGCGTTGTAACGAAGCCATCTTAGGGTAGGTTTATTTGCGATGAGATCGGCAGCTAACGCACCAGGAGGATACTTTAGATCAAATATTGCCTTTAGAACTTTAGTTCCTTTGTCGATCAACAATCGACTCAGGCGTGTGCCGTTGGCTTGGTTGTTTAGTTCCTTAGAAGTCATCAGATTGGGTCAAATCACTAAACCGAGGCTTTAGGAGTTAAATATAGCGCTTATAATGATAACAAGAAAGGTATATAATTATTTTAAGTTGTATTTTGAATAGTCGATGAGATTCTAGCTGTTTTAAAGTGCCCCTAACCCCAAAATAATGAAGACTGTTAGTAAAATTTCGGCGATATCGATTTTTGTTTTTCAGTTATTCAGGTTTTTGTAATATGAAAATAAGGCATGTGATGACGTAAGATATAAGGAAAGCAGAATTGTGGAACATTTAATATCGTGTATATCATCAAAATTATCAAAATCTTTCAAAGCTTTGCACGTATATACAGACCACCAAACTGAAAAAGATTGTTGAAGTTATCTATAGTCGCCATATCAACGAATTGGTTTTCAGACCTCTAAATTCCGCGCTTAATTATCTTTGTTTTTTGTCATAGCAGGCTTCTGCACAACATCAACTCTTTAGTTTAATATTAGTTAACTTTAAAGAACCTCCCTCTGCTATTATCAACTCCAAAATGGTCAGCACTTCGGAGAAAACAAATAATTTTATTTTTAAATTAAATAGTCTGGAAACTAATCTGTTGCTCTAGCGTGTTTACATGAGGGCGGACCGAGCTCATGCCGGACTGGATTTGCATTTGGGGTTTTGTTTACATGAGGCTATTCTTGAAATTATATGGCCTTCGTTCCTATTATGTTGGTTCTTTTTTTCTCTCTATTTTTTCGTAGTCCGAATCAGTTCGAATTTTTGTAATGCATTCTGTTTACATATGGAAAGTCGGCCTGGAGTTAGGTCGGCCTCAAAATGTCAGTTCGGTCTAGCAATCGACCTGAGATTATAGGCCGGTGTGAACTGAATCTCAGGCCAGACTCATGAAAACGATCTACAGTAAAAACACTACAACCGACCTAAAGTCAGTCCCGGCTGAGTTCGGGCCGCCCACATTGTAAACACCCCCTCAGTTTCGTGGACTGTGTAAGTGTGTATACATGCAAATTTTTGGAAATTTTCGATGTGTAATTTTGATGATATCCATGCTCTGCCTGTATTACAAAAAGATTCACTGACATCAAATATAGTAACTATATGTGGTGTGTTCTGAGATTTAGTAATTTTTCGCATAAGAAACCAGTTCATCTGTCCGCTGAACTGATTCTTATATGTTGGGTGCTTAATTAGCTAAAATTCAGCCTGGAAGTTCTTAATCTGCAGTTTCTTTTATGAGGATTTTTACTGTATCACAACAAATCAACCCAAAAACACACATATAAAAAGCAGCACATTATTTAATCAAAATATAACTTTATATGTATATTTTTATGTTCTGGTAATAACCCCAGCAATGAACACTTAGTGAATACTTATCAATTATAAACCCTTCGCTCGGAAAATTCTACAAAGAATTACCCTAGACGTACGCTAGCGGGAAATTCATTAAAAAATATCATTGTCACGTGGTACAAATCCAACTCTCATTGGACAACTTAACTCTGTGGTGTAATATTTAGTAAATAATACTCAATGCATTTTGGAGTAATATCATGTTTTCCGAAATTTCTTTTGTTCTTATAGATCCCATTAACAACTAATATATCCTCATTAAGATTTATTTCCTCTAATATTACCTAAACTGACGTCAAACTATATAGGTCGTATTAGTTGCTGCGGAGCATCAGCGAGGCAGCACACTATTCTTGGCGTTCGTCTTGGGTTAGCTGTGTCTTTACTCTTGCTCAGTCCATTTCCCGAGCTATGTATAGTATTTGGTTGAAAATTGTGTATGGATGGATGTTGGATGGATGTTGGATGGATGTTGGATGGATGTTGGATGGATGTTGGATGGATGTTGGATGGATGTTGGATGTACACATGGAAAGATTTTCGTATATTACGCAATCGCATCGCGAATGATTCCTACCCTGCGTACAGGCGCTCATACAGCGTATTCAAACAGGAAGAGTGTACAAAAGTAAATAATCTGAGTTTAATAGCAGTTCAAATCTCGCCACCACCGCCAGGGGATTTTCTGAACAAGCTGACCATTGATTAAATTCAAGCTGAATTGCAGCGTTAAAAGGTTTTCTTGTGAAGGTAAAAGACAACTGCGTGTATAAATATTATGATTGTGTGTTGCTGACTTTGAAAAACAGTTTAGACGTTGCTCTTGTGTCGAGTCAAATCTAATTATTTAGCTTAAATCCCATCACAAATTCATCACAAGTTCAACGTATGAAGACAATGTCAAATCTATAAAGTCCAACTCGGTTCAAATCTAAGAGAGCATCATGGATTATCTAACACAAGAATGGCGTGGATTCATACGATGGTTAAACGAGGCCAGTTCTATTGAGTAGCACCATTTTGATTTAATTGACTTTATGTACTTCATATAAGGTAATTAATCACATAAAGATCTGACGAATAATACCCTGGATACCATAGATTCATTTGGGCAAACTTGGGTGGAGTGGACAAACTTGGGTGGTGTGGACAAACTCAGGTGGAGTGGGCAAACTCGGGTGGAGTGGACAAATAATACTTATAATACTGTTTACAATTTCTGGTAAACGACGAAGGAGTAGAATTCGAAGTTCTTAAGCCTTGGTGGTAGTTTATTCCATAAGTAGGGTAGGTAGGGTATTCTATTAAAAAATATTGTTTTAAAGAGTTCAGTTCTACATTTTGCTAATTTTAGTTTACCTTGGGAAAATGACCTCAGCCTAGTGTCAGTACAAAACTCTACAAATATGATTCAATATTGTAGTCATAAATCATAATATCCACATTTCATTTTATAAAACGTGGATAAGTCCTTCACTTCTCTCCAATAGACTAAGGGAAGAAGGTCGAGCTGCTGTAGACGCTCAGTATAGCTCATATCAGGTAGGAGTAGCCGCGTGGCACGCCGTTTTCATGAGGCAGCACTTCACTTGCGATAGTAACTTCTAGTTCTATATTATACGTCCTGGTTTGACGTCAATAGAGGTAGTATTAGTAGAAATGAATTTCAATGAGGAAAATTTAAAGTATTAAACTCCCTCTCATTATTCAAAGCACTCAAAAACTGAACATGAGGAAACTCGGCAGAAATACGGCCCGAGGGAATTTTACTAAGTAACCTGAAGCGAGCGAGAGGTTTCATAGCTAATACACCTCTTTCCCTGGTATTACTTATGATAAACAATAGACACTTCCCGAATTTGCTTCAGTAAGCACGTACAACGCCTTGAAATCGAGGCTTGGTATGAAAGATAACAGTAAATGCATTACGATCTCATTGCCAGCCTCGACTTGGAGGGCATTGAAGCGAATTCGGGAAGTGTCTATTATAAGACGGTAAATTTGCTAGCAGAAAACTTCCATACTTCCGTCTTTTAGATGTCAATGCTTTGGCTGAAAGAAAGCTATGAACTATACTAAAACATTGTTCGTGTTGCTATTACAGCTCTGAAAGCTCTTACATTGACTGAAAAAAGTACGAATGCCACCATAACTAAGAAGTAAAACATTCATGTACACTAAACACCACTGTGATTTACTATTACAACGTTTTGGATGTGATAATGTTATGGTATATAGTAACAATTAATGGTTGCAATTTTGAGCACTGTTACATTAAGAGATTTGAGCGAATTTCTCCAGCTGTACAGCCAGGCTAGGGTGGGGGATTTTTAATTGGTGTGCATGTTATCAGCGCCGGATTTAGGACTGTGGAGGCGCCTGGGCGGTCACTGACCAGCACAATATATCAATTCTATTTCTGAATGTATGCTAAGTTACATAGTCATATAACTAATTAAACTATATACATCAAAACATGCTAGAGGTTGAGTATACTATGAGTAGGACAAGCGACTGAGACCAGAACTGAGGAAGTTGAACATATAAATTATATTTATACATGTACAGATGTACCTATTGGCTATTACAGTGTCGGTACAATACAACGTAAATGACAAAATTAACGTATGTTTACAGAATACTTGCTTTACGAACTAATACAGGTTTACAATAACAACTTGTCAACTCCATCCATCAATCTGTCATAATCGTCATAGTATACACTTTTAGAAGTGACCCTATATATCATCCATATATCTTTTGTCTTGTTTTTGAGTCATATTTTGGGCTCTCAAGATTTTTTTCATTTCAACATCTATTTTTTCAACTTTCAAGACATTTTTGTGGAGGCCCCTGGGCGACCGCCCAGTCCGCCCTGTCCTAAATCCGGCACTGCATGTCATCTACAGTATGTACAGTGTACAGTATCAAAATTCTGGTGTTCTTTTATTAAACACCAGCATAATCAGAATTTCAAGGTTAACAAGATACGCATTGCAGGCGTTCACTCGGGCTACAGATTTCTGCAGCTTTGGCGTAGCCTGTGCACAGCTAGAAAGCCTGTAGATCACTGGAAAAGCGTGCACATAACCGTTGGTTAAAACGTACACTCATTCTGGATCTCAAGTAAACGTCTCCCTGAGATTCATTAATACAATAAACTCGTTTCGAAATCGCTTGCAACGATATTAACTATGATCTTTCCTAGGCTTTCGAAGCGTGTATATGCGAAACTGTAGCATGTGATGTTTCGGGCTCGATTTCTTTCTTTTTAGGTTTCCAAGTAATTTGTTTGAAACAAAGTACTTGGAAACCTAAAAACAGTTTGATTTGTGATATACTTGAAAACAACGGAATATCTATCCATTCATACGTTCAATTGTCTTAAGTAAGATACCGCGCAAAAATGCAAAATCGTGACACCCAAAAAAAAAGAAAAAAGAAAACCGAGGTAAACCTAGACTCGGCCTACCACTAGCCCGAATAATAACATTTCCATCAATTTTTCTCATTCCTGATTGGCTAATGACATCAGTATTAAAATAAAAATAAAAATTAAATAATTAAATTTCTTAAATAAATAAATAAATAAATAAATAAATAATAAATTAAATAATAAATTAAATAATAAATTAAATAATAATAAATTAAACAATTAAAATTATTTTACTACATTGTGGTATTTTTTTGAAGACCATACATCCGGGTGTTTTAGAAAATACTTGTTTCCATCTGCCAAACTGACTTGATACCGCAACTTTTGTGCGACATAAAATGACGCCATGTCAGTTTGGCAGATGGAAACAATTGCTGACAGTTAACAAGTCCATCACGAGTCCTGGTTTATTTGCTTTTGCTGAGCGTTCAAGAAGTTAGTCACGAGAAAAGTTAAGTAAAGTTTACTTAAAACAGTTTAAAATTATATGGAGACATTACTCAAAGATGCTGTTATCAATGTCACACAGTGGAAGAACTCGACGACCTTTTGATATGCTGAGTTTGATGTTAATTAGAGATGAGCCGATTAATCGGAAACTAATCGGCAAAGCCGATTAATCGGCCAATTTAAAATAATCGGTAATCGGCCGATTATTTTGAATAATCGGCAAAATAATCGGTGCATGTCTCAAATAAAGCTTTTCATGAACGACGCAAACATACACACCATAAGTCCGTAACTGCATAAGCCCAAACACAATAGTCTTTATTTCACAATGATTACAGAGCGTTTCACATAACTCTTGACGGAAGAGTTCCGGAGTCAGACGTTTGCCACAAAGTTTACGAACTCCGCAAATTCGTTACGTATATATAGCAGCCGATCAAATAGCGAGCATCAAAATAAGTTGCAATGTTTGTCGCCAACTTCGGAAACAATGAACCGGAACTTCTGAACTCTAGTCTGTCAAAAGATTTGTGAAACGCTTTTAAAAGTTTAAATTTTAAAACCAACACGAGAAAATGACAAAGGATCTTCACCGGTTGAGGTAGTCACGACCGAGAACATCTCAACCCAGGAAAAGAGCTGCAATACTGAACCTCATCAAGACCTATTGTCTTGATTCGACGAGATTGTTGGGTCAAGCGACAGCACTTCCAAACGCCAGCCACAAAGTTGAAGAAGAGATCGACGCCTTTCTCGCCCTTCCGCTACAGCCATTGCAAGCATGCCCTTATGTTTGGTGGCAAGCAAAGAAACTTGTTTATCCCAACTTGTTTAAAGTTGTGCTGAAGTATCTGAGCCTCCCAATTCAAGTGTTTATTCAGAGCGTGTGTTTAGCGAGGCAGGGAACATTTCCACGGACAAATGAAACAGGCTAGCACCACACAAAGCGGATAATATTTTGTTTTTACATCACATACTAATAATACTAATAGCGTAGCGCATACCGATTTATAAAACTGAAAGTCGGACAAACAAAACGAAATTGATTCTCAAAACTAATCATCACGAAACATTTCTGTTATATTTCACAAATCTTGTTGCAATTTAGCAATCCCTACAACATTGCGAAACTGCGCAGCTGCGCAGGGACTGCTAACCAACAACGTAGCACTAATCGGCATATGCCGATTAATCGGCCGATTATTTGTATTAATCGGTCACCAAATAATCGGCTTCAGTAATCGGCAATTTTCGTAATCGGCTCATCTCTAATGTTAATTTCGCCGTTTCGTCAAGCTTTCCATTATTTCATATAATTTGGGGCAAAGGTAAAATTAATTGAAATGTTATTGGCGACCGCTCACTATGTATTGTACAGGGGGGCCCTGAGGAGAAACTCTGGGAGGTAATATTTGTTTCGCTCCTCCCCCCCCCCTTTTTTTAAAACAACTAGAATTTCAAAGCCCCCTCCCAAATCTCAAAACAAGAAACCCCCCCTTCACTTGGCTCTCAAACACAAGAATCGTGTACTTTTGTATAAATACACAACTTGTTGTTTTAAAAGACATGAAACAAAAAATTTAATGTTGAATACTTGAAGTTTATGTCAGTTTGAATTTTTAAAGCGTTTTTATTTAGAAAAACAAAATCAATTTCATGTTCAAGTTTTAATATTAATATTGATTGGTTGGCTGTTTTTCAGTGGTGTACTGCAATATTTGTATGATATATTATTTAGTAATTAATTAATTAATTAATTAAACATGAACGTTTTTTAAAGCCCCCCCCCCCCTTTTTGTTTCTCCTCTTTGTCATTTCTGAGGAGCCCCCTTTCAAAATAACCCAGTTTCTCTTCACCACCCCCTCTCCCCCTGTATAATACATAATGAGCATTCCCTTAATAGGAAATAACACTTGTTTTTGAAGAATTAATGAAAAATCACACTTGTGTTTGGCAAAATATTGGTAATACCACTTGTGCTATGCACTCGTGATATAAATATTTTGCAAAACTTGCATGCAATTTTTCATTAATTCTTCTCTAACAGTGTTATTTCCTATACATCAGACCTGCCAACTCTCACGGTTTGACCGTGAGACTCCCGGTATCAGACAACTTCTCCCGGTCACCCGGTATGACTGTCACTTCTCACGGCAAGCGAGAATTCTTAAAAATGCCAATAGAAATACTCTGAAAAATTTAAATAAAACATAAACTAAAGAAAATCATCAATAGTACTTTGGCCGAGGCACAGAGCACCTGAATGAATAGTCTTATTCATTATCAGTAATGCCTGCAATGCTGCTTGACACTGTTTGGTCAATGGGTGATAAAATTAAAAAAGTTCCGAGTTGTCAAAATCAAAGTGGCGCAATTAAGTGGCGACGAAGATCACATGCAGCAATCTCCAGGTTTGGCTGTCAATCTCCAGGTTTTTTATCATTATATTTTAAAATCTCCAGATTTAGTGTTTGTTAAGTTGGCAGGTCTGATACATATACATGTAAACAAATCCTTGCTACATGTATATTAGGGGCTGTTCATATGAGGTGAGCTAGCCTGGTTACTGGGCTTTATTAATCTCATTATGACTATGGAAAATGACACAAAAAAGCAAAATTGCCTTTGTGTTTCTGTAAGTATAGCACACAGAGTAGTCTAAATCTTTTTTAAAGTTATAGAGAGATTTACATGACATAAAATCAGCCTGATAACTAGGCTAGCCCACCTCTTTTGAACAGCTCCTTAGTATTATACTGTAACAAACCACACAAGAGAAACAATTGTTTTGGCTCATACTGAGTTTTGTCGGGGGGGGGATGTCACAAAATCTTTCACCACAGGGGGTTGGTTTAATTTTTTGAAATGTGATCTAGGGGGTACTATAAAATTTGTTATACAGTATGATAAAAAATCTCCCAACTCCCCCCCCCCCCCCCCCATGTTAGAAATAATAAATGGTACCTTACTGTAAAATAATAGAAATGACAATACCTCTATAAACCCAGTCATTTAGTGAAAACAGTTTGCTTAACTCAAACACCTTCTATGCCTCTTGTATTTATCCATGTGCAGCCCAGCCCTCTCAATAATTTCTTTTGAAGTCCAAATACTTATGGAAAGACTTTCCATAATTGATTTCCTTAACTGCTTTTCAGAGCAGCGAAGTTTCCAGATGCTGTGCAAACCTTACTCGAGCAAATGTTCCAGCACATAATTTATTCTTTTTAGGGAAGGTTTTATTTTTTAGGGAAGCCTCATTATTTATGATGGGGAGATGGTCTCCAAAATTTAAACATTAAAAAAATGTTATGACTCTTTTCTTTGCACAACCTAAAAAAGGAGCCCCCTCATCAATGATCAAAAATATATTACTCCCCCCCCCCCCAACCCAATTCTTTATGTGAAAGATGCATTAGGGTTAATCATGTAAAGGCTAGTTTAATAGTTTATTCTAATTGACCAACTGGCCATTGCATAACTAGCATTCAATCATATTTAAATAAGACTCATTGCTGCATACATGTAGTAAGAACTTTTACAGCTACAAGTGTGTCAAATGAATATAATATTTACTACCATCCACTACCATGTTGATTAATGTTTAATAACATAAATGCAGTGTTTCTACATGTATGCACAGATTCTACAAATATCATAGACACAGTTCATGTAATCACTAGGGGTGGTGGAACCAGGGGCACTGGCCTCCCCAATAATTTTGTGGGGGAATAATTTAATTCTTTCCATCAACTTATCTTCAATAAACAATATGATCGCATTATAATTTTTCTGTGTATTTTAGCCTAAAAATGCACTAGAATGCATCGCAGAGCATATAAAAAAAACTTGAGGAAGGTACCACATGCTTAGTTAGACACACTTCATGGCTGCAAATGCCATTTTGCCCCTCCCTAGACAAATTAATACTATTTTTATGGAAATACACTATTATCCAAGACACTTAGTTCAATCCAGGACAATGTGGTGGTGGCCATGGTAGAAATGAAAGTAAAGTCAAATAGTTATGTACATATAGCATATGTATAACAATACATGAATAAACATCTTTCAAAATACTTTTGCCACTTTGATAAAATTTTATCTCCATTGATTGATTCTCCCTCTGTGCAACCCAGCCCTCTCAATACTTTCTTTTGAAGTCAAAATTTTTATTAATGAAAAAGATTTTCCATAAATTATTAATCCTAAGTATCAAAATATCACCCCTGTAATGGTTTCAAATAGAAAGCACTGTAACAACAAACCAGCTGAACCAGTGCATTTTTGGCTTTTAGTGATTCATACTTTTAGTTAATGACATGCTTAGCCTTACATGACAGAGCTTATCAAAACACCAAAAGCTCAAATTCAAAGTTCAGACTGCTGAACCCGCTAGTTTCACACCTTGTGCCACAGTTGAACTTATTCGATAAAAGTAAATTAAAATGCATTGTCAACTAAGTTCACAAACTCAACTTCAAATATTCTTGTACCTGTAGTGTTTTAAAACAGCCAAAAAACAGGGGGAGAATTGACATCCTTCACGGCTTCACTCCCTCCCAATATTTTGTGAAGTGTCCACCACTGTCTGACTCTTAATTTTATGCACAACCTAAAAATGTGACCTCTCCCCCCTTCCCATTCCTCTCCCTTCCCCTCCCCCCTCCCCTATGAGCAATGCTAAAAATTGTTTGAACCCTCTTTCATCTAAAAAAAATACTTGCCCCTACCTTTTTTTCACCAGGCTCCCCTAACCATAAATTATGAACCTTCCCTTACTTCTCTTCAAATTATATATATTTTATTCCCCTTCCTCTCCCTCCATGGGAAGGCTAAAAACGTTTGAACCCCCTTGTTAATCTGGAAAAGACACTTGCCCCCAATTTTCGAACAGATTCCCCCCCCCCCCCCCCCCCCCCCCCACATAACCTATACATTATAAACCTTTTTTGCGATAGGGTCTTTTCTCCGCTCCCGCCTTTCACCCCTTGTTCCCGGAGGAAAGACCCCAAGCTTCCGCAGTTGAAGTTTCGCAACGGGCAGAATATATCTCTCAAATCATGAATAATTCGTAAAGAAATCAATTACTGAGACGATTTATGGCAGTTTATGGCAACATTTACCAACAACAAGACAACTTCTACCACAAATTTATCTTTAAATACGGATTCCTATATTTGAGAAGCTCGACTATCGCCTCAATTTTTTCATCAGAGTACTCCATCAAAACATAAAAGGTTTCTCGTGTGTGATATATTATATAGACAATTGATATACATACATGACTAGACAGGCACAATAATAGTGAATGTACTTACCGAAAACAACGCATTTAGAAGTAGTAAACGAACGATAATTCTCAAAATATTTCTGAACGCAAACACGCCTTCATGCCCGTGCGTGAACTGCGTATACTTACCGCGATGCACTGAGGTCGTCGGTTAATGTTCCTGAAAGGTAATTGCGTCATTTATGTGATGTCAATCGTCCATATTCAATAACGCATGAACGCATTGTAAATGTTGAAATATAAAGTAGTCAGTGCCCACAAACACATCAGCGCTTTTGGTAGGAAACGTTGGTTGAACACTCTTTATTAATAGATCGATCAAATATTATCCTCTGGTGTGATCTGGATCGAGGAACGCAATGCGTACCTGCGGATACTGGTATTTATTTGACGTGAGAGTCTAAGATAACTAATTGTGGATTGTAAATTCAATTTCATGCAAACATACCAAAACTACTAGCGAATCTTGTGACATATATAAGGGCCCAGCACAAAACTCGAGGTAGTTGTATTATTCAAAATATTTATTTAGATGTAATGTTTGGTTGTATTACTAATTACAACATGTTCAGAGGCTAAATTACTATTTCAGTGAATCTAAATATTTAAATTTTCATGACATTCAATTACCTATCTATTATTATTTTTATTTTTATTACTCGGGCTACCACAGGTAGCCGAGTCTAGGTTTCGGTGGCGTTTCGGTATTATTTTTCTTGTCGACAAATTGCAATTATTGCATCATCCCGATAGGCTTTGCGAAACCACGCCGGTGTGCTATCGATATGGTATTGCTCTGTCTTGAAGCTTTTAGAAGATCACAAGTGACTTTAGAACACTGTTATTAATCAGTCATGTGGCTGAAAATTGTGCTCACTACGCTTACAACTGCATATCTCGATGGCGGCAAATCTACACTGAACGGTTCTGAGCTATTTACAACAGTATATTTCGACCTGGGTTAATATTCCGCTGTCTCGATCAAGACAAAGTGATTATAAACGATTTATATGATTTATTGAATTTTAATACTGAAAAGTATTACTCGTGCTCACAATCTGATAACTTGCTGACTATTGAAAACTATCTGCAAGATGAGCGAGACATAAACAACGTTGAAAACAGAATTGACAACTTGCAAAGTCCCTATAATCGCATTAAAAAATATGATACTTATATCGCTTAATTAACATCTCGGCCCAGCGCTTATCATTAATTCAAACATTAATTCAAAGGCTATTCAGGTTTCAGAAATATTGATTCGAACGGTTTAAGACTCTTGTCTGAGCAAAAACGCTATAAATTGACTGCACCCTTCTGCCATCTTTTTCCCTTCAACATGTACTCTTACGTCTCACCTATAGAAATAACAATAATCGTTAATTTCTAATGATTAACCCCAATCTCTAACGCCTGATACTAAAATATTTGAACTCACGTTTAGGTAAATCGGAAACGCGGACGCTACTCGCATTTTAAACAATATGATATTTTTATGTTTTATATGTCTATGTTTTAGACTCTAGTAACACATGCATTGATGCGTCTCAATATATCAATGTTCGACGCGTTTTTTGAGTGAGTATTGAATACGTCTACATGTAACATAAAAAGTCCCAAGCACGGTGGATTTCTGCGTGTAAACTTATAGCTAAAACATCTTGGCCGAGCGCCTAACACGTAAACACTTGAAACATTTAATAGTTAAAAGGGCATTCAGATTTCAGAAAGATCTTTAATCCGAAGCCAAACAAGCTCTCACACTGTTTCTTCGTCCTTGGAAAGCTTGTCGTTTAGGCGACAAGGTCGAAACGCGTTACGGAATTATTATAGTATAAACACCTTGTATGGTTTGATTATGTGATGCTGAGATGAACACGAGAAAGTATTGCATGTATATATGCAGTCACTGCACGCTTGTATTTATAGTATAAAACAACAGTACATACATACATACATAAAAATGTATTAAAATACTGAAATACATATTGTTTCGAAACCAGACAATCCGCAAAAATTCTCAAAACCGTTCAAATTTATACCGACAGACCAGTAGCCCACTGACAGCTGTCGACTTGTCATATATTTCTTGGCGTCTTGTGATTGCGCGCAAATGTCTACCTGAAGCAAAACTCAACTTTCTATCTTCCATTCGTTGTTCTGGTACACGTTCGTAAACCCTTCGAACATACAAATAAGACTTCTGTAGTATGCTGATTCGGATCAGTGAACTCGATGTAAGTTAAAATGTGATACCTGGAACGCTAACGAAGGACCAAAAAGTGAGGCAAAAAGTTCCAGGCCCCTGCGCGGTTTGCAGGTACGATTCAGTCTCCCACAAAATGTTTTTTACACGGCCGCCCGTCTTGAGCGAACTGCGAAGGCTCGAAAAAAGGTTTGAAAAAAATATTTATCAGACTAAACGTGCATTTAATGGTTTCCCATTGTTGTGCAGCGCTGTTGTTGTTTTATTTACTGTATAGCAGTCCAAAACTATACAGTAAATTAAGCTAGGGATGAAAATAGGCTGAGAAAACAGACGTCCTTTTGCTGGCTAGGATGAAAACAGCCAGCCGAAAAGGTGAGAACAAGAGTGAGAAAGCTATTCTTGTACGAGTTTGAAGACGTATTGATACTTGATATTTTATAATATACATCTAATGTCATTTTCTTATTTCTGCTCCTTTAATTTCTTGTTCAGTTTTGTTAAACGGCCTTTTGTAACTAATGATATTTTAAGAAATATAAACTGACAACTTGATTGTTTATTTTTCACGTTTACTCATGGCTAGTTGTTGTTTTCGGTACGAATGCGGAATGCTTTTTAAACAAAACGAACTGATGAAACTGGTACTAACCTAAACGGCATATTCTATACTAAGTTTGTGTTGATTTTTTGTATCCTCTTCGGAGTGACGAAACTCTAATATATATGGTTTATAATATAACGAAAATTTGATTTAATTTCTTCACTGACAAACTTCGTGCACGTTTTGTAAAGACAATGACTTTTCCTATAGCAACAAATAGACAATCACTACATAATTAGTTCGGCAGCATAGCACAATCAAAATTAAAAATGCACGTTTAGCAAAGCGTGATAAAATGATTCAATAAACAATTTTTCAAACCTTTTCGAGTCTTCGCAGTTCGCTCAAGACCGGCAAGGCAAAACCGCGCAAGGGCCTGGAACTTTTTGCCTCACTTTTTGCCCCCCGAATGACTGGACGTTAGCGTTCCAGGTATCACATTTTAACTTACATCGAGTTCACTGATTCGGATCCGCTATTGGTTGTTTCCGTTGATCACGTGATTGACGAAAACATTCTTACACACACACAACCGCGCCCATGACATAGCGGATATGGTTTAGCAACCAGTATCCCGCAAAAATGTACTGAAAAAGAGTCGACGCGCCAGAAAAAAGTGAGCTAAATGTGTTTTCAGGCTTGCAGTAAATCTGCTAACAAGTGGTAACAAACTTGTTATTCTATTAAGGCACATCAAGCTTGCGATCAACAAGTTTGTTGTTTGATCGATGTCCAGAACCATAGCACATCATTGAAACAATCTACAACATGCCTGTTGATATAACGAGTGTCACAACAATTACCAACAAGCTTGTGAACAATCAACATGTTACAAAATTGTCACATAGTTTTGAAAATGATCATCACTCAACACTTCCTATTTAGACTTTGAAATTTTGCTAAATTATCCCCTTGCAGGAAACGCCATTTCAGAGGTCTCAGATCTAGAAATCCAAAATTTCTGCCGATCCAGACCCCCCTTAAATAATGTTCTCACACTGATTTGAAAACGTCAAATTTTGCTCACCTCGTCTTATTTCCCCCACCGCGGTATACATCAAAGAGAATCGACGTATGACTAAACTAAGTATAGGTTAGTTACCGAAGCCGAGGTAACTACGTCAGTTAGTTACCGAGGCGCGAACCTACTACATGGTGGTTGTACACCAGCGAACTTGGGATGGGCAACTTAATGCCTAGCTGGGATAAATTATATTATCCCGGGGCATTCACTTGATTTATGCGTCGTTGAGAATAATTATTATAAATAATTAACAAGCGCGGTACATCAAAGAAAACCGAGGTGATCATGAACTAACTATGTTTATTATATGGAGAAGAGTATTTTACTAGCAACTGAAACACTCGTAGAATCCATATTTCACTACATCCGGGAACAGAGTGGCGTATTTCTCGTATGTAACGCTCGCGAGTGACATATCGACAAGTCAAAATTTTCGCGTTTTCCTGTAAGTTTCGAATCAAGTAAATTTGAGCCAGTAACTTCTCTTTGTTCAGTTTTTCACGTAAAATGACTTCTTCGGAGAAGCTGTTGTATTTTTAATTTGTATTTTCTAAAAGTTTAGGTCAAGTGGTTGTAGCTTTTGCATTAAACTCAGTTGATCAACATTCACTTCCATATAAGAAATAGAACATTACACAGTTGCTCAAAATACTCGTGGCAAGAGCAATATCGTCCAATATCGATGTTGTCCTTGCCACTCGAACATAAAATCCATATCTTCTCGCCACCGTGTAATATCCCTTTTTATTATATAGCATGCTATCGGATATGAGCTTTTGCGTAATCTGATTGGTTCCCTACTACTAGGCTATCAGCTCATATCCTGCTAGTAGAGGGAAAATAAGATGGCGGCATGTTTTTTTAAACTGCCGAAAAGAGTTGAAATTGACGGATTTTTATACAGAAAAACATCAACACCCTCAAACCAATGTATAAAAAAACAACATTGTGTAAAAATACATTAACAAATACACAATTTAGCATGTTAAATGGTAAAGTTCACCTAAAAATTACGTCTTTTTACTTCAAAAACCCGACTAAATTAACGGGTTGATATTAATTTGTTGCCAAACGAAGAAACGCACGGTTAAAATCAAGCTTACAACACACATTTCGTAGGAGATCACCAGAAAGAGACTTTTTTGATTTAGATAAGCATTTGGAGTAGTAAAAAGCATGTGTTTTTTCTCCAAAACAACCAACTAAGTAATTTAGTTTCACTGCCGAAGGTGTTTCAGTTTCATTTTTGCATGAAATCAAAACCTCTTTCACGACAGCAACGCTAATATAAACAAACTGACCCACCTTTTGACTTCATAAAGGTATACCTTTTAATTTTTTTTGTTGATCTGCTTAACACATTTTTTGCCTCTCGAGCAACATTTATACAACATTTCGAAGCTGTTTACCGTTGCCTATTCCGGAAGTTTGTTGTTTCAAACATTTCGCTGTAATTTTGTCTCTTGTACAGTGCTTGGCTATATAATAAAACAGTTATACCATTCGCTCTCGTTGTATACGAACTAATAGCCAACTCGGCGAAGCGCCTCGTTGGCTATGAGCTCATATACAACTCGAGCTCATGGTATAACTGTTAAATATATGCACACCTTGTCTTGAGGGAGGCCCTTGGTGTTTCATAATCTTATTGGAGCCGGGGGGTGTGGGCTTTATAAATATAGCGGGAATGTACATATGCACCTATCTGTGCTTTGATTATTATGCTGATTTTATTTTTCGGTTCTTTATAGCTCTCCAGTTGTTTGATTGGTTCCTTTGCAAATGGACAGCTACAGTAGTTCAATATAAATGTTTTTCTACGTTGGTATAGTGTTTTCAGCTTGAGGTTGGTAAAGTTTCGTTTGTTTTTGCTGTACAAGCTGCCGTAAATTAAACTTAGGCTAAAACTTGTAGCCCAACAAGTACTTGTGACACACGCACGGTTTGACTCGTTCCCAGCTATAAATATCCCAAACAACCTCGGTCGGCTGCCATCTGAGTTCTAGTGGCAGTGCCGGCGTGGCTGTGAAATAAGGACCGAGCCGAAATGACATTTTAGTGGCCCACTTCAACTCAGTCCTAAGAGAAATTTAGAACTGCCTATTCTAAAATTCCTTCTAGGTCCGCATATTTAGGAGAGTCCGGGGGCATGCCTCCCCTGGAAAAGTTTTGATATTTGGGTCTCCGAAATTGCATTTCAGGCGTTCTAACAACACCTTTGAGCAAAATATTAAAAGCTTTAAAACAAGTTTTTAATTGCACATTTTACTATTTTTAAGAAAGATGCAAGTTGAAGTAGGTAATGGGAAATAGTAGTGTAATAATAGATATATAAGAAAGTAAATAATTCAATAAAGCGCATGGATACAAATTGAATAAACTGTACGTTCCTCCGATAAAGCGCCTGCCCTCGAACTGCAGTATTCCATAATCTAAATCGCACTTCAATTTTTATGCTGCAGTACTTAAAAGTATTTGGGGCCAACCAGTTACAAATTGTTGGGGCCCACAAGGTACAGATCCTTGGGGCCCAACTGGGAAATCTCCCGGTGTCTCGGTGGGCCATGTCTGGTGGCTCAGTGGTTAGAGCGTTTAGCTGGCATTCGGAAGGTTGTGTGTTCGAGTGCCGTCTGGAGCTCAGAGTTTTCTCCGCGTTCAACTTACGACAGCTTGTGCAGCAAAAAAACAAACGGAACTCATTCAAGATTGTTTGTTAGTTTTTGCTGTACACGCTGTCGTTAGATGTTACAGTGTTCACCCAAACCCTGAAATGGAGTCTGTGTTGTTTGAAAAAGCGTCAGCAATTATGAAGGATGGCGTTAAGGGGGTCTTACACCCTAAAACATTTTTTCTCACTTTTTCAAATATCTGCTCAATCAGTTCTGTATATGTTCCTTTTTATATTGCAAATTTTGATTTTTCTATCTACTGCGCATGCGCGAGTAGATACCATGCTATCACCCAATCTCGTTCCCAGACCCGCGCGTTCCCAAATCACCCGTGTAAGTTGGTAAGCACTAAATGCCATACCGTGAGGCCCCTTGAGCCCGCAATACTACGGTCATCTAGGCAAGTGTTGTAGTTAACATCACTGTGCTGCCGATGTCTCCCTTATTAACCTCTGTAGCAACCTACGTTTAAAATTTCACTTATTCGTGAGAAGGAAGTCCCGCTTGATGACTGGAAAATCGTTCGATTTCTATAAGAAATCTCTAATTTATTGCAAACCGAACTCATTGTGAAAAGAATAGCTATCCGAAAGCTATAAGCTTTCGCTTTGGATTTGAGACAGAAACTGGGCATTCGCGTTGGTCAATTGGTGTTTGCGTCTGAGCCTTTATGCCAAAAAAAACAACATATACATATATACATATAAAAACATATATATTGAATATATATATATATATATATATATATAATAATTTATTGGAAACTATCTAATATATATATACAGGTTGTCATTACAATGTGTTTCATGCTTTAAGCCGATTTTCCACTGGCGAATTTTGTCGCGCGAAGCGACATTTCTATTGTCAAAATTGAATAGATTGGAATAGATTTCTAATTAGGTCCACTCGAGAGCTCATAAGACAAAAGAAAAAGGCCGCTTCGCGCAACAAAATTCGCCAGTGGAAAACCAACTTTACGCAATCATCAGAAGACTAACAGACTAACGATGTGTCACTGAATTTAAATTTAAATTTAAATATGTATGTCTGCGGCGGAAGTGTTAAATAATAATAATAATAATAATAATAATAATAAATGTCTGGTGGTATTTCCTTGAAGTTACACAATAAGTGCTTGTTGACATGGCGACAACTTGATAAAAGTTCATTTCTTTTATTGAGTAAAGAGAAATTCTGAAATATAATATGAAATTTCTCAGTAAGGCAGAGTTCGAATCTTTTTTGTCGTTAAATTAGTCTTAGACAGAGCGCCCGTCTTTAAAAACGGATCAAAAAGATGCGAACTCTGCCTTACTGAGAAATTTCATATTATATTTCAGAAATTCCCTTCTCAAATCATTAATAATTCATGAACCGAAAACAAAGGAAATCAGTACCGAGACGGAGGTTTTGATATCGGAGGAAGAAATTTCATAAATTAAGCCAACTTTCGCCTCGATTTTCTCTTAAAATACTGATTTGTTTGAGAAGCTATATCATACACTTGGAAGAGTGTTTCATCAGGATTCCAAACACCTCGGTGTTTGGAAACCCTGATGAAACACTCTGTATGATATATCACTTCACTCAATAAAAGAAATGAACTTTTATCAAGTTGTCGCCATGTCAACAAGCACTTATTGTGTATTAAACTTCAAGGAAATACCACCAGACATTTAACACTTCCGCCGCAGACATGCATATTTAAATTTAAATTTAGTGATACATCGTTAGTCCGTTAGTCATCTGATGATTGCGTTAAGCACGCTGTAGCCTGAGCACGCTGTGAAACACAGTGTATTAATGACGACCTGTATATATATATTTGATAGTTTCAAATAAATTGTATATTAAGCTCTACATCTCTGTATCGAGCACTCTACACGTTTCTCTCTGACGAAGGGCCTTCGCTCGAAACGTTAGACTACTACGTTCTCTGTTTCGACCGCTTACTATATTTTGAATTTCGATTGTTTCAACACTGCCTACGCAACACGCTATACTTCAATTCTGGACGATGACAATGACAACATTGTTTTGTTAATATAGATGCCACAGTTGCTACTATACCGGTATACCGCTGACAAAATTAGCCGAATGCGGGCTCAAGGGGCCTCACGGTATGGCATTTAGTGCTTACCGTGTGTAAGTTAGTTTAAGTTAACAAAAGAATGCCTTCGGAGCCAATCAAAACACAGAATAAAACGATTGACTCACGAGAAACTACCGAAGCCAAAATAACTACTGTACACCAAGTATAGTATTTCACTTAAGTCATATTAATGACAGCAATGGAGCGAGATATAATTCAAGGAGCAGGATATTCAACAAGAGGAAGTTTTTACAAATTTAGTAAGTATTTTAAGTATGAATCGTAGTCAATTCTTAATTGTGATGTACTAGACGTTGTTGGAATGATGATAGAAGTTTTTAATTAATGGTCGTTGCATGGACGATTTCATATTCAGACGAGGCAATTTATATGGCGAACATGTCTGATCGAGCTTCGTAAACTGACAAGACTGCGTTGCCGAACAGAAATGCGTGACCTTCTTCTAAGAAAACAAAGTTAGCTTTATGGTCAAGCAACAATGTGCAAAACCTATGGTAGTCCACGAGAAAAATATGGTATTAAATAGCAGTCAAATGTCAGTAACAGGCTATGCTGACAGCGTGAACTGGCATTATTAAGTCTATATACAGTATTAATGGAGTAAAATTGTATCCTGCAGTTGTCAATGCCCTGCAAAATCTGTGTCAGGAATGTGCAAACATTTCTTCTACCTTTTACTGCATGTATGCATATGTATTGAAGAACAATTAATGTATGGTTGCTCTTATAATTTTGATGACATTGCTGGACATCTTTTTCATTCACTATTAAATATTACAGCAGTATTATGCTCGAGATGCTTGTTATCTCAAGCTATTTCCTTTACCTTCTAAGTAGATTGCATTATTGTTTGACAAATTGTTGTATAAATGAAGATATTTAAATACTGTATTAGTCAATTAAGTCACATTTTGTGAATTAATTGTTAGTTAATATTAATATGATTGGCCTACTTAAACTTAAAGCTTTACTACCATACTTTATGACTATAATTAGAGTACTGCCTTTCACCACTGAGGACCAGAGTAAAGCCCAATTGGATTGAGTTAGTATTTGAATAGGTGACCACCTGTCCAGGCTTGGAACTCATGCCAGATATGAGTAGAGTTGTTAGTGCTGAACCAGTCTCAGCTGAGATGAACTGAGCTGACTGGCTTCAGGTGAGCTGAGCTGGCCTCAGCTGAGCTGAACTGAGCTGGTCTCAAATGAGCTGAGCTGGTCTCCAGTGGTGTAGCCAATGGTCTCCAAGACCATTCTTGTGAAAAGTTGAAATCCATTGAGAAACTTGTACGGGGGGGAGGGGTTAAATTGTTTTAAGGCAAAGTGAGTAGACTAGTAATGTGTTATATATTTAGCAGGCATGCATATGCTATAAATTACAATACTAAGGTCTATACAAAATGCCTCCAACTTGTTTTTACATTTATGACTTGTTTATAAATAAATCTAAAGATATTTTGACATGTATGAGTGATGTACAGTCGTTGGCACCTAAGCGTGTACACCGCCCGCCCGTCAAAACATGTTCTAAATTTAAGCCAAAGTTAACCGTTTTGAAATCACAGCACCGTAGGATTGGCGAGACGTGATTGGCTAAGGGCACATTCATGTGACAATAATGCATTGGTTCGAATGTATCGAATGAAAACCTAATACGTTTGCAAGGTAAACATTTAACTTTGACGTTGACATAAAACATGTTTTGACGGGCGGTGTACACGCTTAGGTGCCAATGACAGTATCATTCTATGTTCTGGTTTGATTTCAACAAAATTATGTAATTTATGGCGTTTGGGTTACTCTTAAATACTTGCCTTAAAACGCATGAAATAGTGTTTCCGAGACCCTAGAAATCCAAAATTTACTGGGGAAATGAACCCCCCTAGGAGATCGAGGTGAGCTGAGCTGGTCTCAGCTGAGCTGAGCTGGCCTCCTGTGCCTTGATGGCTTTACTCTGCGTTCTTCTTTTTTAAAGTTAAAACACAACATGGTCTGAGAGCATAGACAATTTTGTCAAAAATCTTGTTCAGCTCTAGATCGATTGAATACAGGTTGTTACAAGTATACAATTCCATCAATTTTGTCACAAATATGCATTAACGCAGTAGATACATGCACGTGTGGGCGTGCCTATTTTTCGTATTTTCCCTTAAAAGTGTCAACATTTCAGAAACAAGTTTTCGACGAAATTTACATTTCAAGGTGGTTTGGGTCTTAAAAATTTAAAAACACTAGAAAACGTATATATTTCGTTGACTTTATCTGCATGAAGTCGATATTTATCTGTGGCGTGAATATACTTATTCGCTTGTTCGCTTGTCAGGTTTACAACTAAGGCACTGCTGAGATATAAAGGAAGCTAAATTGACAATTCTTAGAAATTCCATAACCACATGAAAATCTGTGAACTCGCTTTCTCAGAAACACAAAATAGATGTTAAAAACTGGTAATCATTAATATTTCTGATGCTCTTGTCTCGTAGTTTTGTCAAGAAGCAATGTGGTAGTTAAACAGGTTACATTTTTTGATTATTTTTTGGCTACGAAACGTTCAGTACGATTTCATCTCGTAACAAGAATATTCTCCACATTTCGCGGTTTATTCTGATATAAGATTTGGGTCGGGTACTTCTTCAGACAACGAGATATTTGAAGAAACATATTTGAAGAAACGGTAATTGTTTACACCAGAGTGAGATGAACTGTTATGAATCAATATATTTATCAGGGGGGAGCGGTACACGGTGTTAATATTCAGTTAAACTGTTAATCGTATCAAAACTAGCCCTGTAGAGACTCAGTCGTTTATTTAACTTAGCAGCAATATTTCATCAACGTTAGAAAGGAAGAAAATCAATGGACTTACGCTACTTGCGTTTTATTCAACAGATATAAACACCAATAACATAGAGCCCATCACCACCCTGAAAATTACTCTCGAATTGCATTCTGGATATACTTTTTGAAAATTCGACATGGACCTTCCCCAATTATCTAAACTTAGGGATCGACTATCACTCGGACTTTACATGATGTTCCTTAAGTCAGCCGCAACATTAAAATGGAACCCTATTTCGACGGACTGACACCTTGACATAGAACTACGTCTTGGCGCCATTACAACCAACCTCGTACCCAGGGTCTTACCTCCGATCCCCCCTGCATTACAACGTCTCTCGCTAATAAGGCGCTTTGAGTGCTTTGTTGTTCTAAATGGCATTTCAATCCTTTTACTGCTGTTGTAAGGCTTGTGGGACGAACCATGAACATAACATTTTTATCTAAACTTTAAAGCTGTTTTTCTCAATTTGCCAAAATGGCCCGATCCCTGATATTTCATACAGCTTATCTCAATGAATATTTAAGCTATCTTTATCAAATTTGTAGGAATAATTAGGAATAACATTTCTCTCGGAGATGAACTAAAAGAACTGAATTCTGTAGTTTTATCAATATATCAAAATGTCGCGACAGTCTGATCATATCTACCATTGTTCTGTAATTAGGTACATGCTTCTGTAATTAGCTACATGCTTCTGTCAATAATAAAACTGGTTTCTGGATATGATATATTATATAGACAATTGATATACATACATGAATAGACAGGCAAAATAATAGTGAATGTACTTACGGAAAACAACGCATTTAGAAGTATTAAAGCAGCGATAACTTTCAAAATATTTCTGTACGCAAACGCCTTTCTTCATGTCCGGGCGTGAATTGCGTAATTTACCACGATGCACTGCGGTCGTCGGTTAATTTCTTGGACAATGAAATTCCGCGAACCACAGGCGCCCCAATTTCAAGGTGTGTGGTAGCCCGCAGTGCGGGTGTTTTAACGGTAATTTTGAATATATATATGCCTTGCTATAAAACCCGTAAACAAACGAACAGATTTGTCTTAAATATCAACATGTGAATAAAATCTACTAACCTTATCAATATGATGTCTGGTCTCGTGTTTTATTCGTCGTCGAGTTGGTTTGCAGCGATTTACGGCGAGTTCTTTGCGACGCCGTTGCTTCCCACTTCCCACGTCTATGCAGGTTACCAACATTGCATCAAGGCTCTAAGTTGGACATATCTTCAAAATTAAACAACAAAATTACTTTAAACTTTGCATGTGGATACAGACCACCAAACTCAACAACATTGTTCAACTTTTATAGTTGCCATAGTAACGGACTAGTTTTGAAACCTCTTAATTTCTAAAACAAAACCAGATCACAGTGCTAAAGCGCGTTGCCCTATTTCTGTTTTCCAAAATTTATCATTTGTGAAACGCTTTACTAGAAAAGATGTTAGATGTAATGTAAAAAATTGTATTTTAATACCTGCTGACGTTCCATATAATATTTACGCCGTCGACTGTGACTTCTGATGTCGTCAAAAAGCCGCCAAAAAGCTAATTTACTTTCGGCTGCTCTCTGTGGCGTCCAAAAAGTCGAATCGCAAAAAAGACGCATTACTATTGATTCCAAACGTACTTTAACGTCGAATCTCTAAAAAAACACAATACTAGTGATTCCGAACGTACTTTTGACTATTGGTTCCAAACACACGCCCAGAATAGAATGCGGTCTAACGCGCTAGCTACCTTCAGCAGCTATCTCGTCAGGGAACCGTTAGTTCATCCGTTCCTTAGTTCCATCGTTAGTTTCTTAGTTCGTTCGTTGGTTGATTCCTTCCTTCTTTCCTCCTTCCTTGCTTCCTTCCTGCTTTCCTTCCTTCCTGCTTTCCTTCCTTCCTTCCTTCCTTCCTTCCCTTCCCTTCCCCTTCCTTCCTTCCTTCCCTTCCTTCCTTTCTTCCTACCTTTCTGCCTTCCATCGTTCTTGCATTCGTTCGCTCGTTTCTTCATTCGTTCGTTAGTTTCTTCATTCGTTCGTTAGTTCGCTTGTTAGTTTGCTCGTTTGTTCGTGCGGAGTCAATAAGCACGGCACCGCCCTTTAGGATTGGGTTTGATTCATATAGTGATTACATTAAAAGATAGTCTATATAAAAATTCAGCTTAATAGCTTAGCATAAAAAATCAGGCTGCACATGCATGTTAAACTAACAACCACACATACATACTGAAAACTAACAACTATAAATAGATACATGATTAATTCTATACGTTACTTAAAACAAACTAACTTATAAGTACAAATGTTATCAGGTTCGAAAACAGTATTTAGCCTATTAATATAAAAGATCCGTTCAAGTACGTTTTAAAACTAAGAAGTAAAGTACATCTCTTTAGTTCAACTGATAGCGAGTTCTATAGATGTGCGATTCTTGAATAGTACTGCCAATAGTAATATTATATAGGTGTTACTGTCGTGGCAATAGAAAGTAGTATTTAAAACATGAGCAGCAGTGTTTTATCAGATTTAATACACGAAGCGTTAGCCCAGTGTTTGAGATCTGATAAAACATGTACTGCGAGTGTTTTGAATTGCTTCAAAAACGACCCATTTGGTAAGTTGATTGGCGTAAAATGATTTTGGAAAACAACGTTGTCTAAGCCCACAAAATGAAAAATACAGTTTATGCAAATTAGGAGGATTATCTTATCATGTAAAAACCACCGACATTGTGATTTCGTTTGTGTTTTTCTCATAAATTATTGAGTTTTCGAAGTGTTCCTAAAATATTGCCGCAATTCAGTTCTTCTTCCTTCCTCCTTCCCTTCCTTCCTTCCTTTCTTCCTCCCTCCCTCCTTTCCTTCCTTCCTTCCTTCCTTCCATCCATCCATCCATCCATCCATCCATCCATCCATCCTTCCTTCCTTCCTTCCTTCCTTCCTTCCTTCCTTCCTTCCTTCCTTCCTTCCTTCCTTCCTTCCTTCCTTCCTTCCTTCCCTCTCTCCTTCCTTCCTTTGTTCCTCACTTCCTTCGTTCTTTCACTACACAGTTTCTGGAAAAATGGAAAATACAAGTTTGAGAGTCCTAAACACGTGCATAAACAATTCGGAAAAAGAATAAAACTAAATGATATGCATAGTTAAACATTCTAACAATCTGTTACCAAATAAATAGCAACAGTTGTTGGTATGGCAACAATGACTTTTCAAAATACCTCCCAATTACCCTTCAAACTAATTTAATTCGAAAAAAACATTGGTGACCCCCCCCCCCCCCCCCCCCCCCCATTTTTTTTTATTAAAACTTTTCTTGAAGTATGAGTAATCAATAGGCCGGTTTTAAAAAAATTCTGTGGATCCAAATTTTTAAAAAATTAACAAACATGATTTTTTTGGGAAAAAAATTATTCCTTCTACATAATTTTTTTTAAATCGGCCTATTTGATTACTCATACTTCAAGAAACGTTTTAATGAAAAGAAAATTGGGGGTCACCAAAGATCTTTTCGAATTAGTTTGAAAGGTAATTGGCAGCCATTTTGAAACGTCATTGTTGCCATACCAACAACTGTTGCTATTTATTTGGTAACAGATTTTGATTGTCAAAATGTTTAACTATGCATAACATTTAATTTTATTGTTTTTCCGATTGTTTATGCACATGTTTTGGACTCTCAAACTTGTATTTTCCATTTTTCAAGACACTGTATGGAGCCCACCTTAAGATTGAAAATAGTCTATAAAAATTCAACTCAATAGCTTAGCATAAAAATTCAGGCTGGACATGCATGTTAATCTAACAACCACACACATATACATATACTGAAAACTAACAACTACAAATAGATACATGATTAATTCTACGTTACTTAAAACAAACTAACTTATAAGTACAAATGTTATCAGGTTCGAAAACAGTATTTAGCTTCCAATATAAAAAATCAGTTCGAGTACTTCATAAAACTAACAAATATAAAAAATCCGTTCAAGTACGTTTTAAAACTAACAAGTGAAATACAGCCTTTAGTTCATCTGATAATGAGTTCTATAGATGTGCGATTCTTGAATAGTACTGCCAAGAGTAATATTATATAGGTATTACTGTCGTGGCAATAGAAGTAGTATTTAAAACATAAGCAGCAATGTTTTATCAGATTTAATACACGAAACGATAGCCGAGTGTTTTAGATTTGATAAAACGCGCACTGCGAGCTGTTTTGAATAGCTTCAAAAACGACCCATTTGGTAAGTTCATTCGCGTCGTAATTTTGCAAAACAACGTTATCTAAGCCAAGAGAATCAAAGCTAAAGTTTATGCAAATTAGGAGGATTGTTTTATCATCTATAATACAGATTTTCTTTGTGTTTTCTTCATGAATTATTGAGTTTTGAAGTGTTCCTAAAATATTGTCGCAATTGATCAGTTCTTCACTTCAGTCTGACCAATTCATTTCATGAAATTTGTTGAAAACTTCCTGTTTTGAATTTGATAGGTTTTTGGTTTTTGAACAACCAATAGGAAATGTGATAATTAGTCAAACACCAATCAAAAAAAGTTTAAAGATTAGACAGTGAATAGCTAAACAAGATATAACCTCGAATTTAACTGTCGTCGACCACAACATTACAAAACCAAAGACAATATAGCTTCCGTCCACAAACATATCTGACAGCGGTTTCTTCCTCAGCCTCAGAATCCTCACGGAAACCTCTGAGGAGAGAGCCTTCGAGGTGAGTTCAGTAATTTGGTGATTTAAACCGTTGTTCATTGACTTTCGCAACACAATCTTACCGTCCCCTAGAGAGTATAAAGCGACTGGTTATTCGCCCTTTGGAAAATATTAATTCCCTCCCCGTATCACTTTAATCATGTTGTCGGCGAATGAGAGATAAATTCTAGACCATCTCATTAACAAAAGAACATCTTGACACGTTTTTATTTCTCGGCTTGTTTTTGCAGAAATCTCTATTTGTCAGAAAATTTCTATTTGTCGACTATTTTTGGCCGATTTCTCGACACATTTCTATTTCTCGAATATTTTGGCCGATTCTCGACACATTTTTATTTCTCGAACATCTTTGGCCGAAACGGCATGCCATAAACGGTCTATTACGTTTAAATGCTTCAATCCATAGTAGCGTTAAACTATTTCGGATTCCTCACCTGGCTACGTTGAGAATATATTTGTTGATAATTATACTAGATACACTGTGTATAACATGCACTGTTACAAATCAGTAACCTTTTAACATGATCTCAATTTACATCCTAAAATTGACAGCGTCTCAAACATGTCAAAAAGTTATTTTCAGAGTATTTTGGTCAACGAGCGGGCTACTAATAACCTGTTACTAGCTGAAAACCAAGACAAGGTAACAAGAGTGTTTCAATCAGTATCAAACTGGCTCTGGACAAGAATGCTATGGCTGTATGCCATTTTTTAAAACTTCAAAAAAAATGTGCGTTTGAGCGCAATTTAGAATTAATTAAAACATTTTCAGTGAAAACTCTTGAAAACTCTTTGGTTTGAATACATGTAAATTTTGGTAAAATGCCAAAATATGAAGAATTTTTGAACAGTAATATTTTTGCGGGACAAATTACTTAAATGCATCATTACATCTCAAACTCATTAACAATTCATGAGGAAAACACAAAGAAAATCAGTACCGTGTCTGTGGTTTGGGGAAGAAATTACATAAATTAAGCAAACTTTCACCTTGATTTTCTCTTAATTAAAATACTGATTTGTTTGAGATGCTATATTTCGTCTCGGTGTTTGAATATCCTGATGAAACACTCCTCCTCGTGTATGATATAAATCATGAAAATCGTTCAGGTAATTTTTCTCCGCTCAGTTTCTTCACCAAAATGGTGTTTTTGAAAAGTTACATGCAACTTCGCAACGTTTTAACATTTTTCGCTGCAATTTTCGTGGGTTGCTAACGATATACCCTCGTACAAAACGTGTCGCGATTTTTGATAAGTTAGATTTTTTTTTTTATTTTATTGCGTTTTAAAGGGGGCTACAATTCGTTTTGCGCCAATTCTTTGATTTTGTATTTGGGACTCCACTGGAAATCGGATGTGTTCGTCTTCATTCTACGCGGCCAATAGTTGATGTTGTTCTTGTTTGTCAACAAGATGGGCGAACAGTCGGATACAAACATAAAACTCCTTCCTCAAGAACTGGTAGTAGCAGGGCACAATATTATGCTACCAAAGATAACTCTAAGGTATATTTATTTGAAACTTTTTAAAGATGGAGATAGTTAGAAGAACGCAAGCAGAAGACAGATCAGAAAGCTACCATTGTGTTGCTTGATTTTCACGCTGCTGGAAACCGGAAAATCTTAGGTAATTTGAACGGATTCGTCCAAGACTGTTATCAAAACGAAATCAGAAGGACTCAAATCAAAGCGTAAACATTCCTGAAGACATGCGCAAAACGGATTGTAGTTCCCGTTCAACCCTTCGAGTACCAGGGGTTTCCTTAATCACGAGTAAAATCGTCTGGCATTAGCTGGAGTAAAAGACTCTGGCGTTACCCAGAGCCGAGAAAATACTAAATTACGTGGTTGATGCTGAAAGGATTAAATTTACAAAATGTGAATTATGTAGACAATAGTTTTCACAAAATGATGATACATTTAAGTAAACACATCAATTGGACTTTTTTTGCACTGATAAAAAGTAACTTATATGTTAAAAAAATTGCAAGGAAAAAAATGTTTATATTTTGGCATTTTTTTCACTATTGCCGTTTAACAGTGCTTTGGAATGTGTTCAAAAAAATGTCTTTAATTGTTCTCTTTCAACCCAGTCGGATTGACTTCTAATAATGCAGTGAAGAACAACTGGGAGGGTTGGAAACAAGTTCAAGAAGAACTCTTTGGGTGTACCAACCTTCTGCTTAACAACTGTCTGTGGCGTCTTGTCGTGCCAGTGCTCAGACGTGTTACGTATGAATCGTAACAAATCTGTCACGTCATCAGTATAAGGACGTGCCCCGCTGGACTGTAAGTACCTCATTACGTCAGCATCAATCTTTGACTTCCAACTGGATGTAGACAACGAAGGGTCAGCATTTAGTTGTTGGACAACCACTGAGCTGGCGTCTTTTGTTTTGATCTCCTTCACGTTACCAACACGTGTCACAAAATCAAATTGTTGCTCGGCGGATAGCAGGTAGGGGTGTTTCAGACATTCTAGAACGTCAGGTCTATCTTCAGGATTATGCTGCAGCATCCACTTGATCAAATCTTTAGCCACGGGGTTATCCAGTTGGTTCAAATTAACCGGGTCACCCTTTAGCAGATTTAACGTACGATAAATTGAAAATCCATATGGATGTTCTCCTTTGGTCAAAATGAAGAAGAATATCATCCCTGCAACTTGAATGTCCGACTCCTTCTTATAACGTACCTTGATCTCCTCATCTGTCAGGTTGATACCACGCTCTTCTGTTGGAAGAGATTCCACCGCAATCCAACCTTCTGCCCCACTTTCTCCACTTCTGTATGTTTCCTCTTCTGTTATCAGCTTTCGACTTATGCCAAAGTCAGCTAAAACAAGTTCACCTTCAAGATTAATGAAAATATTTGAAGGTTTAAGATCCCTGTGTAAGATTGTTGGTTTACTACAATGCAACGCTTTCAGACCATACAATATTTGACGAATGAAGTTTGGCCCGCTACGACGTGTCAACAAGTCCTTAGTATGTTCCTCGGAGCAAACATAATCCTTTAAAGTTTCTTCGCACAGCTCCAGCATTACATATGCATGCCCGGAATCGACGTTCTCTGTGTAGAAGCGATAGTTCACGATGTACCGTTCTTTTCTCACATATGGACAATTCAATATGTCTTTCTCGTTGGGGCCCAGCTTTTTACATCTGTCGAGGAGTAGTTTTTTCACGGCTACTTCATTCCCATCGTCGCAAAGCCCAATATAAACCGTTGTTCCATCACTTCCTTGGCCAATAACAAACTCGGAATTACAACAAAAATTATATCCCCCTTCCGTAGTAATCGTAGTGTCCCATGACGGTGTTGTTTCCATTAATTTTACCAATTTTTCGAATTTATGTTGATGCTTTATCGATGTCTTTGTCCAATTTATATGTCTTCTTTTTTCAACTACTAAAAATTAACAAAAAATTAAGGTAGAAAACACTACACACACACCCACCCACCCACCTACCCACCCACCCACACACCCACCCACAGGCTATACGTACATCAACCACACGCCCCCTTCACCCTCCCCCACATATTTTCTTGGCGTTGTAAATTATAACATTTATCTCATCATTTACCTGGCGATGGCAATAAGACTTGACCAGCTCCAGTTTCCTCAGAAGTACCAACACAATCTTGATCTTTATCACCTAGATTTGTTTAACAAAATAAACGGGGTTTTTTGCTATAAGCAACTCTAGATCTAGCAATTTTTTCATTACATTAAACTATACAATTAAACCTACTAACATAATTTCGATCAAAAATTACTTAAAGTTTTGAAGATATTGTTCTTTTGATAACTATAAAAACATTCTTGTAGACGCTTATCTTTTTACCATGGTGGCATACTGAATAATTTTTAATTGAAAGAACGATTTAAATATGAAGCTAGATAAAAAAATTAGGTTTCTCCACTGTCTATAATCCCCAGGCACGGGGGTAGGGCCGAAGGCCCGGAGCCCGGTGAGTGTGCTAATCTCGACACGCGTGGATCATACACGCGTGGACGAGCGTGATCTGAGCAAATTTCTGTGACCTGAATATTTATTTATTTATTTCTATGCACGGTAACAGGAACACCACTGCCAAACGTTTTTCACATGCGCGACGTCCGAGCTCGCACCTCAAAAAAAGGGAAAACACTGAAATACACACAAAAGTTAAAATTATAAGCATACTACCAAAAAGATAAGGTAGGTAATTTGTGCATGGCTTCTTTGTCAATATTGTAACATATTCTGAAGTTACCCCTTCATAATTTTCTTTACCCTTTTTTTAAAACAAATGAATAGTCGAATCTTACTTAGTCTGCTTGTTGTTGCCACGGCTAGTTCCCACTTCTCTTGCAATGTTTACTCTAGCAAATTCACGCATGTGCAAACGTTTGGCAGCGGTGTTGGTAACAGGTGGGCAAGTTGCCTGCGCTGACCAAAAAAACCGAGGGCGTATTTGTTCTTTATTGACATTTTCCTTATGCGAAAGTCACAATATGATTGTAATAGCAAGTTCTCTGAACTTTTCTTCGTTTTTAATATGCCCTCCAACCTTGTCGATCCAGCGATTTGCTGTTCAACTTGGTGTTTTTCTGTGAAGCTGAAAAGGTTCGTAATCGGAGCAGCGGAAGTGCGGCATTTCACGAAGATGATCTTAATTTCAACTCCTCGAGTCCTTTCTGTTCGAGCCCACAGGAAGATTAAACGTTTTCTTTTACCTCAAGATAAGTTCAGATATTTAGTTCATACTTTTATGTTCCCGAAATGTGCTTTACATATTCATTTCAAAACTTTTCTTGCGAACACGAGTTGATCGAATTACTATATTTTCAACGAAAACAGCAATTATTAACCCTCCTCTTTGATGAACGATAGCAAAAAATCTAGCCATTCGCATTACTTTCAGAATAGCTTTAGGGCAGTTTATGTTTATTCATCTGTTTTCCTGGATCAAAATTATCTTTGGGAAAAATGCGTAACACGTTCAAAAATCGCTCACGATGACCCATGGTCGGCGCAAGCAGAATATAGTGGGTTTGAAGACTGAGCAAAAAAACACACTTGTTTTGTCAATGGCAACGTTTGAAGACCGCTTTGGCTATTATTTCTACATATCTTTTTCTAACTATGGGATTTTATCACACACCAAGATTATTGTGTAATTCTGGGGGAACCTCATTTTCAGACGTTGACTGTGGCGCGAAATTCGAATGTCAAATAAAGCAAAAATGCAAAAATATCTCAAAAACTAGACGCTCGCATTGCTTTCAGACCGTCATTTTATTAATCTTTGGTTGGAAATTGAACTGCGAGTCGGTAATTCATTCGGTAAAAAATGGGCCAGGTAGAGTAATTGAATATATCATTTTGTTTATTTCCTTTCCAATTATATCGGCGAAGGGAATTTGTCCCGGCGTTCCACGAACCCACGCGAAATCCACGCATTTTTTTCCGCGCACGTGCAGACAAATTGCCCACCTGTTATGCCAGCATATCCTCTCATCCATAATTCATGATTATCGTTAATTGAGAAATGGCCTAGAATTAACAATCGTGTATTTTTAAAAATAATTCCGAACGCCCCACCCCCTACCCTGACCTCAACCTTTAAACCTGACCCTAAACCTAACCACAACACCCTAAACCTAACCACACACCCCCGGAAACTCTAAACCTAACCACATCCCCCCGGTGGACCTAAACCTAACCACAACCCTCCGGGAAGAAAGTCCAACTTTTCAGACCCCAACGACAACATCCCTACTGTTCTTTTTTGTTATATGCTTTTCAGTTTAATATCCCGCATGTGGAAATTGGAAAAAGGGTAACAATTCAGTAATACATGACTCATATTGGTATGCGAAATAATTTTGTAAAAATTAATTAATTAAAGGGGATTTTGTCTTGAGATTTGTAGTATGCTATACTGAGAATAGCAAATGACATTGGGGAAAATCCTTGTCTCATTGTTTTATGATGTAATTGACCAAAGTCAAACAATCTGTGTCAGTTTTAGCTACATAGTTGACTGCGATAATACACAGATAAAAGATATAACCAGTGTCAACATGTTTTAACAGCATTATTTCTGGATATGTAAAATAGCAAGCAAATTCTTACATGCAAAACTAGTCAAATATTAACAAACATTCTGAAAAGCTTTTAATATGTATTTTATCAAATTAAATTGGTTTCCTGTTTTGGTATATAGATATGTGCTCTAATTTTATATGCTAAAAAAGCTGATAAAAAAACGTTTCCCTGTGTATGAAGCTTTTAGTGCCAGCCCAGGTAGGCAAGCCAGCCAGCCTGGTCAATCGTGTTTACATGGGGGGAAAAAACAGCCCGAGGAACTGAGATCCCAGTCACACAAAGCGAAATCTCGGCTAGGCGGGCTAGCTTGGCTCATATAAACACAAGATGAAAATTAAGAAGAGATAATAGCATAAGCAAGATTTCGGCAAAGCGGGGTAGCTCGGGTACCCAGGCCGGCTGACGTCTTGTTCTCACCGGGTAATTTAATCTCTAATTTCCCCCCAAACTGGGGAAATTTTAAAAAATTTTCTCTAAATGGGCAAATTTCTAATTTTCCCCTCATTAGCATGCATGACCAAACATCCAAACAGTACTATTTAACACAGCAAAGAAATGCATTATTATAAGATAATCATGGTATTACAAACTAATACCATGACATGTGCGGAAATTAGTGATTAAATGTCCCTTCAAGCCTCTTGTCATGGTATTACTTATAATAGTCGGTTATGTGTTATTGCAATTACTATAGTTGTTATTGCAATTACTATAGTTGTTATTAAATCATATGTATTATGAGGAAAATCAGTGTGTAAATAGATTAGACATGATGTCACCTTTGTTTCACCTGATGTCATGTTTGTTTTAGCAAGGGTATTGGAAATAATGGAAATGTTTATGTCACGTGATTGCAAACGATGTATACCGTAGCCCTAAACGTAGACGCATGTACGCATTGCGTACCTATTTTTAAAGTAGTAATTAAAAAGTTCTAAAATAACGTAACTTCTGTATGCCTGTCAACGAAGTTGTGCGCTTCATTTTATAAAATACACAGTACAACTTTAGAACTTTTTAAACCTCAAAATCTTCTGAAAAACTCTAAAACACACAACAAACGTTCCATTATTTGACTCACCATGCTGTGAAGAATCATTCAGAAATTGTGAAGTTCCACTTGCGGTGGCAACGGCCGCGTCTTGATTAGTCTAAAAATACAAATGAAACACATGATCTGTCAATAAAAATACACTGGTCGTTTGGCATACTTCAAAGCATATAATCACACGACACCATGTATCCCAATTTAATTGGATATACTTGGATTAGCGTGGGGGAAATGTGGGGTCTTTTTTCATTTCTTTTTTTTGTTTAAAATTATTTAATTTTTTTTATTAAAATTTTTGTTGTTGTTTGAGCTTTCGTCGATAAATGTTTAATAAATTAGGCGCAACTAGGCCTCATTCATACCGACATGCTGCAAAAGGACTACTTTGTACTAACTCTCAAATAACAGATCTCTTTTATGGTAATAAACTTCAACCAATCAAGTTAGAATGTGCACCACATTGGGTTAGCTGTTGAATAAATTGTATAAGTTTGACTATGGGTTAAAATTTTTAAGAAGAAAAACAAAACCGTATTTCCTCGAATAAGCGCCGACCCTTTATGAATGAATTGGGAATAAACGTGAGGAATTAAGGGACGCTCCTCCCAGACCGCGGTGTGGCGGTCAGGAATTGTCATAGTGCTAAGATTGTATATCAATTTGTGTAATCGACTTTATACGTTCAGAATAATCAAACGTTTTCCTCTGAAGCAGTTACTAACGAAAACTCACAAGACAAAATATCCTTTTAAATACAAAATATCATGCAGTTCACTCATAAATTTGCATATTATAACATGCGATGTGGACGCATGACGACATTTCTGCAGTGCAAGGCTCGTTTACACGTGCGATTTTTGACGCGATAAATATTGCTAATTATTTTTTTTAGATGCATGCATGTTAAGTAGAAAAAGAGTCGGTGGATTGTGCCGTGTTTCATCTTCCTCACTTTTCTGCTCATTCGTAATTGCTCACTATGCACGTTAACTAGAAGTTGGCGATATTTATCGCATCAAGAATTACACGTGTAAACGGGTTTTAAGTTGTCCCGTATGGCGTATCGATCATTTCATTCGATTAGAGATTAGGATTAGACAGCGCGGGATCTTTGGTGATGGCCAACGGTAGTAATTCAGCAACGGTTGTTTCAGCACGGTGAGTGACAGTCTCAGCTCGTCACACCGGATAAAGACCAAAGAGGTTATAAGACAATTAATTACGACGAAGCGTTATTCTTTGGGGAATTTTTGTATACATATCATGTTACAAAATTTGTCGAAAAGTAGGCGAATCTCTTTTGTATTGAGAACACGTTTTAGGGGGTGTTCATATGATCCCGGTAACTAAACTATCCTAGCGAGATCTCGCCTCACACTTATTTCCTCATCAAAATTTCGTTGTGTTCATATGAGAAACCTGTGCCGAGATCTCGGTGGGCGGGATGAAATTTTTCCATATGAACACATCGTCCCGCTTACCGAGATGTTAGTCATTATGGACAAAAAGTTAGTTCTTTTTGATAGGATTAAAGGATAGTTGAAGGTTTTGTTGTTTATTGGAATATAAATCTCAATTGTATAATAAAAGGATTGATTTTGAAGCAAACAAACCTGCGCAATACGACAAAATTGTGATCTTTGATGGCTGATGTCTAGTCACGGATCATCGGACAAGCTAATTTTATTCATGATTTCTTCTCGCTAGGCGGGATAAAAACTACCATATGAACATGAACACAAGACAGACTTCGTCTCGCTTACCATACCAGCCCGCTTACCGGGATCATATGAACACCCCCTTAGTCAGAATGGTATAGATTTAAATAATTAAGACAGAAATCAAAATAAATCATAGATTTTTGGCTGCTGTTAAAGTTACCTGATATAATTTTTCATATGACTGGTGTATATCTTTCACCAATGGGTGCGTCTCGTCCAGCTTCTCTTTAACAGCGTCTTCGCTTTCCTTCCATTCTTTGAGCTGTTCAGTATACTCATCTGACTCAAGGCTAATTGGAGCTTCTTCAATCAAGTGCAAGAAATTTTGCCCTGAATTACAAAAAAATGCCCACCTCATTAGCCAATCACATTCGAGTAATTTTGCCCTCTATATTATTAGCATGCGAAATGCTCGCGTTCAAACCCTGGACCAGTGAACATAATTTTCATAACCGAAACGCTAACTCCGGGGTAGTTAAGTCAGATATATTACGTCGCTTTCAGTCCCTCTATACAAACTGCTTCCTATACGCGATCAAAAAGTAAAACACAGCGTAGTGGACTGAATTCGACGAGATATACGACAGGCTTGGACTAGTCATCATCATGCAAATGGGCAGTCATAGTTCTACAATAGTCAGCCATTGTTCTTAATGACCCGTGACCAGTCCAAATCTGATAAACAAAACTCTTAGACGTCACTTCTGAAGTGCGATAATAACTGAAGTTGGAGTTCCAGATCTACAGAATAGAGTTTACTGGCTTGGACTCGCTTTTGTGCCATTTTGTCATAGATTCTTGAAGAAAAGGCTGAGTATTGTAGAACAATGCATGGCTAAAGGCTAAATGGCACAATGGCCAGTCCAAGCTTGGAGCTCAAATGGTATAGACCGAGGTTGTTTACGCACTGTAATTTTAATAGAGCCAATTTGTCCCCCAGGGGCCACTTTTGCTTTTTCAAACATATGCCATTTTTGCCTCAAGAAAGAGACAAAACAGAACGCAAGGGCTGTTTCAGTACCTCAAGGGCTATACTGGGCCCTATATTTTTGGAGCTGTTTTGGCCCCCAGAGCCATTTTGGATTTTTGAAACATGGGCTGTTTTGGCCCCTATTGTAAATAGATTTCCAATCATCAAAAATGAGAAAGCAAGCTGTAAGTATAATAGCTTGCAGGCCGTTCGACAAACCGTGTTCACCAGACTTAGATACTGAGAGAAAGAAAGTGACATTTGAGTTGACGTCAGTGGCATCGATGAATTGGAATTCAACCGCGCAGATTTCCGGATGAATTATTGGTCAGCCTCAACAATTATCACCAACAACGTAATATAATATCTTAATTGTTGACGACGGTTTGACAGTTTGACGCTTCGGCCCATGGCTAGAAACCAGTGCAAAAGTATTCGTTCGCATCTATACCCAAGCTAAAACGATTTGTTAGCTCAAATAGTGAATAATTTGATACTGTCATAATTTGTTTATATTCGCTATTATCCACACACTTGGGTAAAAAGTCTGCGCAGTCTGTTTTTATCAGATAAGAGATACTTCAAATTTGCGTATTGTGGTCATGCCGTGTGCATGGAGACAACGGAGTCACTCTAACCTATATTCTACGGCACCGGACCGATTACATCGACCATATCATGGAATATATATTGTTTCGTATAACTTTTTCTTGTTGATTTATTTGCTTACAGACGACACTATATCAGTATTAGGTTTATAAAAAAAATGATTTAAATATACTATGTACATGTGTGAATTAACTTCTAGTTATAGGTCGGTTTTCACATCCTACGCCGTCTCGTGAAACAGTGAATATTTGTATTTGGTATAAATTTACAAGTTTCTATCACAAATCCCTGAATTTCATTGGCTATCGCATGAGTTACTATTCGCTTATAGAAACCTCTGGCGATACGCCAATGAAAAGCCTTCTTTTAACGAAATTGGCCAATCACAAAATGTGTAGCATGTCACGAGCAATGATCATTAGAGCCAGCGGTTGTTCTGTTAAGCAATAATGGCGCCGAAATTATAACGGAATGGGCAAATGACAGAAGAAATTGAACATTTAGGCGAAGCAATAAGTTCTACAGAAAACAGAAACGGCTACAAAATAGTTAGAATGGAAATTATTAATGGTAAGATGGTTAAATTGTATTTTCTCTGTTCGTTTAAAACGAAGAAACTGCAAATGAAACACATTTCAAAATTACGCTTGCTATTAACAAGATCTCGTGATGTAAACCTACAAGTTAAAATAAATGTTTCTTTCAACTTTTTGTCATTTTTACAAATCAAATGAGTGGATATATATTGTTTCAATATTCTACATGAAAACCCATGCAAAATTACGCAAGAAAACTTTACTTTTCCATCAGTTACTGTACGGGCCAAGGAAATGTCCGAAATGACTGTTAAACGTTTGTTGTTGGCAGTTAAAAAATGTATTAAACAAGCCTCAAAGAATATGTTATTGTTGAGAATTTATTTAACTTTTGTTGGTAAATTTATACTAAAACAATTACACAATTGGCCCTCGTTTTCTATAAGCGATATTGACTATTCGCTCATAGAAAACTCATGCTCGTTGTCTAATTGTTAAATATAATGTAGTTGGCACTTGGTGTGCGTAACCCCAAAAGCAAGGGCTGCAAGGCATTTAACATTACTCAATAAAATTTTGAGTAGTTGACTGAATAACCTACTCAAAACTGAGTAAAACGCTACTCTTACTAAAAAAAAATGAGTAAAGTTTAACGATTGAAATTTACTCAACACTTGAGTAAAGCAAAAGTGGGCGATTACTTGCGTATGAGTAAAAGTTTACTCAGTATTTTTAGTAGTAATTACTCACTAACATTTTAGAGAGAGATAATAGTATATCTGTGTACTGAACTGCAGAAAGAGAACCACACTTAGAAAGTAATTGTTGGATAGTGATAATATCTGCTGTTACCATGGTAATAATGGCGTTTGAAATTTCTCAAATTTTCACGATTTTCTTCTACTTAGAAGCATATTTCCTTTGTCAAAATTTCTAAAAATTGTCATCAGGTCACTTTTTTCCACACAGAAGCTACAGCAAAGTGTTAGGGAAAGTTGTCAAGACAGATTTCTCACTATAAACTTAATGGATTAAAAAAGTGCTGTCTTATGAAATTATTTAAAAACTAAGTATGTTGTAACGTTGAAAGTTTTCCTATTGTTTTATGCACAAACTTTTAAAAAAATTTACAAGCAAATGTGGGATATTTTTTTTTATTGCTCAGACGGCTGCTGAAGTGACAGAATATCAACTAGACAAGATTGCTATTGGCGCATGTGCGGACCCCATACTCGTTACCAGTCCCTTCTTAAATTAACGTAGGGAGCCACCTTAAATAATACTGAATCGGAAAATGCATGTGCTTACTTTCGTCGGGCGATGACTCGATGTAATCATGATTTTGAATCTGCCAATTATCATCTTGACCATCGTGAGTATCTGGAGCTGTAAGCAATATATAACAAACAAATGAGCGAATAAATTCTAAATTTTTAAGAGTATATATAAATTAGAAATTTTTATGATTGTGTTTAAAGAACGCTAAAAATGGCTATTACATGCTCTTCATATCTTATCCCGTTTTCGAATTATAATATATCAATTTGAGCTATGACGACACAAGTATGTCACAGCAGTACAAAACTGAAAGTCTTCGGACTGGTTTGTGTCTGCCTGATAAGGCGGGCGTCATGTCATTGTGTATCTTGTAGGTAACTTTATATGTATGTCCACGACCGTATGTGCAAGTCACGTGGTGCATTGCGTTTTTTCTTCGTCCCATCGGGTATAATAGACCTTTTCACCAATAGCGGCGCCATCTTGAATTCGCAATGCATTGTGGTCTATCCAGGGTAGCAAGCTTAATTAAAAAGGTGGTTGCGTAGTGTGGAGACACAATGAGGTCGTTTTTACTTTATAAACACTTTCGTGGCAAAAGCAACAATTCTCGGACGTATAAAGATAGATTCATGACAAATATACCTTTATACGTTCAAGCATTGTTACTTTTACTAATATTACAACGTTCATATTTAGACATTGTTGCCACGAAAGTATTTATGAAGATAAATTTACCGCGTTGTCTCTCCATACTAAGCAATCACCTTATTAATTGAGGTTGTTACCATGGATAGACCACAATGCATTGCGAATTCAAGATGGCGCCGCTATTGGTGAAAAGGTCCATTGCATCTGCTGCTTTGACATGTTTGTAGAAGTCCTACCGTGACGTCGATCAAAGTTTGCCGAGTTCTCCAGCTTCAGAGCCGCGTCGGAATATTGTTCACATTTACCACCTCTTTTGCAAAGGTAGTTATTTTTTATTTGTTGCCCCGTTTGTTTACATAGGGGGTTGATTGGTTACATTTTCGCATGTAAAAGATGGCCGGCGTACCAATTTACGAATTGATGATTGGACGTGTCACATTTTTTTAAATGTGAGAAATACAGGGTTATTAAATTTTTTTAAGAGAAGAGATAAATATGCTAGCTCGGATATGAGAATTGAGTGTAAATGTTCTTCGAGCTATTTCCAAGCGGGACTCGAACCTACAACCTTCTGATCACCAGTGAGACGTTCTAACCATATTGAGCTACTGGGACTCAGATGATTTGAACGTACGTTGAGTTCGATGTATGACATTAGGGACCTTACGAAGTACGACGGCAACTTCAACGACGACGTCTTCTAAACAAAATAATTCTATAGTTGTGGAACAAAGAGAATGAATAATTTTTAGTCCCTAGAGTAATCTCAACAGCGTCCTCGTTCTTTATACAACGCCACTTAGAGCATTTTCACATCTTCAGGACGACGCCAATGGCCAAAAGATGAGAACTGTTGTTTAAGATTGACCTCAATACAGACACTACAATCTTTTTAACAGTACTGCGGCGTTTTGAAAGTCATTGAACTAGCTTCAAATATCAAATATAATAGTCAGTTAGCCGTGACGTTTTTTAATTATAAAGTTTATGTTGCTTTTTAACCGCCGTCGTCGTCCTAGCATCGTAAGGTCCCTATTATATACTGCTATGTGCAAGTATGGTGATATATATTAATGCATGTTGTTAAGAGAAGAGATGAATATGCTAGCTGAGTAAAATAACTCGTTGAACATTTACACTCAATTATTTTTTTTAATAACGACCTATATTCAAAAAGTTCTTTCAAAACAAATAATAGACAGTTTTAGACTTAGGACGGCAATGGGACGGCGACGACAAAGAGGACGTATGAACGAGGGAGGACTGGACCTGACGTCCTCTGGACGGTTGTTTTGTTGTGATCTATAGACTCAAGACTAGATTCAAGACGGCTGATGAGGACGCGTGTTGCTCGTTTGCTTTGAGATCTTTACTGCGGAATACTGAAACATTATATGGAATTAATAGAAAGTCCTGTTGAACGGTATGAACTTCGGTATAAAAACCATTAACTGGACTAGTTAACTATGTGAACTGGGAATATGAAAGTAATCGAAATACTGAGGTTCCTTCTCGTCAGTTCGCGAATATGTGTCTTTTGACTTGTCAGTTGCCATTTTTACCGCAGATTATAGCTGAAATATGTGTAGATGTACGTTTGACAGTCCATGTTAGCTTGTAAAGTATAAATCTTTTTAGAGAAAAAGTCCAGTACCTATTAGTCAAATATGTTTACTAAATTTTTCATTTCTGATTTGTCGAGTTCGTCACTGCCACGCCAGAAAGCTGATACCAACGTTTTGTTTGGGTAAAATATTTTGATAAATAAGGCCTATCGATAAAATATTTTTGAGCATTTTTTATTAATTTTTTCTTGCATCTTTTAATTAAATGAATGCTCGTTGTCTTCGAGGATGAACCATAGAGCAACCGATAACCAGGTTGACGTGATACAGTGGCGTTTGCCGATCAGGACGTCTTGTCAGGACGTCTTGTCAGGACGTCTTTTGCTCATGTTATCGCTCAAGCCATCTTGAAAAACCGGAAGTCAAGAAAGTGTATGCCGTCCTCTTGCCGTCACTGTCCCAAATCTAAAACTATCTAATATAATAAAGCGAAGTACTTACCCGCTGAATGTCCCGTAATAGCTTCACTCAAGCACGTCCCAGTCCAGTCATTGCCACCATAAAGGTTAAAACCATTTCTTAAATCAGCACCACGCACATTCGAGTATAGAACTTTGACTTTAGTCCATGTGCAGTATTGGGCTTGGGCAGACACGAAGTTGCAGTGAGAGATGTGGGTTTCAACAAACGTCGAGCCATTTAAGCTTGCTTTTTCAAATATTCCAAAGAATATTGTGCAATCAATAAAATCACATTCATCCAGTTTGGAACCTGTAAAGTCGGCATGGCTAAAGTCACATCCTCGAAGGCTAGCTTTGGTCAAATCTGGAACTCGCGAAGGCAAATGTGGTCGATAGACAGGCTTCAAGGTCGAGTTTAAAGACCGATTGTACATTTCACTGACATAATTCACCAACGAAGGCTTGTTTTTGTCCGGAGCTGTGTTTTTAATACTACGCGCAAAACGCTCCAAAACTTTCGGACACTGCACCAAGCAATGTAAGGGTTGGTAGAAACTTGCTTGCAGCTGCCGTTCAGTGTAATCTGCGTCCACGTCTGACGCTACAAAATATGTTCTGTTGGTACAAGTTGAATCGCTAAAACAATCCGCACAATCCTTGCAAGAAACGTTTGTCTCTATCGTTGCACTTTCTTCAACTCGCAACATTTCCAGCATTTGATCTCGGTAACCATACCTTTGTACATCGCAGGCACCATCAGGTTTTACAAAATACTGGAATTGAACTCTATTGAAATCGTGAGACGTTGGAATCGCTTTGCGTAAACCAGTCTTCCGAAATACATCTTGGACGCGCCAATTCTCTTTGCCATCCCTCGTCGTCAACTTGTCTTTCTTGTCCTTTCGTCCCTTCAGAACTTTTTTCAGAAGAATGTTCCTGTCAAAAGGTTCCCCATCTTTCAGATCAAACATTAAATCCACAGCGTAGTGCGCCAAAATCTCTAGTTGTTCTTCATCTTTCAGCATAAACAACTGGAACTCGAAAATGCGACTCAGTTCTTTACCAACTTCTTTCACGATACATTCCAAGGCGGACGATACCACCTTCCTTAATTTACTTTCGATTACTTGGGCGTTTGCCTTCTTTCGCCTTTTGTCAAATTGTTTTACAGCAAGAACCGTACCTGCAACAGCTGCTCCAGCAAATGAGCTCGCTCCAAAAGTAGAGCAGCCTAAGGCAACAGCAATACCACATGCAAGGCTGGCCATTACGGTGGTCCCTGGACCAACGACATCAGCAACCTCTGTTGCTTTACCACCTCTAGGCTGTTTTATCATGTCTCCGATTATTCTTAACTTATCTTTAACTTTGGCTTCCAATTTCTTTTCAAACACTTTGCAATTGCTTTTTATGGCATCAACAACCTACAGTAAAAAACAAGATAATGTCAGATTATCTATGTTCGAGAGAAGCGTTAACTTATTCTTACCTTGTTAATATTAATTAACTATTAAGTTTGTAATATGAGAACTTGTATGTTGTCTCGTTGAGTTGTCTTGTCTGTGTAAATAAATTGGTTCGTTGATTGTCTCGTGTGTGTTTGGTTCGGAGTGAATTAACATCGGAGTGAATTTTATCGTGTGAATCAGCATATCGAATTAGAAAGAACAATCTATTTAACAAGATATTAGTCAGTGTCTGACAGACCGACATAGCGATATAACTCGACTCCCTATAAACATTCACTAATAATCCCCTGGCGGAAGTATCCAGTTTAATTTCTCTATTTTTATTTCTCTAAAATTATATCAACGTGTATATCTACATATCTATAGTACATATCTTATCAATAAATAAATAAATAAATAAATAAATAAACCAATAAATAAATAAATAAATAAACCAATAAACGATTGAATGAATAAATAAATAAAACAAACAAACAAACAAACAAACAAACAAACAAACAAACAAACAAACAAACAAACAAACAAACAAACAAACAAACAAACAAACAAACAAACAAACACGAATGAACGAACGAACAAACGAACGGACGGACGGATGAACAAACGGACGGACGGACGGACGGACGGACGGACGGACAAACAAACAAACAAACAAACAAACAAACACACGAATGAACGAACGAACGAACGAACGGACGGACAAACAAACAAACAAACAAACAAACAAACACGAACGAACGAACGAACGAACGAACGAACGAACGAACGAAGGAAGGAAGGAAGGAAGGAAGGAAGGAAGGAAGGAAGGAAGGAAGGAAGGAAGGAAGGAAGGAAGGAAGGAAGGAAGGAAGGAAGGAAGGAAGGAAGGAAGGAAGGAAGGAAGGAAGGAATCAATCAATCAATCAATCAATCAATCAATCAATCAATCAATCAATGAAATTAATAAAAAAGCGAATGTTCAAAACAAAACATTTAATACTTTAAAGAATAATTTCAAGCATACTAGTGTCCATAGACTCTACCTTGTTTTGACTTTCGTCTGCAGAAGGATGACTGCTGGATTGGTAATTCGGTGAAACTGAAACGCGAATATCAGCATTGATATAAAAATGTTATTTCAAAAGTTAACACTAATATAATAACATCAATATAAAGTACAGTACTTGCCCTCCTTAACTCTTTCCTGTCCGAATCGGTCTTTAGTATTTTATTCTGGCTAACGCCAGACGATTTTATTCACCTGTGGGGAAGCCCTCGGACAGAAATGAGTTAAAGCTACGTTTACACATTGCATTTAATCTGGACGATGTGCGGTTTAAATGCATGTTAAAACCACTATATAACTGGATAGCAGGTTCCCTTTACCAATGGCAGAAATAGAATAATAGCGAGTATTTGGGTCCTTTTTCCCATAGTAGTAACCGCTGACCTTTTTCTAAATGTATCTATAATTAATTTGACCGGACTGAGCTCACAGTCATAAAAAATTCTACAGTGAACGCCGCAAAAACTGTCACTATCTCAACTGTATGTTTATTTTCTTTTATAGCGTTCTAGTGTTTGCATATGAGATGTAGTTAAAGTGATATGATAAGTTGCACGTTTAATAAAAATTTCTATTAATTCATAAGAAAAACGTCATGTATCAGTCTGGAACGAGATTCTCCTTTTAAAGTCGCAGATCACCTTGAAAGAGTCAATACACGAGAAGTCTCACAAAAATAGTTCTCTAACTCATTAATTATTCATGAAATTTTACTCAATCAGACAGCTCCATTATGTCACTTGAATGGGTTTTGATACACCAGTGAAATACTGCATCAAACACTTAGTGTTTCTGCATCAAACACCAGTGTTTCATTTACGTTAAGTAAATAAAAACCACTAAACGATTGCAGGTTATGTTTATTAATATTAACTCCCACAAAGCTGGCTTATTGGCTCATCGTCCTTCTTTTGAGAAGCATTTCAAAAACTTGTTCTGTGTGTTTGATCACGGTATAAAAAACTCGAACGCAACGAATCTTTCAATGAATCTTCTCGTGTTTTGATACTGTGACCAAACCCTTAAATTCATTCTTAAAGAAGTACTTAAAAATATCTCAAATAACGTTAATTTTGTATGCCTGCCAACGAAGTTGTGTACTTTATTTTCTAAAATACATAGTACAAGTTTAGAACTTTTTTAAACCTCAACATCTTCTGACAAACTCTAAAACATACAACAACGTTCCATTACTCGACTCACCATGCTGTGGAGAATCATTCCGAAATCGTGAAGTTCCACTTGCGGTAGCAACGGTTGCGTCTTGATCAGTCTAAAACACAAATGAAACACATGATCTGTCAATAAAAGTACACTGGTTTCTTAAACTTCAAAGCATATAATCACACGACACAATATATGCCAATTTAATTGGATATAATTGGATTAGCGTGGGGGGAAATGTGGGGTCTTTTTTCATTTATTATTACATTTTTTGTTGTTGTTTGAGATTTCGTCGATAAATTTTTTAATAAATTAGGCGCAACTAGGCCTCATTCATACCGACATGCTGCAAAAGGACTATGTATACTGTGTACTAATTCTCAAATAACAGATATTTTTATGGTAATAAACTTCAGCCAATCAAGTTAGAATGTGACCACGTTAGCTGTTGAATAAATTGTATAAGTTTGACTATTGGGTTAAAATTTTTAACATTTGTATACATATGTTACAAAATTTGTCGAAAACTACTTGAATCTCTTTTGTATTGAGAACACGTTTTAGTCAAAATGGTAGAGATTTAAATAATTAAGACAGAAATCAAAATAAATCATATAACAAAGGTGTTGTGGAGTATATTTCAGATTTTTGGCTGCTGTTAAAGTTACCTGATATAACTTGTCATAAAACTGGTGGTGTATATCTTTCACCATTCCGTACGTATCCTTTACCATTCCGTGCATCTCATCCAGTTTCTCGTTAATCTCGTCTTCGCTTTTCTTCCATTCCTTGAGCTGCTCAATATACTCATCTTCCTCGGGGCTAATTGGAGCTTCTTTCAATTCATCAATTTCTCTTTGAGGGATCCCAAAAGCAACGAGCGCCTTCGATATTTCCTGCCATAAATATTCAAATGAATGGTCGTCAATCTGAGTGGTGGTAATATAGGCATAGACTTGATTTCTGTGAAGCTTTATTCGTGGAATATTGGCTGCAATTGACGTATCGCTTGGTGGATGCACAGCAGACCAACCTGTTGCTGTAAGTAACACAGTGAGCAATGTAATATCGAAGTTCTTTGAATCTGGTGGTCCCGCTGCAGGGTACAATAACTTCCATTGTGCAGTATTAATTGCTTTATAACGAAGCTTTTTGAGGGCAGGTTTATTTTCGATGAGGTCGGCAGCTAACGTAGCGGGAGGATGCTGTAGATCAAATGCTGTTTTCAGAACTTTAGTTCCTTTGTCGATCAACAATCGACTCAGGCGTGTGCCGCTGGCTTGATTGTTTAGCTGTGTAGAAGTCATCTGATTGGGTCAAATCTAGAACGACAATGCCCGTATCACTAAACGGAGGCTTTAGGAGTTAAATATAGGGTTTATAATGATAACAAGAAAGGTATATAATTATTTTATGTTATATTTTGAATAGTCGATGAGATTCTATTTTGTAAAGTGTCCCTAACCCCCCAAATATTTTTTTTTCAATTGAAGGCACTTCTACAATAATGAAGACTGTTCGTAAAATTTCGGCGATCGCCAGTCAGGAAGGAAACACTCGGTACAACGATAACCAAACTCGGTTTAATATAAAGTAGAAAGAGTACAACAATGGCTATAGGGCCGAAGTAACAAGAGGAATAATAAGAGAAGCGTGCTTCCCTAATAAGGAAGACATATCCTTATATGGGAGTTAATATGAATTAACATACATTATAATAAAGTCAACAGCTAAGCCACATATGGCGGATATCGATTTTTGTTTTTCAGTTATTGAGGTTTTTGTGATATGAAAATAAGGCATGTGATGACGTAAGATATAAGGAAAGCAGAATTGTGGAACATTTAATACCGTGTGTCTCATCAAAATTATCAAAAATTTTCAAAACTTTGCACGTATATACCGACCGAACGGAAAAAGATTGTTGAAGTTATCTAGTCGTCATATTAACGAATTCGTTTTCAGTTTTGCCATAGCAAGCTTCTTTAGTTTCAAATTAGTTAACTTTGTGGAACCTCTAACCTGAATGTCAGGCCTTTATTTGTTCCCGCCTACCGCTAAACCCGGCAGCGCGGGCAGAGGTGCGGGCGAGCGAGAAGGCGAGAAAAACAAAGGCCTGAGGAAACTCTTAACAAAACTGTGGGGAATCCGTCCATCTCATGGACGGGAGCTCTGATTGGCTGACTAATTGAAGTAAGGATTTTGATTGGTTCATTCAGATAAACAACTGCCCAAAGGTGCACCGTCAAGGTGCACAGCGTGACAAGGTCATCGCCATTTCTCGAATGTGTTTATCGTGTACGTTTCTGTGACCAATTCATTCATTTAATCATTTATTATGTCGGAAAATCAAACCATAGGATTTTTCGAAACCGCTTTGTTAAATTCATTGACACATTTCGGCTATGAGTCTTTGAAACCAGAACAAACGACGTGCATTCGAAAGCTCGCTGTTGACAGCCAAGATGTCTTTGCTGTTTTGCCCACTGGTTTTGGTAAAAGTCTGATATATCAGATATTGCCATTTGTGTTCTCTGAACTTCATCGACTTCAACATGGTACGGTGAGGAATTTCGTTGTAGCAGGTGGAGACCTTGCGAAAAGCAGACTACTTGGGTCCTTCGTTCGATAATCAGGGACGATGGCTACTGAAGGCTCGACTGAAGGCGATGCGAAAGTCCAAGTTGTTTATGGCAGTGCTGAACAATGGTTGTCATAAATTAAAGTGGACCCGTAAGTTACAAAACGGGAATCTCGGAACAGTTAGTCACTATGTGGATGACTGAGTTAATACGGTTGAGATGTGTTTATAATTATGTATCAATATATTAAATGGCCTACCTGCATTCTAAAATTTAAATTCTAAACTGTATAAAATAATTCCCAAACTATTGCGTTTGTTTTTAATATAAAACATCAATATCCAGTCGATCCTTTTCTCCAACGTTCTAGGTTGTGCTTACTGCTACAAAATTATATATTTTATTAATTTAGTCGAAACTATATCAAGGCGGCTATCAAATCGTGTTTATCTTTTATTATGGTGGAATTTTGAATCAATATATATGTATACTCTCAAATTGTCAAATTTCTCGGTTTCTTATCGTATTTTCCAATTCTTCGACTATTGCAAGTCTACCTAGACTAGTCTGGACTAAAACCAGACGCGGAGAAAGACTATATATTTCTGTGGGATGAAATCAAAACGGCGTTCTTTTGACAACTCATATCAATCATACTCGTTCATCATACTCGTTTGTTCTGGTTTCAAATGACTCGTAGCCGAAATGTGTCAATGAATTTAACCAAGCCATTTCGAAAAATCCTTCTATGGTTTGATTTTCCGACATCATAAATGATTAAATGAATGAATTGGTCACAGAAACGTACACGATAAACACATTCGAGAAATGGCGATGACCTTGTCACGGTGTGCACCTTGACGGTGCACCTTTAGGCAAGTTGTTTATCTGAATGAACCAATCAAAATCCTTACTTCGATTAGTCAGCCAGTCAGAGCTCCCGTCCATGAGATGGACGGATTCCACAGTTTTAATAAGAGTTTCCTCAGGCCTTTGTTTTTCTCGCCTTCTCGCTCGCCCGCACCTCTGCCCGCGCTGCCGGGTTTAGCGGAAGGCGGGAACAAACAAAGGCCTGACATTCAGGTTATGGAACCTCCCTCCACTATTACTAACTCCAAAACGGCAGTACTTGGGAGAAAACAAATAATCCCATTTTTAGTGCAAAGTTTTCGAATTTATTATTGTGATCAGTGGGGCAATTCAGTGCAGTCAGGCATAGTGTAAACTACCGGGGGGTACGATTCTAGGTGTACGTGTTGAAAATAATTTAAAACCACAAATACAACTCTCTCAAAACTGAACATTCTTTTTAAAAATCTCAAATGTCAAACGAACTGTGTACATGTATGTATACTCATGTTTATAGGCATGTAATGCAAACCATGTTTAAAACGAAAATACTCTGTTGATTCAAATTGAATCCAAAGTATTTCTATAAGTAGCCTCCTTCGCAGACGCCAACGCCACCGTCTGCTCTGCGGAGCACGAAATTCCTTTCCTGAAACGGACCAATCACAGCTAACTTCCCAAATGGCTTGTAATATTGACGTTCAAGATCTACGCGCGTATCTCAACTCAAGCCCTGCCTTTGGTCTTTAATACTGTCAATAATGGAGTTGCTGGTCATATAGTTGTGGTTGTCTCACCGCTTGTTAGCCTAATGAAAGGCCAGGTCAACAAACTGCGAAAAATCGGGATTTCTGCTGTATTCTGCGGGGGTTTTGTAGCCCACAAGGCGTCTGCGAAGGAGGCTAGACATCCCCGTAAAATTTTATTCGCTAGATACATTCTCCAACACTTGTAGCCTTTTCAAAAACGTTCGCGCAGATCTGTTTAATACACGGGCATCAAGAACACATTTATAATACCATTCTTCGTAAGTTTCGTAAAGTTCTAAGCTATATACTACGCAAAATTTTAGCTTTCAAAGAAACTAGTTCGCTTCAATCCCTGTACACCTTTGGCTTTTTGTTGTTTACAATCTTTATTACTTCACACGCTCTTTAATACGCTTTACATTGGTTTTCACGCATATTTATTTGCACGAGCAGAAAGAACATAATCAAAACATTATTCTTCATAAATTTCGTGAAGTTATGAGCTATGCTACGCGAAATATTAGCTTTCAAGTAAACTAGTCCCGGCAGTTCGTACAAGACAATCCCTCTACACGTTTCAGTTTGAGTTTTTGTTTACAATCTTTCTCTTACGCTCTTACGCTTTACACTGACTTTCACGCATATTTATTTGCATGGGCAGAAAGAAACATAATCAAAACATTATTCTTCGTAAATTTCGCGAAGTTCTAAGGTAAACTTTTCAAAATATTAGCTTTCGACTAAACAAATTTCACGGGCCGGTTTTTAGTGCAATGTTTCACAGAAACTTTGCAGTATTGTGATGAGTGGCGAAAATTCACACGATAGTGTAAACTTTCCGGGGGGTAAACTTACCAGGTTTGAAAGGCTAAAACCACTGAAAATGTGAAAACACTAGTATCAGTCTTTCATAGACGACAAATATTTATGTCACTTGAAGCCCGTAAGCCCTAAAGAGCGATAACAGACAGGTTTGTACCTTATCTATGGATATTTCTTGAAAGACGTGTATATCTTAATTTACCAAGAATGAAAGAAGTTCCCCCCCGGAATATATTAGAATACCACTGCGCACGCGTGGTTTTGTTTGCGACTGGCGAATACAACAATGGCGGAGAAACGCAAAGGAGCGATCAATTTTCTTCTCGAAACAACGAATTTCTAGGCTTAACTGCATGGCTAATTAAATATGGTCTGGGCGAAAGGATTTATTGTCTGCCTAGCGGAAGGTGCGAATCAATATTAAAAGCTTTATATTTAACTTTAATATGGTCTGGCATGTTGACGATGTTGTGAAGTCGGTTTGTAGAGTGTTGTTGGTTCGTGTCTGTTATATTTTACACGAGTGGCACTCGAGCAGTTTTGCACGCCAGCTCAATAACAAATTCTGTATACTGGAGATTGTAGACTGTCTTGGCATTTTGATTTGGCGTTCAATAAGCAACTGTACGAAGAACCCTGGCCATATAGTAAACATGAATGTTTAAGTTCTACATGTGTCTAGCTGTACCTGCGTGAACTTAGCGCGTGATTGGGCAGACGATTCGCAAGGCTAATAACGTGACGCTAGCAACATAATCATCAGACGATCGTACAAAAAGTTACTTATCTTTACATCCACTTGGCAAATTTTAGTCAATGTTGATCTGGGTTGACTGGACGTCACACGATACGTATTAGTATCGGAATTCTTGTGATGCGCCAAGCTTTTTATGCAAAAAATTCGAGGAGTTCAAAGAGATCTTGATGTTATTAAACAGACTGTTCAAAGAGATCTTGATGTTATTAAACAGACTGGAAAACAATAGTGAAGGGCACAAAAGACGTCAGTATCAGGCGCGCAACTAGGGGGGGGCTTGGGGGGGGGGGGGGGGGTTGCAACCCCTGCCCTTTTTAACCCCTGCCCTTTTTGTGAGACCTTTAATACTAGGTTAGACATTAGATAAACAGATAATTAATCTTGTTGTAGCACGCAATACAATTATCCGCATAAATGCGAGAACAAAATAAAAATTTCCGCACCCGAAAATACGAGAAAAGCGTCCTAACAATGCAGGAAATGCCGTTTGAGACCCAAAATTCAAAACATTTCAGGGGGTGCATGCCCCCGGACCCCCCTAGAATCTCCGCTTCCCATGCCACTGGCTTCTAGTCCCAAATTGTTTAGAATACTGGACGACTTTGCCCTTTTTTTGCGTTCAACCCCTGCCCTCGAAATTTTCTAGTTGCGCCCCTGAGTATTCATGTTTGTCGGAGATTATAATTTTTTTTGCGTTCTTGCCAAGAGAAAATGACTCTCTAAGAATCCCTCGAGATTTTATTTTGGGTTGTTTATCTGAGTTTTGGCTTGTATTAAATTAACTTGAGCTTTGCTCAAGAAAAGGGACTGACAGGTTGCGGGGCTGGCAGCTCTGTCCGTACACGTGGCAAAAATTGTTATTATCTTTGACTAGAAACTTTGCACTATCCTTGGGATCTAGTTTAGATTATATGGTCTGGAAACTAATCACTATACTGATAACTATCTTCTTCAGTTTCGTAGACTGTGTATACATGCATAGTTTTGAAAATGTTCGATGCGTCATTTTGATGATATACACGATATTAAATGTTTCACAATTCTGCTTTACTTATCTTACGTCATCACATGCCTTATTTCCATATTACAAAACTGACCACAAAAACTTAGAACAGAAATCAATGTTGTCGAACTTTCAAAGACATTCAAGTGATTCAACATTGATAATATAGGGGTGTTTTCAATCTAAACCTAAAACATTTTGGGTTAGGGGCACTTTAAAGTATGTTCACACGATACAATTTATCGAATCCGATTTTCCTCATGTATGTGATTAACTTTAAATACAGCGAAAGCGACAAGTACAATATTTGCTATTCCCCCAAATCCTCTAGTAAGTACATGAAGTATTGCATATTAGTCATGTGAATAGACCAATTATATATATCGTTATTTAGATTATTAAAATCATTTGATGCTTGGCAAACAAGTTTTTGCTTACTCAAGTGTATATGACATATTGAAATCACACATTGGATTGTTTAAGATCAACAATCTTTAAAAGATATGCTGTTTAAGCTGAGAATATCGATAACAAAGTTTTTGAAAATCACTAATCACTTTTTATCCGATTAACAACTTCTGATTTTAATAGAAAATCACAAAAAAAGATTCATTTCTTTCAAAATTTTCTTTTCATAAATTATTAAGAATTTGATAAAATGTTGTGGATTTAACTATCAGTAGTTTCGGTTGTTTGATATGAAAATTAACAACTGACAATCTGAAATTCAAGACTGTGCAATAAAAAGGATTATTTGTAATGTGTAAATTTATAATTGGTCGCAAAACAGAACAAGCACAAAAGGTTTTTGTCATCCTGAATACTTCTATAAGATGCACAATGAAAAGAACGGTTTAAATACATGTTCCTGCATATTGAGAAGAAATCTCGAATGATTTTAATAGTAATCTACCTGGGTGATGTTGAAATTCCGATGCTATTGCGATCAGCTATATATATATTGCAATAGTATCACAACTATTCAGGCAGTTATACACTGTAGTATCACAACTATTTAGGCAGCTATACACTAGTGTTGTATCACAACTATTGCTATAGAATCACAACTATTGCTATAGAATCACACAACTATTGCAAGAGTATCACAACTGTTGCTATAGAATCACAACTATTGTTATAGAATCACAACTATTGCAAGATTATCACAACTATTGCAATATTATCACAACTATTGCTATAGTATAACAACGATTGCTATAGTATCACAACTATTGCTATAGTATAACAACTATTGCTATAGTATCACAACTATTGCTATAGTATCACAACTATATTGCTATAGTATCACAACTATTGCTATAGTATCACAACTATTGCTATAGAATCACAACTATTGCTATATAATCACTATTGCAAGAGTATCGCAAAGAATTAACAAAAAAAAAAACACAAATAGAAAACAACACATTTATTTTATGTTTTTTTCATGTTCTGATTATTTTAAAGTTGAAAACATTATTTTAATTATTGGCATTTATGCCCGCATTGCGGGATTTCACACCTTGATATTTGGCTGCCTGTGTTGTGTGGGAAATATAAAATAAATTGCCTAACCTTTCAATGTTAAAAATGTTCTTACCAAACCAATTCTCCTGGGTAATAACCCCAGATGTAAACAATTGACACTTAGTAAATATTTATTAAATAATACTCAATGCATTTTGTAGAAAATAAGACGGTAAAATTGCAAGCAGAGATCTTTCCTACTTCCGCCTTCTTGATGCAAACGCAGTCCAATCTTTTCCAACGAACAAGACAGCGAAGGACAACATAATGAAACGAAATTTCAACAGCCACTTTTCCAACTGTATCAGATTGAAGAGGTTTTGCTCACACAAGCAGGTATTTCTAGCTTTTTTAACGTCAAAAATCAATAACAAACAAAGCTTCCAAGGTTCCGCCCTGACAGCCAGTTGACCAGTTAACGAGTTAATCATCTTGATATATTATGCTGGTAAGCAAAATGGTAGTAAATGTAGTACAGCCATTTGCGTTCAAGCGCAAACCGCAAACATTTTCTCGCGTTTTTTTTTACGTTTAGAACCAGCCGTTTACCGTTAAAAGCGGGCATGTTTTTACCGCCAAATTAACACAATGCCAGCGCCAAAGGTATCCGTTGTGTGGGCGTAACTGTCGTGTTTTGATAAGCCTGAAGATATGTTTCAACGTTTCAAGATAGATGAATGCACGTTCAAATTGTGGGTTTGCGTAAAGACTATGGCTGGAAATGCTAGTTTAATTTGAGTTTCGGGGAGTTAAAAGTATCTTTGTCACTAGAGTACCGCAGTGAATTGATTTCTGTCAGATATCGACGTGGAATTTCCAATTTCAAGCAATACATTCGTTATTTGTAATTTTCGATTTCCGAAATCGATGGTTGCTCAATTTGGAGAACTTCTATAAGTTCTAGGTCATTTGTCAGTTTACCCCACCCATTCGATACGCCGCTTCAGTATATTCTTCGCAGTACCTTCCATACCTATGTTCAAGGAATAAATAAAAACACAGAAATGCTAAGGCTTGCCGATAAGCGAGATAATTTTGAATGAATATAGCCAGTATCGCTATCGCTGCCTTCCGGCTTCCGTAAGAATTCTTTTAATTCTTTTCTTGAAATCTTGTAGCCAGGGGTTTCCAGAATTATGTAAACGACCAAATTTGTTTAGATTCATTATCAACACAACGTGCAGACGTACATTCGCAAACGTTGAGACGTATCTTCAGGCTTATCAAAACATGACAGTTACGCCCACATAACGGATACTTTTGGCGCTGGCATTGTGTGAATTTGGCGTTTAAAACAACGGTAAACGGCTGGTTCTAAAAGTAAAAAAACGCGAGAAAATGTTTGCGGTTTGCGCTTGAACGCAAATGGCTGTAATATGTACAGTACTTACCGTAAACGAATAGGAGTGACAATATATTTAGAAATAGTCATTAGCGAAAACAGTTTGCCTGCCTGTCGTATTTGTCGATATGCAACCCTGCCCTGTCAATACTTTCTTTGGAAATCAAAATGCTATAATGAAAAGATTTTCCATAAATTATTCCCTTGACTGCTTCTCGGTGTGAAGAAGTTTCCAGATGCTCTTTAGCCCATCAGATCTATCAAAGAAATGTTCATCAACCGTCAGAAATTTCCCCGCCGAAACTTACCGGTCCAATATATATATATATATATATATATATATATACAAATCGAAATATAGTAAGGTTTTAGTACTGCCGAAGTTATTCAACGTAGATTTCTAACGTTTCGAGCGAAGGCCCTTCGTCACGTTTCTCTCTGACGAGGGGCCTTGGCTCGAAACCTTAGAAATCTACGTCCAATATTTTCGGCAGTACTCAAACCTTACTATATAACTGATTTCGATTTGTATCTCAACACAGCCTACGCAGCACATTACCTTTGTTTCACTGTCGAGAAATATATCGTTTTGCGTTCCTATAGCCCCTCGCTCCCGGAGGAAATATAGAACAAGGCTTCCGCAGTTGAACTGTTCAGAAGTCTTGTCAGAAGTTCCGCCACGGCAGAATATATTTCTCAAATTAATGGTAATAATTCACATAGGAATCAGTTACCGAGACAATTTATGGCAGTTTATTGCAACATTTACCAACAGCAGGACAACTTTTACCTCAAATTTCTCTTTAAATACAAATTTCTATATTTGAGAAGCTCGTCTATCGCCTCATTATTTTCAACAGACTTCTTGGTGTTTTCAAATCAGATAATAAAACTGGTTTCTGGGTATGATATATTATATAGACAATTGATATACATACATGAATAGACAGGCAAAATAATAGTGAATGTACTTACGGAAAACAACGCATTTAGAAGTATTAAACCAGCGATAACTTTCAAAATATTTCTGAACGCAAACGCCTTTCTTCTACCCTGGGTGCCAGAGGTTTTTCGACGCTCGTGGGGGATAACGGCGGCACACGAGGAAGCCAGGCGTTAAAGTGGGAGGGGTCAACCCGGAAGGCGAGCGCGAAAAACCTCTGGAATACCGAGCCGTGTTTTACTGTTTTGATTTGAAATTTGAAACCGCCGTATCCGAGGGCCGTACGGGTAATCATATTTTAACAATCCAGAGTCAACTCTATTTTGTATTTCTCAAACAAGTAATAATGCTATCGTCTCGACAGTTTTCTATACATTAGACCACTAAAAATTGCTCAAATTTAATAAAACTGGACCACTGGTTTGATTTTAGTTCGGGCGACGTGACGCTGCCCGATATAGTCACTATAAACTTTCCGCCGTCTGTTACTTGTGTAATATGCAGACACTCAGACAGTCTGTTATATTTCCAAACTATGCATTGTTGAACGCTATCTTGTACGTATGTTGTTATAAATTTCATAAGCTTCCCTTTGATGTATGGCTTATGTTTCTGGGTTATATGGAACTTTTTCAAATGTCCAAAATGTTCACTCAATAAATAACTATTTATTTACTTAACGTCTCACATGAAGTCGGTTATAGAATTTCAGATGTTTAATTATATTAAACGCAGAACTTGAACGACTTGAACTACACTTCAAATGAAAGCTTATAGATTTCTAACAACATACTTACAGGATATATTTCAACGATGCTGTCTTGTTTGTTATATATACATATATATATATATAAATAGTAATAAATATGCCTAATCAAATTTGTTGAGTCGTTCTACCTCCATTTGTTTATATATAATATATATATATATATATATATATATATATATATATATATATATATTCAATGACGAAAACGTCTCGTCGCTGACGTCGCTTTAATTCCTTCATGTGTGATTCGATCAAAGAAATCAACGGACACAACACGAGCATTACAGCATTTTTCGGGAAAGTCGTGTAGCCAATATCATAAAGCTCTTGACACATAGCTGGAACCAGTTGGAAAATTAGAGATTTTCCAAAACCAGTTGGTAACATGGCAAAGACATCACGCTGTTGCATGAAATTGAACAGACATTCAGCTTGATTCTCACTGAGCTGGCAAACCTCGAGGAAATGCTTTAAAACATTATCCACACACTCAGAGAAATCTTCGCGAGAAAGTAAAGTCATTTTACCAAAGAAACCTTAGTTTACATGTAAAACGATCAACCAACAGCAGAATTGTTTGTTTGCGTTTGTGAATCCTATGAAATTCGGGACTAGAATTGACAAGACGCTTGTATGATTATCAGATGATGACATAAGCGTTCGATATTCAATAAAACAGCTCGTTAGATATGTTTTTTTATTTTGATCAATCGGAATTTACATCCAAATTTCTGACTAAAAATGTCATCTTAGCATATTCATTGGTTCGGCGGGATCAGAGGAATCGCGCTCTGGTCCAGAGGTTCTTCCCGCTCGCCCTTTTAGTATCCCCTCAAATATCCCCTATAATCCCCTGCTAACCCCCTGCGTGGAAGAACCTCTGGCACCCAGGGTACCTTTCTTCATGTCCGGGCGTGAATTGTGTAATTTACCACGATGCACTGCGGTCGTCGGTTAATTTCTTGGACAATGAAATTCCGCGAACCACAGGCGTCTCAATTTCAAGGTGTGTGGTAGCCAGCAGTGCGGGTGTTTTAACGGTAATTTTGAAAATACATGCCTTGCTATAAAACCCGTAAACAAACGAACGAATTTGTCTTAAATGTGTGAATAAAATCTACTACATTATGTGAATAAAATATACTAACCTTGTCAATATGATGTCTTGTCTCGTGTTTTATTCGTCGTCGAGTTGGTTTGCCGCGATTTACGGCGAGTTCTTTGCGACGCCGTTGCTTCCCACTTCGGCGACTCTTCGGAACCATATATAAAATAGAAAGGTTGCACACTTCAGCGAGGACACCCCGAGCTCAAAGTCAAACATCTCCGCTCAAAATCGTCGCTCGACCATAATTCTTTCACGAGCGCATAGCACGAAGGTTGGACTTACACAGGCAAAAATAAGATTTACAAAATGAGTAATATATCTGAAACTAAAGGCCATGTCACACGAGGCAATTTTCCTTGCAACTTGCAACGCAGTGGCGTTGTATTGCAAGTTGCAACAAAGATTTCCTCGTGTCACACCCCATGTTTGATGTTGGCAACTAGTCTCGCAATGAAAAATTGCGTTGCGAGTCGCAGTGCAAAGAAAGTAGAAGCAGCTTCTACTTTTCGCAACGCTACGAGACAAGTTGCAGCGTGTGACACCCCCACTGCAACTTGCAAAGCGTGTGACACCCCCACTGAAAATTGCCTGGTGTGACATGCAGGGGCGTGGCGAAGGAATCACGATTGGGGGGGTGTCGTATGATAATAATGACCAATTTTTTTGCAATGATAAATAAAAATTTTCATATCAGAGACATGTGTAAAAAAGTGTAAAAAAGGCGAGAATTGATCGAAAGACTTGTAATGTATAAATGGCTATTTAGGAGCTGGGATTGGAAAGACAAGACAAAATACCCGTAAGTTAGTCACTTAGCAAAATAAATGCATAATTTATGACACGCCAGTTTGTGATGACTGATTAAGGTCGAAACCACTGATCTGTATCAAAATACTTCAAACAGTCGAGCCTCTGTTTTCACTGGTCTGCGTTCTCTAGATCGGAAATACTTCACTACAGAATACATCAAGTGCACTTACTTAAACGCCATCTTTTCTTGGGGGTGTCTGGGAAAGCTATTGACCAACTATTGACCGACCAGGGATAAAAAACCCCAACAAATAATTTTTAAAAAAAGAAGAAATTCACCTTATTTTCTCGCACTATTTCTATTTTGAACACCGGCAATTCCTCGTTTGACCAACTATTTGATATTTAGAATTATTGGGGGGTCGCACCCCCCCCCCCCCCCCCCCCAGTCGCCAAGGCCCTGGTGACATGGCCTAATTAGAAATAATTCAAAATGGAAGGCGCCCGTTTGCAAACGGTATCCATGAAAACAACATAATGTGAACGTTGGAGTGTATTTTCCCATAAGTATTCTTGTGCAAAGTTTGAATTATTTCTACTTCATAGATTCAGATATATTACTCATTTTGTAAATCTTACTACCACTTGCGTTCAAGCGTTTAGCGAATAACTGTTAGTTGTTTTCGAGTTTTGAAACAAACGTTGTCCAATGACAACTATACGTTTGACAAATCAAATCAATAACGGATAGGGGGTGTAACTTTCCGTTGTCAATACTTGTCATCGTTCTTTTCACACGGCAGCGTTTGCTTGGAATAACTTGGCTTTGGCTTAATTGTGAGAATTGGAATGATAGCGAATGCAGATCGTCTGATAAGGGTACTTCACTTCGATGTGACCCTTGTTTGCCCTGGCCTGTGAGAAAATATCAACGCAACGTTGAAACTTGAAACGGAAGCAATAACAACGGTAAGTTACACCCCCTATTCGTTATTGATTTGATCTGTCAAACGGAAAGTTGTCATTGGATAACGTTTGTTTCAAAACTCGAAAACAACTAGTTATTCAGTATTTTTGCCTGTGTGAGTAAATGACGTCACGAGGCACCTAATTTACATGTTTCAGAAACTTAAATATATCGAGAACGAGACAATATTTTGAGAAACTAAAAACGTTAGTATTCCTCATTTGGAAATTATAGTTTACTGATAACAATACTAGATTCACGATTTTTTCGCCGTAGTGCCACTTTAAATAGAAACACGGAAAATGTTTTCTATTTCTTAAATGTTTGATAATAGCAAAGATATATTAATAGGAAGCAAGTTGGTCTTGGAGGGGCACAGCTTCAAACGGGGCACTTTGTTCAGGGGGTGGGACTTCAAAAGGACACTTGAAACCCCTGTTTTATCATAAAAAGGACACTTTTCTGTTGCAAAAGGAGCACTCCAAGACAAAGTTGGGCGGGGGGGGGGGTGCACATGTCCTGTTTTCCCCCCTGCGCCCCTGATTCAACCTTCAGTAACTCATGTGACGTCAACATGTTTAATTTGCATATCAAACAATGCACTACATGTATACGTACAAGTGTACAACTTATCATAAAACTGAAATATCTCAACAACGAAGCAAGAAAACGAAAAACTGCAAAAAACGTTACTTTGTTATTCATAGGCCTTGAAATTTCTCGGAACTCGGGCTATCGCCGGCCAAGGCTCGCAAAGTTCTGAAATTGCAACGTAAGCATTTTCGCCTGATCGCAGGCTAAAGCATTCCAATGCAGGTGAAATTACAACTAATTCAGAATGTACATGCACAGTTACTCATAAAACGCAGAGGAGAAGAGCGTGTAGAATGACTTATGAAACTACTACAGCTGCTGGTTAAGAAGTTAACAGTTTAATACTGTATTTCAAGTCATTGTGCCGCCATCAAATCGATTTAAAATGCGTCGTTTATATCGTGCTGCTTTCAAGTTCGTTGGCATCTTGACAACTATATATAATGTTTATGTACTTAATACTACCCCGAAGTACTCTGGTTAGCACTTAGCAGTGGACAAACGAGAAAGACGTTAATTGGTAAATATTGCGTAGCGAAATAGATAGATCTGGTTTGCAAATCGTTTTATTCTTTGTGCTTTGTATTTTAATAGTTGTGGTACCATTTAGGCCCTTTTTGCATGAAGCGGTTGACAGTCCAATCCACATGTTTACATGGGGAATCCGGTCTGCTTGGAACATGGTTTTCGGTTTTTGAACACTATTTTCTGTGCTTCCTCAATTTCTGCCATTTAGCACGACACGCACCAACTTAAAACATCTGTAACCACCCCTACAAGTTTCTCCACAGATTTAAACTTTTCACAAGAACGGTTGTGGAGACCATTACCCCTTGGCTACGCCACTCAGACTATTTATTATGGAAAATTGAAAATGACACAAAAAAGCCAGATAATATACAAATAATGAATGGTCCCTTATTGTAAAGGAATAGAAGTGACAATATATACCTCAGCTATAAATACAGTCATTTAGTGAAAACAGTTTGCTTAACTCAAATGCCTTCTATGCCTTTTGTATTCATCCATGTGCAACCCAGCCCTTTCAATACATTTTTTTTAAGTCAACGTCATGCTTATGAAAAGATTCTCCATAAATTATTTGCTTCACTGCTTCTTGTAGCAGAGAAGATTCCAGATGCTGGGCAGACCCTACTCGAGCAAATGTTCCAGCACATAATTTATATTCTTTTTAGGGAAGGTTTTATTTTTTTAGCGAAGGTTCATTGTTTATGATAGGGGTGGTCCCCAAAATTTAAACATTAAAAAAAAAAATTCACCCTTTTTATGCACAACCTAATAAAGGAGCACCCTCATCAATGATCAAAAATGTATACTCTCCCCCACCTAACCCAATTCTTTATGTGAAAGATGCATTTGGGTAAATCATGTAAAGGCTTAAGTTTAATAGTTTATTCTACTTGTAATTGACCAACTGGCCATTGCATAACTAGTGTTCAATCATATTTAAATAAGACTCATTGCTGTATAGTAAGAACTTTTACAGCTACAAGTACAGTATGTCAATATAATATTTACTACCATCCACTACCATGTTGATTAATGTTTAATAATATAAATGTAGTGCTTCTATGCATAGATTCTACAAATATCATAGACACAGTTCATGTGATCAGGGGCAGTGGAACTAGGGGGCACTGGCCTCCCAAAAAATTTTGTTTGGTGGGAATAATTTAATTCTTTCCATCAATTTATCCTCAATAAACAATATGACCGCATTATAATTTTTCTGTGTACTTTAGCCTAAAAATGCACTAGAATGTACAGTGCATCTAAAAATTGAGGAAGGTGCCCTGTACTGCATGCACCCTTGCCAAGTTCATGTCAATGCTGCTCAGTTAGACCATCTATACTGGCTGCAAATGCCATTGTGCCCCTCCCCCCAATAATTTCTATCTACCACTGCCCCTGGTGATATATAAGAGAATACTATTTTTATGGAATTACACTATTATCCAAGACACTTAGTTCAATCCAGGACAATGTGGTGGTGGCCATGGTGGAAATGAAAGTAAAGTCAAATAGTGAATTATGTAGCATAATATCTCAAGTTAAATGTATAAAAATATAAACATCTTTCAAAATATTTTTGCAACTTTGATAAATTTTTATCTCCATTGATTATTTCTCCTGCTATCGATTAATTCCCCTTTAAATCTTTCCTTTAAATACCTAGATACCCTTAGATTTTCATCCCTCCCCCTCTCCCTCTCTCCCCATCTCCATTTCCCACTGCCCCCTCTCACTTCCTCTCCCCTCCCCCCCTCCCCCCCCCCCATCCTCTATAAGCAATGCTAAAAATTGTTTAATCTGAAAAAAATTAATACTTGCCCCTCGGTCCCCTCCACTTTTTTTTTACCAGCCTCCCCTAACCATAGTGGAGGGATATACTGTAGTTTGGAAACTCGGCATAAGTCATGGTTTTGTTCAATTTGTCTAATTTCACGGTCACTGAACGTATTGTATTTTCTGTATAATGAAGCAGTCATCCAATAGCAACGTTTGGGTTTAATTAGTGCAGTCCTTCATCCTCAAGTGTTGTAAGTCCTTTGTTCGTTGTGTAGTCCTTCGTCATCATGTGTCCATATAATTTCCTTTCTTCAACCAATTGCCTTCCTCAACATGAACACAATAACATGGCCATTTCATAATCTTGAAAGACAATGGAGCTTCCAAACCATTCCCCTCCACTAACTATGCCCTAACCCATAAATTATGAACCTTCCCTTACTTCTCTTCAAATTATATATTTTATCCCCCCTCCCCTCCACCCATGGGCAAGGCTAAAAACGTTTGAACCCCTTGTTAATCTAGAAAAGACACTTGTCCCCCATTTTTCCACCAGATCTCCCCCCCCCCCACCCCCCCACCCCTAACCTATACATTATGAACCTTACATTACCATCTCTTTAAATCAATAATATATTAATATATCGTTTTTGCGTACTGTAGGTCTTTTCTCCGCTCCCGCTTTTCACCCTACCCCTTGTTCCCGGGGGAAAGACCCCAAGCTTCCGCAGCTTAAGTTTCGCAACGGCAGAATATATCTCTCAAATCATGAATATTATAATTCATAAAGAAGTCAGTTACCACGAGGCAGTGGCAGTTTATTGCAACACTTACCAACAACAAGACAACTTCTACCTTAAATTTCTCTTTAAATACGGATTCCCATATTTGAGAAGCTCTACTCGACTATCGGCTATCGCCTCGATTTTATCATCAGAGTACTCAATCAAAACATAAAAGGGTTTCTCGTGTGTGATATATTATATATGCACACTTGATATACATACATGACTAGACAGGCACAATAATAGTGAATGTACTTACCGAAAAGAACGCATTTAGAAGTATTAAACCGACGATAATTCTCAAAATATTTCTGAACGCAAACGCCTTTCTTCTGCGCCGTGAACTGCGTATCCTTACCGCGATGCACTGTGGTCGTCGGTTAATGTTCCGCAAACTAAAGGTAATTACGTGTTGACAATTCAAAATATCAACATGCATATTCAATAACGCATGAACGAACGCATTGTTGAAATATAAAGGCTTTAATCAGTGCCCACAAACACATCAGCGCTTTTGGTAGGAAACATTGGTTGAACTCTCATTAATAGATCGATGAAATATTATCCTCTGGTGTGATCTCGAGACTGAAAAAAAGAGTCGACGCGCCAGAAAAAAGATGACGTGCGCGCTGACCAGAAACAGAAGATTTTTTTTGGCCTAACCTAAGGGACGTAGGAGACGGTGGGTTGGGATCAAGGGCACACGCCCCCCCCCCCTTTTTTTTCCACGAAAATCCTTTTTTTTCCCTAAATAATGCCTAAATAATTACTAATAGCTACACTTCAGCAGAAATTTCACAGCTTTGTTGCTAAATGTGTTTTCAGGCTTCCAGTAAATCTGCTAACAAGTGGTAACAAACTTGTTATTCTATCAAGGCACATCAAGCTTGCGATCAACAAGTTTGTTGTTTGATCGATGTCCAGAACCATAGCACATCAATGAAACAATCTACAACATGCTTGTTGATATAACGAGTGTCACAACAATTACCAACGAGCTTGTGAACAGTCAACATGTTACAAAATTGTCACATAGTTTTGAAAATGATCATCACTCAACACTTCCTATTTAGACTTTCAAATATTGCTAAATTAACCCCTTGCAGGAAACGCCATTTCAGAGGTCTCAGATCTAGAAATCCTAAATTTCTGCCGATCCATACCCCCCTTAAATAATGTTGTCACACTGATTTGAAAACGTCAAATTTTGCTCACCACGTCTTATTTGCCCCACCGCGGTATACATCAAAGAGAATCGACGTATGACTAAACTAAGTATAGGTTAGTTACCGAACCCGAGGTAACCACGTCAGTTAGTTACCGAGGTGCGAACCTACTACATGGTGGTTGTACACCAGCGAACTTGGGATGGGCAACTTAATGCTCATGCGTAGCTGGGATAAATTATATTATCCTGGGGCATTCACTTGATTTATGCGTCTTTGGGAATAATTATTATAAATAATTAACAACCGTGGTACATCAAAGAAAACCGAGGTGATCATGAACTAAGTATAGTGTTTATTATATGGAGAAGAGTATTTTACTAGCAACTGAAACACTCGTAGAATCCATATTTCACTACATCCAGGAACAGAGTGGCGTATTTCTCGTATGCAACGCTCGCGAGTGACATATCGACAAGTCAAAATTTTCACGTTTTCCTGTAAGTTTCGAATCAAGTAAATTTGAGCCAGTAACTTCTCTTAATTCAGTTTTTCACGTAAATTGACTTCTTCGGAGAAGCTAGGTTGTATTTTTAGTTTGTATTTTCTAAAAGTTTAGGTCAAGTGGTTGTAGTTTTTGCATTAAACTCAGTTTATCAACATCACTTCCACGCATAATTTCATTGTCCATATAATAAATAGAACATTACACGGTTGCTCAAAGCATACATAGTCAATCGAGATATGGTCTGCAAACTCAGCTAAAGTCTTTGGTCTATCTTTTTGTTCGCCTTTATGCATTTTTGTGCACGGTGCACGGTCAATGAACACATTGTATTTTAGAATAATGAACGAATTGTCCAATAGCAACGTTTCAGTTCAATCACTCAACCGTGTTATTTAAATATTAATAAACCTAAAACAAAAGATGTGCACGGTGTAAGGTACGGTTGAACATAAAATACCAGCTCATTATAGGCGCTTTGAAGTTTGCCGAGTTTCCAGACCATATCTCGATTGACTATGCTCAAAGTTATGGATTTTATGTTCTCGTGGGAAGAGCAATATCGTCCAATATCGATATTGTCCATGCCACTCGAACATAAAATCCATATCTTCTCTCCACCGTGTAATATCCCCTTTATATATGCACACCTTGTCTTGAGGGAGGCCCTTAGTGTTTCATAATCTTATTGGGGCCGGGGAGGGGGTGGGAGGGCGCGCTTTATAAAAATAGCGGGAATGTACATATGCACCTCTCTGTACTTTAATTATTAAGCTGATCAGTTTGATTTTTCGGTTCTATATAGCTCTCCAGTTGTTTGATTGGTTCCTTTGCAAATGGACAGCTACAGTAGTTCAAGATAAATGTTTTTCTATGTTGGTATAGTGTTTTCAGCTTGAGGTTGGTAAAGTTTCGTTTGTTTTTGCTGTACAAGCTGTCGTAAGTTAAACTTAGACTAAAACTTGTAGCCCAACAAGTACTTGTGACACACGCACGGTTTGACTCGTTCCCAGCTATAAATGGTCGGCTGCCATCTGAGTTCTAGTGGCAGTAGCAGCGTGGCTGTGAAATAAAGACCGAGCCGAAATGACGTTCTAGTGTCCCACTTCAACTCAGTCCTAAGAGAATTTAGAACTGCCTATTCTAAAATTTCTTCTAGGTCCGCATATTTAGGAGAGTCCGGGGGCATGCCTGCCATAGAAAAGTTTGATATTTGGGTCTCTGAAATTGCATTTCAGGCGTTCTAACAACACCTTTGAGCAAAATTTTAAAAGCTTTAAAACAAGTTTTTAATTGCACATTTTATTAATTTTAAGAAAGATGCAAGTTGAAGTAGGTAATGGGAAGTAGTAGTGTAATAATAGATATATAAGAAAGTATAAATAATTCAATAAAGTGCATGGATATAAATTGAATTAACTGTACGTTCCTCCGATAAAGCGCTTACCCTCGAAATGCAGTATTCCATAATCTAAATCGCACTTCAAGTTTTATGCTGCAGTACTTAAAAGTATTTGGGGCCAAGCAGTTACAAATTGTTGGGGCCCACAAGGTACAGATCCTTGGGGCCCAACCGGGAAATCTCTCGGTGTCTCGGTGGGCCATGTCTGGTGGCTCAGTGGTTAGAGCGTTCAGCTGGCATTCGGAAGGTTGTGTGTTCGAGTGCCGTCTGGAGATCAGAGTTTTCTCTGCACTTAACTTACGACAGCTTGTGCAGCAAAAAGCAAACGGAACTCATTCAAGATAGTTTGTTAGTTTTTGCTGTACAAGCTGTCGTTAGATGTTACAGTGTGAACCTAACCCCTGAAATGGAGTCTGTGTTGTTTGAAAAAGCGTCAAGAATTATGAAGGATGGCGCTAAGGGGGTCTTACACCCTAAAACATTTTTTCTCACTTTTTCAAATATCTGCTCAATCAGTTCTGTATATGTTCCTTTTTATAGTGCACATTTTGATTTTTGTATCTACTGCACATGCGCGAGTAGATACCATGCTATCACGCGTATAAGTTAAGTTTAAGTTAACAAAAGAATGCCTTGGGAGCCAATCAAAGCACAGAATAAAACGATTGACCCACGAGAAACTACCGAACCCAAATAACTACTGTACACCAAGTATTTCACTCAAGTCATATCAATGACAGCAATGGAGCGAGATATAATTCAAGGAGCGGGATATTCAACAAGAGGAAGTTTTTACAAATTTAGTAAGACTTTTTTTAAGTATGAATCGTAGTCAATTCTTAATTGTGATGTACTAGACGTTGTTGGAATGATGATAGAAGTTTTTAATTAATGGTCGTTGCATGGACGATTTCATATTCAGACGAGGCAATTTATATGGTGAACATGTCTGATGGAGCTTTGTGAGCTGACAAGACTGTGCGTTGCCGAACAGAAATGCGTGACCTTCTTCTAAGAAAAAAAGTTAGATTTATGGTCAAGCAACAATGTGCAAAACCTATGGTAGTCCACGAGAAAAATATGGTATTAAATAGCAGTCAAATGTCAGTAACAGGCTATGCTGACAGCGTGAACTGGCATTATTAAGTCTATATACAGTATTAATGGAGTAAAATTGTAAGCTGCAGTTGTCAATGCCCTGCAAAATCTGTGTCAGGAATGTGCAAACATTTCTTCTACCTTTTACTGCATGTATGCATATGTATTGAAGAACAATTAATGTATGGTTGCTCTTATAATTTTGATGACATTGCTGGACATCTTTTTCATTTACTATTAAATATTTTCAGCAGTATTATGCTCGAGATGCTTGTTATCTCAAGCTATTTCCTTTACCTTCTAAGTAGATTGCATTATTGTTTGACAAATTGTTGTATAAATGAAGATATTTAAATACTGTATTAGTCAATTAAGTCACATTTTGTGAGTTAATTGTTAGTTAATATTAATATGATTGGCCTACTTAAACTTAAAGCTTTACTACCATACTTTATTACTATAATTAGAGTACTGCCTTTCACCACTGAGGACCAGAGTAAAGCCCAATTGGATTGAGTTAGTATTTGAATAGGTGACCACCTGTCCAGACTTGGAACTCATGCCAGATATGAGTAGAGTTGTTAGTGCTTAACCAGTCTCAGCTGAGATGAACTGAGCTGACTGGCTTCAGGTGAGCTGAGCTGGCCTCAGCTGAGCTGAACTGAGCTGGTCTCAAATGAGCTGAGCTGGTCTCCAGTGGTGTAGCCAATGGTCTCCAAGGCCATTCTTGTGAAAAGTTGAAATCCATTGAGAAACTTGTAGGGGGGGGGGGGGGGGGAGGGGTTAAATTGTTTTAAGGCCAAGTGAGTAGACTAATAATGTGTTATATATTTAGCAGGCATGCATATGCTATAAATTACAATACTAAGGTCTATACAAAATGCCTCCAACTTGTTTTTACATTTATGACTTGTTTATAAATAAATCTAAAGATATTTTGACATGTATGAGTGATGTACACTCGTTGGCACCTAAGCGTGTACACCGGCCGCCCGTCAAAACATGTTCTAAAGTTAAGCCAAAGTTAACCGTTTTGAAATCACAGCACCGTAGGATTGGCGAGACGTGATTGGCTAAGGGCACATTCATGTGACAATAATGCATTGGTTCGAATGTATCGAATGAAAACCTAATACGTTTGCAAGGTAAACATTTAACTTTGACCTTAACATAAAACATGTTTTGATGGGCGGTGTACACGCTTAGGTGCCAATGACAGTATCATTCTATGTTCTGGTTTGATTTCAACAAAATTATGTAATTTATCGCGTTTGGGTTACTCTTAAATACTTGCCTTAAAACGCAGGAAATAGTGTTTCCGAGACCCTAGAAATCCAAAATTTACAGGGGAAATGAACCCCCCTAGGAGATCGAGGTGAGCTGAGCTGGTCTCAGCTCAGCTGAGCTGGCCTCCTGTGCCTTGATGGCTTTACTCTGCGTTCTTCTTTTTTAAAGTTAAAACACAACATGGTCTGAGAGCATGGACAATTTTGTCAAAAATCTTGTTCAGCTCTAGATCGATTGAATACAAGGTTGTTACAAGTATACAATTCCATCAATTTTGTCACAAATAGGCATTAACGCAGTAGATACATGCACGTCTGGGCGTGCCTATTTTTCGTATTTTCCCTTAAAAGTGTCAACATTTCAGAAACAAGTTTTCGACGAAATTTACATTTCAAGGTGGTTTGAGTCTTAAAAATTTAAAAACACTAGAAAACGTACATATTTCGTTGACTTTATCAGCATGAATTCGATATTTATCTGTGGCGTGAATATACTTATTCGCTTGTTCGCTTGTCAGGTTTACAACTAAGGCACCGCTGAGATATAAAGGAAGCTAAATTGACAATTCTTAGAAATTCCATAACCACATGAAAATCTGTGAACTCGCTTTCTCAGAAACACAAAATAGATGTTAAAAACTGGTAATCATTAATATTTCTGATGCTCTTGTCTCGTTTTGTCAAGAAGCAATGTGGTAGTTAAACAGGTTACATTTTTTGATTATTTTTTGGCTACGAAACGTTCAGTACGATTTCATCTCGTAACAAGAATATTCTCCACATTTCGCGGTTTATTCTGATATAAGATTTGGGTCGGGTACTTCTTCAGACAACGAGATATTTGAAGAAACATATTTGAAGAAACGGGAATTGTTTACACCAGAGTGAGATGAATTGTTATGAATCAATATATTTATCAGGGGGGAGCGGTACACGGTGTTAATATTCAGTTAAACTGTTAATCGTATCAAAACTAGCCCTGTAGAGACTCAGTCGTTTATTAGTGCAAAGTTTGACTTTGCAGTATTGTGATGAGTGGCGAAAATTCACACGATACAGCGTGTAAACTTTCCGGGGGGGTAAACTTACCAGGTTTAACGACATACATATACTTGTCGTAGTTGAAAAACCAGTGCAAATGTGAAACATTAGTATCAGTCTTGCATATACAACAAATATTTATGTCGCTTAAAGCTCGTAAGTCCTAAAGAGCGATAACAGACAGGTTTGTATGTTATCTATGATTCTATGAGTACTTCTTGAAAGACGTAAAATCGAATACTATATCGAATGAAAGAAGTTTCCCCCCGGAATATATTAGAATAGCACTGCGCACGCGTGGTTTTGTTTGCAACTGGCGAATACAATAATGGCGGAGAAACGCAAAGGAGCGATCAATTTTCTTCTCGAAACAACGACTTTCTAGGTTTAGCTGCATGGCTAATTAAATGTGGTCTGGACGAAAGGATTTATTGTCTGCCTAGCGGAAGGTGCGAATAAATATTAAAAGCTTTCTATTCAACTTTAATATGGTTTAGCATGTTGACGATGTTGTGAATCGGTTTGTAGAGTGTTGTTGGTTCGTGTCTGTTATATTTTACACGAGTGGCGCTCGAGCAGTTTTGCACGTCAGCTCAATAACAAATTCTGTATACTGGAGATTGTAGACTGTCTTCGCATTTTGATTTGGCGTTCAATAAACAACTGTACGGAGAACCCTGGCCATATATTAAACATGAATGTTTAAGTTCTACATGTATCTGTACCTGCGTGAACTTAGCGCGTGATTAGGCAGACGATTGGCAAGTCTATATAACGTGAAGCTAGCAACATAATCATCAGACGATCGTTATTTGTAAAGGCAACAAAAACTTATGTATCTTTACATCCACTTGGCAGATTTTAGTCAATTTTGATCTGGATCGACTGGACGTCATACGATACGTATTAGTATCGCAATTCTTGCGCCAAGCTTTTTATGCAAAAATTTCAAGGAGTTCAAAAAGATCTTGATGTTATTAAACAGACTGGAAAACAACAGCGAAGGGCACAATTTTTTTTGCGTTCTTCACAAGAGAAAATGACTCTTTAAGAATCCCTCGAGATTCTATTTTGGGTTGTTTGACTGAATTTCGGCTTGTATTATTTTATTATTGGGCTTTGCTTTAGAAAATGGGCTGGCAGGTTGCGGGGATGGCAGCTCTGTCCTTACACGTGGCAAAAATCGTTATTATCTTTGACTAGAAACTTTGCACTATCCTTGGGATCCAGTTTAACTGAGCAGCAATATTTCATCAACGTTAGAAAGGAAGAAAATCAATGGACTTACGCTACTTGCGTTTTATTCAACAGATGTAAACACCAATAACATAGAGCCCATCACCACCCTGAAAATTACTCTCGAATTGCATTCTGGATATACTTTTTGAAAATTCGACGTGGACCTTCCCCAATTCTCTAAACTTAGGGAACTTAACCTAAAAAGCCAAACATATCCTAGGCGAGAGACTTACTAACATATCTCAATAATATGCCAGTCTAAACCGTTTTGGCCTAGCTAGGCTAAAATTCGGGTCTCCGTCGGTTCCTTGATGCGACCTCCACCAGATATTCAACAACGACAAAATACCGCGTTGTTCGACTTCTCGGTTCTTTCAAAAGTCATTAGCAGATCGACTATCACTCGGACTTTACATGATGTCCCTTAAGTCAGCCGCAGCATTAAAATGGAACCCTGTTTCGACGGACTGACACCTTGACATAGAACTACGTCTTGGCGCCATTACAACCAACCTCGTACCCAGGGTCTTACCTCCGCTCCCCCCTGCATTACAACTTCTCTCGCTAATAAGGCGCTCCCAGTCACGCGGGATAACACTCGCGTGGGATTGCAACTTACTTGGAGTGCTTTCTTGTTCTAAATGGCATTTCAACCCTTTTACTGCTGTTGTAAGGCTTGTGGGACGAACCATGAACATAACATTTTTATCTAAACTTTAAAGCTGTTTTTTAAACTATCTTTATCAAATTTTTAGGAATAATTAGGTATAACATTTCTCCCGGAGATGAACTAAAAGAACTGAATTCTGTAGTTTTATCAATATATCAAAATGTCGCGACAGTCTGATCATATCTACCATTGTTCTGTAATTGGGTACATGCTTCTGTAATTAGCTACATGCTTCTGTCAATAATAAAACTGGTTTCTGGGTATGATATATTATATAGACAATTTGATATACATACATGAATAGACAGGCAAAATAATAGTGAATGTACTTACGGAAAACAACGCATTTAGAAGTATTAAACCAGCGATAACTTTCAAAATATTTCTGAACGCAAACGCCTTTCTTCATATCCGGGCGTGAATTGCGTAATTTACCACGATGCACTGCGGTCGTCGGTTAATTTCTTGGACAATGAAATTCCGCGAACCACAGGCGCCCCAATTTCAAGATGTGGTAGCCCGCAGTGCGGGTGTTTTAACGGTAATTTTGAATATATATGCCTTGCTATAAAACCCGTAAACAAACGAACGGATTTGTCTTAAATATCAACATGTCAATAAAATCTACTAACCCTGTCAATATGATGTCTGGTCTCGTGTTTTATTCGTCGTCGAGTTGGTTTGCAGCGATTTACGGCGAGTTCTTTGCGACGCCGTTGCTTCCCACTTCCCACGTCTATGCAGGTTACCAACATTGCATCAAGGCTCTAAGTTGGACATATCTTCAAAATTAAACAACAAAATCACTTGAAACTTTGCATGTGGATACAGACCACCAAACTCAACAACATTAACATTCTCTTTTCTATTTTCAAACTTAGTAGCCATAATAACGGACTAGTTTTGAAACCTCTTAATTTCTAAAACAAAACCAGATCACAGTGCTAAAGCGCGGTGCCCTATTTCTGTTTTCCAAAATTTATCATTTGTGAAACGCTTTACTAGAAAAGATGTTAGATGTAATTTAAAAAATTGTATTTTAATACCTGCTGACGTTCCATATAATATTTACGCCGTCGACTGTGACTTCTGATGTCGTCAAAAAGCCGCCAAAATACATAATTTACTTTCGGCTGCTCTCTGTGGCCTCCAAAAAGTCGAATCGCAAAAAAGACGCATTACTATTGATTCCAAACGTACTTTAACGTCGAATCTCTAAAAAACCACAATACTAGTGATTCCGAACGTACTTTTGACTAGCTACCTTCAGCAGCTATCTCGTCAGGGAACCGTTAGTTCATTCGTTCCTTCGTTCCATCGTTAGTTTCTTAGTTGGTTGGTTGGTTGGTTGGTTGGTTGGTTGGTTGGTTCCTTCCTTCCTTCCTTCCTTCCTTCCTTCCTTCCTTCCTTCCTTCCTTCCTTCCTTCCTTCCTTCCCTCCCTCCCTCCCTCCCTCCCTTCCTTCCTTCCTTCCTTTCTACCTTCCATCTTTCTTTCATTCGTTCGCTTGTTTCTTCATTCGTTTGTTAGTTCGCTTGTTAGTTTGCTCGTTTGTTCGTGCGGAGTCAATAAGCACGGCACCGCCCTTTAGGATTGAATCATATAGTGATTACATTAAAAGATAGTCTATATAAATATTCAGCTTAATAGCTTAGCATAAAAAATCAGGCTGCACATGCATGTTAAACTAACAACCACACATACATACTGAAAACTAACAACTATAAATAGATACATGGTTAATTCTATACGTTACTTACAAACTAACCTATAAGTACAAATGTTCTCAGGTTCGGAAACAGTATTTAGCCTATTAATATAGAAGATCCGTTCAAGTACATTTTAAAACTAACAAGTAAAGTACATCTCTTTAGTTCATTTGATAGCGAGTTCTATAGATGTGCGATTCTTGAATAGTACTGCCAATAGGAATATTATATAGGTGTTACTGTCGTGGCAATAGAAGTAATAATTAAAGAAATGAGCAGCAGTCTTTTATCACATTTAAAACACGAAGCGATAGCCGAGTGTTTGAAGAACAATAAAACGCGCACTGCGAGTGCTTTGAATAGCTTAAAAAACGATTCGTTTGGTATACGTTCATTGGCGTTGTGATTTTGCAAAACAACGTTGTCTAAGCCCAGAAAATCAAAGCTAAAGTTTATGCAAACCAGGAGGATTCTTTTTTACCACATATGAAAACCACGGACGACATGGTACAAATTTCCTTTGTGTTTTCCTCATGAATTATTAATGATTTTTGAAGTGTTACTAAAATATTGTTGCAATGAGTTTCTCAGTCAGACCAATTCATTTGATGAAATTTGTTAGAAACTTCCTGTTTTGAATTTGATTGGTTTCTGGTTTTTGAACAACCATTAGGAAATGTGATTATTAGTCAAACACCAATTAAATTCAAAGCAGAAAGTTGTTCAACGAACTTCATAAAATGAATGAGACAGACAGAGCAAATAAATTGCAACAATATTACTTCTATTGCCACGACAGTAAGGGCCAATTGCAGAAACGGTGGTTCAGCATTTTTGCAGCTTATCTGGGCATTTTAAAACTCGTTTAAACACTGATTATCGTAAACAACTGTTGAACGGTGTTTCTGCAATCGACCCTAAAGGACTTAACAGTTTATCCAAGATTGTGTGATTTTACGTCGGAACGGCAGAAACCTTTGTTTTTCTTGATAAGAGTCTGTTCACATGGTCCCGATAAGCGAGATGAAGACTTTCTTATGTTAGGGACTGTAGAACTTCATGGACCAGAGTACATCAACGAAAGATTCAACAGTTGAAAAATAATGATATTAGGTGCTACTCCGAGTGACGAACCATACCGGGTGAGTAGAGAAAAATTCTACTCGACCGGGACTGGGATTCAAACCCACGACCTTTGGTTAACTAAACGCTCCACCGACTGAGCTGCGTGGTCAAGTTGGGAGCGGGACGTGGAGTGATGGTACTTATATATTTGATATTTTGAAACTGAAATCAAGTTTCAACAATGTCGAGAGACTTAACTCCTAATCTTACGTTGCTGGAATAATTATTGTGGGACAGTGAACTCAGGTGGAGAATAATGATATTAGGTGCTACTCCAAGTGGACGAACTATACCGGCTAAGTAGAGTTAGCGGGTTCGATTTCCAGCCACGGTGGAGTAAAACTTTTCTCTACTTACTTGAAGTAAGCACCTAATATCATTATTCTCCCCCTGAGTTCGCTATCCCACAATAATTATTCCAACTAAGGAAGTTTACTGAATCTTTAAGACCAAGGTTTTACATAAATCGACTTAAACTTGATTTCTGCTGAAAACTTGAATGAATAATATAAGAACCGAAAAATTCCAAGTATAAGTACCATCATTCTGCTCCCAACTTTATCATGTAGCTCAGTCGGTAGAGCGTCGGACTAGTAAACCGAATAGAGTAGAGTTGTTCTTTGCTTACCAGGTATGGTTAGTGGTGCCGACAGGGCTGGTATATGGGGGGGGGGGGGGGGTGAAATTTAGGGGGGTCCGGAGGCATGCTTCCCCTGAAAATTTTGAACTCTCAAATTTTCTACAATGCCATTTTCTTCATTTTCAGGAAAAACTATAGACATGCTTTCGGAAAATTCCATTAGGCTAGCTATCGTCACGCGAATAATCTAAGTTTTACAGCACGAAACTTGGCTATGTTAAACACGGGAAAAATATTAACATTAATTATTCCCTCCCCCCGCATTTTTCTCATCGAATTCCGCACTAACTCAAAAACGGTCCTGGTGACGATTGGGGTGCCGCCCCCCCCCCCCGCCGGCGCCACTGGGTATGGTTCGTCACTCCTAGTAGTATTTAGTATCATTTGCGAGGTTAAGTTCGACTTCCGATATGAGTTCCAATATTGAATATGGTTCTGATCATGCGCAGTAGATCATTTAACGATGGCGTATGGGATCAATTCCGAAGTAGACGGAATTTCTGTAGTCAATTTGATGGAATGATGCAGACCGAATATGGGATCTGGTCGCTCTAATTTTGCTAGCTCTAGGGCGAGAAGAAGCTCTTCCTCGTCTATAATGTCATCATCGTATGCTTGCAGAAGTAAGACGTCTTCGAGGTTTATATTACCCGCTATGTTGCACAGTTTCAGTATTCGCATTCGAATTGGCAAGCTTATCGCATTTCTAATCGGAAGCGGAAGTGTAGAATATCGGTATTGGTATTCGCATCGGAAGTCGGGCTTAACCTCCCATTATTCTCCACCTGAGTTCGCTGTTCTACAATAATTATTCACAGTTGAAAACTATTTTGAATCCAGTCCTTTTCGTTCCCGGAATAAGCCAAGAGCTCGTTAGCATTGGAGTCTTCTGTCTTCTTGAAGTAATTTCACGTTACTAGGTTAACATTTTGCAGTGCGGATGTAGGCTTTGTTTCGGAACCAAAGTATTTTTTTGCATCGGATTCATGTCATAACAGTCAATCTTGTCTCCGAATGACAGAAGCTAGCGCTCGTTAACCTTCGGGTCTTTATTGAAGTAATTTTACGTTATTAGGTTTGCAGTACGGATGTATAAGCTTTTGTTTCGCCAGCAAAGTTTTTCGCATCGGAGTCATTGCCGCTTGAGAGTGACGATTGGCGCCCTCGTCCCCCCCCCCCCCCTTGCCGGTGCCACAGGGTATGGTTTGTCACTGAGTTCGCTGTTCCACAATAATTATTCACAGTTGAAAAGTATTTTGGATCCAGTCATTTTTGTTCTTGGAATGAGTCAAGTGCTCGTTAGCATTGGGGTCTTCTGTTTTCTTTAAGTAATTTCAAGTTACTAGTTTTTTAACAGTTTGAGCCACGGAGGTAGGCTTTGTTTCGGCAGCAAAGTTTTTTTGCATCAGAGTTATGTCATAACAGCCAATGTGGTTCATTGTCTGTATCGCGTGCATAAAACTTGCCTGTATGTTCTTTATTAAAGTGAATTTTAATAAATTGAATGTTGCCTCTTTCATCTGGGATGGCAAGCAGATTGTGTTCTGGGGAGAATGGAATACTCGATGTTTCTGAAAAACGACGTAAACAGTTCTTTCCTGGTGTCATCCACTGCGCTAAAACTCCCTGATGACGGTCCGCAATTAGGACAGTATTGAGGCCATCAAGACTGACGATCAGAAAATCTCTTTGAGTAGATAGTCGTACTGCTGAAGCTCTAGGCATTGCTCCCCAAGTATGGTGTTGAAAACCTGTCTTTGCCAAATCAGTGGTAGGAACGATATCTTTAACTGAGCATCTAAAAGTGTAAACTCCGGAAGAGAACCATTTATTTTTTTCAGCATAAACAAAATATATAAACTCTCCATCACTGTTAGTGGAAACCAGATCACCATCCGGTGTAGGTTCTTGAAATAATCTTGTGTCATAACTGACCCAGTGGTTATTGGGACTTGTCGTGTCCTCCTTCCATAAAGTAAATCCTGAAACATTGGCTGTTACAATTAATGAACAGTCGCAAACCGCCACACATTTGACTGGTTTATCAACTGGCAATATCTGCTTTGATCCAACTTCACCACCAATGATTTTTGTAACTAACGCTAAGTGGTCTTCGCATTCCATGATTAGGACACCGTGCGAGAAAGACAGCAGTTTGCTTTGTCCCGACATCAGCTGAATATTTTCCATTTTGCGGTTTTCCAAACCTTGGGTTTCATTAACTGGGAATTTTAGCAGACTAGTGCTTTCTTCGGTGACACTTAAGATCCAAAGTGCTTCGTTAGACCACCAGGATCCCAGCTTCCATCCAGACGAAATTTCAAAACTTTGTAGGGCATTACACGCTTTCACATCCCAGACTTTCAGCCAGCTATCGTCGACGCACGTTGCTAGTAGAGAACCATCTGGTGAGAATGAACAACACGTTATACGAGGACTTGGCCACGTTGGGAAACTGGAAGGTTGGGAAGGAGCCTTGACAACAAAAAGACTGCCATTACTAACTGCTAAAACAAAGTCACCTGCATGAACAAGGCACTTGGTTTGAAATTTACTGCAAAATGAAGGCAAATCGCGCTCTGCGACAACGGTAAGTCGGAGGGGATCAATTATTTTCAACGTACTACCGTCACTGTCCAAGACACAGTTCCAGTTATCATATTTGACCGTGGGTAGATCTCGTAGGGTAAAAGGATTATCAAATCGTGGAAACCGAGCAACCAACAATGCTTGAGGCAACTGAAACACTTCAATAAAGTTTCCGTTCTCAGATATGATAATTTCACCGGCGGTTTCACTTGGCAGAAGAAACTTCTTTGTCGTCATACCATTTGTAACGCGGCTATTACTGTTGCCTAGTAAATTCTCGCGTTGGTCAACTCTTTGTAAGGTAATAGCGTTCCACACGGCGAAACCTTCACTCTCGTCAAAATCATTTACCCTGCCGATTTCCATGCACTCTTTAATTCGCTTTCCCACAATAAACCAACCACAATGACTAAACGTGCAGTGGTTCACGGCTGCGCCTGCATGTAGGCTTGCCAGAGGTATCTGCCGGTTTACGTCCCACAGTTTAACTATTTCAGACTCATCACTTGTCACAAGTCTTCTTCCGTTTGGGGAGAATGAACAAGCCACAAAATTCGCTTCTTCGTCTGTACGTTTAGCGAAATAAGAAGTTTGCGTTCCTGTTTGAGCGTCAAGACAATAATTCAAGGTGCCATAAAGAATGCGCGAGTCGTCCGGGCAAAACGTAAGGCAACATACGTCGAACTCATTTGCACCAAATGAACTAACCATTTCCAGGTTCGGCAGCTTGAAAATGGATATCATGTTGGTCTGATGTAGAATAGCAACAGCCTTTTGATGCGGCGAAACACTTAACAACTTCGCTTCCTTGTGTCGGACAAGAGGGCTCCAGTATGAGTAGAGAGGTCGTGCTGCCAAAATGGAATTGTCAACTTCTTCCTGAATGTTAATGTTCTCACACCAAACATATCTCGGATCTTTTAAAACATACTTGGCCTTTTCAATTTCCTCTCGTGTAAAAACATAGAAGGGAGAGATATTCGCAACGTTTTGACAATACCACGAAGCTTGTGCATACGATATTGCCGGGTCGCTGAGTGTTATAACATGCCACTGGAACTTTATTTGAAGCCGAAGATCCATTTTCTCTCGTTGACGGAATACACGATTCAAATCTCGCGCAAGCTGAATCCAACCACCAAATCTATGAAACGATTTGAGATAAACAATGACAAAATCTATCAAACACTCGTAATCATTGTTCGTAGCGTAATATTCGTCAAGATCAAGGAAATAACGGTTACCATGTTTCAAAGCGTACTGCATAGCTCTCGATAGCTTTATATTCGGAAACCTGCACGTGATCTCTTGGTATTGCGTTTTACACATTTTCCACAAGAACTCTGTTCCTATGTCTTTCGAAACAGTGTATGAATGCTCTTTGTAACTATTCGATTGCAGCCAATCTACTAGTGATTTGTGATAAATTGTTAAGCAGTCGTCATAAACTGGAAGAAACGCAGACATGATGTCGTTGACTCCCTTTCTTACAACAAATTCGAGACTTTCAGGCAAACCAAGACATGTTAGTAAAAGAAACAGCGGTAGGGGACCGTTCGCTGCTGCGAGAACAGCTAAGAACTGCGTGAAATTGCATCTTGTTGGAAACAATTTATTCAAATAGATCTCAAGGGATTTGAACTGTTTCTGGTAGAAGGTCGAGATATCTTCACACATGAAACTTTCAAACTCTTCCAGTGTTAATGATTTACTTCCATTGTGCAGCAGTTGACGTTGGGCATAATATGCATAGAGGAAGGATCCTTCACATTTCTCTGCTAACTCTTCAATCACTTCACCATCCTTGCACTTGTCTGATAAGCATCCACTCAAGTAATGAACCAGGTCTTTCTTGTTATCTTTATCACCTGGACAGATTTCCAAGGGATTCAAATGAGATAATTTCTTCCTTACCACTAATTCGGGCCTGCTCGTCACAAAGAATTTTACCCATTTTGGAAGCTTGGGAAATTCTTCTGCAATCACGTCAAGCAATTCGCTCTTACCACCAACTTCGCTTTCATCCAGTGCATCAATCACAATTACCATGGGTTTTTGTGATTTCAGTGCGTGCAGGGGATCATTAAGAAGAACACGAAAAGCATCCGGTATTGTTTGCTTTGAGTGAGGTCTTCGAAGTCCCTTGATCAGTTGCTCTTGAAATCCCGGGACACTTTGGCACATATGACTAGCCAAAGACTGCAACATGATATGCGGATTTCTATAGTCTGAGTTGTTAAACTTACAAAAGTGAGACGCAGCTAGACGGCCTTCCTTTTCATACACCTCGCAGACTTTGGCAGAAAATACGCTCTTTCCAACTCCAGGACCAGCGGTCACTATCATCACTCGAGATTCCGACTCTTCCTCTTCAAACCAGTTATTGACTTTCTGCAGAAGCCAATCCCTAGTTCCAGGATAGCATGACTTAGCAAGGCATTCGATATTTCCACGAAAATTACATTTCGCCAATTTAGTTAACACATTCTCATCACTTTTTTCATGGCTAATTCCCGATAACTGTCCGTGTATATTCTTCACCATCCCGTGCGTATCCTTCATCATTCCATGCGTATCCTTCATCGTTGTGTGCGTACGCGCCTCCATATCCTTCATCATTCCGTGGGTATCCTCCACCATTCCATGCGTATCCTTCATCGTTCCGTGCGTATCCTTCATCATTCCGTGCGTATTCTTCATCATTCCGTGCGTATCCTCCATCGTTCCGTGAGTATCCTTCATCATTCCGTGCGTATCCTTCATCATTCCGTGCGTATCCTTCATCGTTCCTTGCGTATCCTTCATCATTTTGTGCATATCCTCTGTCCTTCTGTGCGTATCCTTTATCCTTCTGTGCATCTCCTCCAGGTTCTCTTTAACCTTGTCTTCGCTTCTCTTCCATTTCTTGAGCTGCTCAATATACTCATCTTCCTCGTGACTAATTGGAGCTTCTTTCAATTCATCAATTTCTCTTTGAGGGATCCCCAAAGCAACGAGCGCCCTAGATATTTCCTGCCATAAATATTCAAATGAAAGGTCGTCAATCTGAGTGGTGGTAATATGGGCATAGACTTGATTTCTGTAAAGTTTTATTCGCAGAATATTGGCTGCAATTGACGTATCGCTTGGTGGAGGCATAGTAGACCAACCTGTTGCTGGCATTAAACCACAAAGATGTTGAAGTAACACAGTGAGCAATGTAATATCGAAGTTCTTTGAATCTGGTGGTCCGGCTGCAGGGTGCAATAACTTCCATTGTGCAGTATTAATTGCTTTATAACGAAGCTTTTTGAGGGTAGGTTTATTTGCGATGAGGTCGGCAGCTAACGTAGCGGGAGGATACTTTAGATCAAATGCTACCTTCAGAACTTTAGTTCCTTTGTCAATCAACAATCGGCTCAGGCGTGTGCCGTTGGCTTGGTTATTTAGTTCTTTAGTTGTCATCAGATTGGGTCAAATCTAGAACGACAATGCCAGTATCACTAAACCGACGCTTTAGGAGTTAAATATAGGGCTTATAATGATTATATTTTAAGTTACATTTTGAATAGCCGTTATTGACTATTTTTTAAAGTGCCCCTAACCTACAAAATGTTTTTCTTTCAATTGAAAGCACCTCTACAATAATGAAGACTGTTCTTTTGGCGATATCGATTTTTGTTTTTCAGTTATTGCGCGGTTTTCATTGACTTTCGTAAGGCCTTTGATCTTGTAGATCACAATATTCTTTTACAAAAACTGGCAGCTATGAATATTAACAAACCATTTTGGATGTGGATTAGAAGTTTTCTTACGGGAAGAGTTCAACAAGTAAATCTTTGTGGTACTTTATCCTCTGTAGCACAGTGCCCAGCTGGTGTTCCACAAGGCTCAGTAATCTCCCCTATTTTATTTAATGTATATATTGATGACCTGGAGGACGCCTTACCAGAACACTTAAATATGAGCATGCATAAATACGCGGACGACTGTACACAATACGAAGTAGTTGGAAGGGATACTTCCAGTAATTTACAACAATCTATTAATGCAGTAAATGACTGGGCTTTCTCAAATAAAATGGTACTAAATTCCAATAAAACCAAGGACATGTGGATTTCCTTCACTGACTCTATACCCGAACCACCACGCCTTTGTATCGGAGATAAGCTGGTAGAGAGGGTCAGTGCCTTCAAACTACTTGGAGTGTGGTACCAAAACAATTTAAAATGGAACACTCATATTGAAGAAATCACGCGAAAGGCAAATAAACGTCTGTATCATCTTAGAGAATGTAGAAAATCTCATTTGCCGATAGAAGTTGGTATCACTACCTACGAAACCAAAATAAGACCGATTCTCGAGTATGCATCTCCTGTGTGGGCTGGACTCCCCAGTTACCTTCGAAATGAAATCGAGCGAGTGCAATCTAGGAGCTTACGAATTCTTGGGTTAGAGAAAGATTATTTGGCACCGTTGGTCGATAGAAGGGAGGAAGCTACTTGTCGCGAAGTATTAAGGTTTAGAAATGATCCATATCATCCCTGCCATAATCTCTTACCAGAATTAATTAACCACCAATACAATCTTAGAGACATTAACCGGACACGAAAACGTATCTTTCTTTTCGGGAACTGAGAGGCATAAATTATCTTTTTCAGCGAGAGTTTGTAAATATTTTTAATACCTTAATGTTTTAACATTCTATTCCGCACTTTTAATCTTTTCTATACTGTATTCAATCCTTTTAACTCATACTTTTTCAAGCATTTATTGTAAATCCATTGTACTTTTTAATCTTAAGATGGATAATTAAATAAATTATTAATTATTGAGGTTTTTGTAATATGAAAATAGGGCATGTGATGACGTAAGATATAAGGAAATCAGAATTGTAGAACATTTAATATCGTGTATATCATCAAAATTGTCAAAATGTTTCAAAACTTTGCTCGTATATACAGACCACCAAACTGAAAAAGATTGTTGAAGTTATCTAGTCGTCATATTAACGAATTGGTTTTCAGACCTCTAAATTCCGCGCTTAATTATCTTGTTTTCTGTCATAGCAGGCTTCTGCACAACATCAACTCTTTAGTTTCACATTACTTAACTTTGTGGAACCTCCCTCCGAACTCCAAAACGGTCAGCACTTGAGAGAAAACAAATAATCTTATTTTTTAGATTATATGGTCTGGAAACTAATCTGTTGCTCTAGCGACTATATCACTATACTGATAACTATCCTCTTCAGTTTCGTGGAGTGTGTATAGATGCAAAGTTTTGAAAATTCTCGATGTGTAATTTTGATGATACACACGATATTAAATGTTTCACAATTCTGCTTTCCTTATCTTACGTCATCACATGCCTTATTTCCATCATTACAAAACTGATCATGCACAAAAACTTAAGAACAAAAATCAATGTTGTCGAACTTTCAAAGACATTCAAGTGGTTCAACGACATTGATAGTTTTAGGGGTGTCTTCAATCTAAACCTAACACATTTTGGGGTTAGGGGCACTTTAGAGTATGTTCACACGATAGAATTTATCAAATCCGATTCTCCTCATGTATGTGATTAACTGTAAATACGAGAGCAACAACTAATATTTGCTATTCCCCAAAATGCTTTAGTAAGTACATCCCCACTAAATTGCATGCAGTATTGCATATTATAGTCATATGAATAGACCTTTATATTGTTATTTAGATTATTAAAATCATTTGATGCTTGGCAAACAAGTTTTTGCTTACTCAAGTGTATATGACTTATTGAAATCACACATTGAATAGTTCAGATCAACAATCTTTAAGAGATATGCTGTTTAAGCTTAGAATATCGATAGGAAAGTTTTTGTAAATGACGACAACTTTTTATGCGATTTACAACTTCTGATTTTAATAGAAAACCAAAAAAAAAAAAAAACAATCATTTCTTGGAAATTTTTCCTTTCATAAATTATTAAAAATTTGATAAATTGTTGTGGACTTAACTATCATTAGTTTGGATGTCACACTTTGGTATTTGGCAGTCTGTGGTGTTTAAGAAATAGAAAGTATATTTCCTCAACCTTTCAGTGCCAAAAATGTTGCTTGCCAAACTAATATTCCTGGGTAATAACCCCAGCTGTAAACAATGAACACTTAGTAAGTACTTAGTAAATAATACTCAATGCCTTTTGTATTTGTACTAAATAAGACTGTAAAATTACTAGCAGAGGCTTCCCTACTCCCGCCTTCAAGACGAGCCAGCAAAGGACAGCGTAATGAAACAAAATTCAATAGCCACTTTTCTAACTGTATCAGAATGAAGAAGTTTTTTCACACAAGCAGGTATTTCTAGCCTTTTTCAACGTCAAATATTAACAATAAACCAGTTAAGGAGTTAATCATATTATAAATAAGCTTGATATATTATGCTGGTAAGCAAAATGGTAGTAAATGTACTTACCTGAAAGAATAGGAGTGACAATACCTTCCCTAGCGAAATACAGTCCTTAGCGAAAACAGTTTGCTTACGAACTCAAACGCTTTTTTTGCCTGTCGTATTCATCAATATGGAGCCCAGCCCTGTCGATACTTTCTTTTGAAATCAAAATGCTATAATGAAAAGATTGAATAAATGCGGATCGTTTGTTGTTGTTGTTGTTGTTGTTGTTGTTGTTGTTGTTGTTGTTGTTGTTGTTGTTGTACGAACCTTAGCCTGACAGGGTCAGGCCCGCTTTTCCCTTCCCGGGAGGCGAGAAACTGGCAGGCAGGGGAAAGGAAAGAGCGCGTGATCACAAGTATTGCTTCAGTTAGTATAACAACTATAGTTATAGTATCACAGCTATTGCTTTAGTATTAGGTAGATGCGGTATTGAAAAAATACCGAATACCGATACCGGAAAAAAATACCGATAATACCGATATATCGATATTTCACGGCAATAGAAACTCGGGTATACCCGGACTAGCCCGCGCGCTTTGCCGAGATATCGCTTATGCTCACATTTCTTGTTAATTTTCGTCTTGTGTTTATATGAGACTCAACTGAATAATGAGAGCCGAGCCAGCCGGCCTGTAGCCGAGATCTCGCTTTGTGAGACCAACATCTCGGTTATTACCCGGGATGGGTTTTTCCCATGTAAAAACGATTGACCGGCCTGGCTCGCCTACCCGGGCTGGCACTAAAAGCTTCGTACACGCGCGACAAAATTTGTTATCAGCTTTTTTCGACATATTAACAATTCACAACTTCTGCTTGTTCAATAACTTCCATTGTGCAGTATTCAATTGCTTTATAACGAAGCTTTTTGTAGGTTTATTTGCGATGAGATCGGCAGCTAACGTAGCGGGAGGATACTTTAGATCAAATGCTGCCTTTAGAACTTTAGTTCCTTTGTCGATCAACAATCGATTCAGGCGTGTGCCGTTGGCTTGATTGTTTAGCTCTGTAGAAGTCATCAGATTGGGTAAAATCTAGAAAGACAATGCCCGTATCACTAAATGGAGGCTTTAGGAGTTATATATAGGGCTTATAATACCAGAAAAAGTATATATTTTATTTCAACGTGTTCAAAACTCTGCAGCCAGGCTGGTCACTCGAGTCAAACGCACAGAACACATAACTCCTGTGTTGCGCTCTCTACATTGGTTACCGATAAGGGAACGTATCTCTTTTAAACTCCGTTATTTATTTATAAGATAGTTAACAGCCTCGCACCATTGTATTTAGAAATACTTATTACTGGTTATACTCGAGCTCGCAATTTGCCCTCAAATTCTAAGGGACTTCTTTTCGTTCCAAGGTCTCTGTAACTTATGGTGGGGACCGTGCTTTCTCGATACCAACATTAGAAACTCAGAGTCAGTTACCAAATTTAAATCATGTTTAAAAACTTATCTTTTTAACTCATGTAGTATGGAATAATGTTTATATTGTTGTATTTTAACTTATTTATTGTATAATGCATATCCACCTTGTAAACGCATCGAGGCTTTGCAAAATGCGTGGCGATGCCACGAACTGTAATTATTACTCGCGCTACCTGTGGTAGAACGAGTCTAGGTTTCGGTCGGGTAATTGGTATTATTGTTTTTTTGGGGTCGCGATATTGCCCCGACAGGCTTTGCGAAACTGCATGTTATCTTTGTTTGTGACGTCACAGCTCAAATGCTGATGTGGTGATGTTTCATAATTGCGGATTTAATCTGGCTTAAAGCCTCCGTTCTCGGTATTTATCCTATACTTAAGGAATTAATCATATCCTGTATAAGCTTGGTATATTATGCTGGTAAGCAAAATGGTAGTAATTGTACTCACCGTAAAAGAATAGGAGCGACAATACCTTTAGGAATACAGTCATTAGCGAAAACAGTTTGCTTACGAACTCAAACGCCTTTTTTGCCTGTCGTATTAATCGATATGCAACCCAGCCCTTTCAATACTTTCTTTTGAAGTGAAAATGCTTAGTAATGGCAGATTTTCCATAAATTATTTCCTTGACTGCTTCTGGGAGTTTTTGTTGTAATACATGACAGGGTCAGGCCGGCTTTTGCCTTCTCGGAAGGCGGAAAACTGGCAGACGGGAGAAGGGAAAGAGCGCCTTATCACAGCTATTGGCCATTTGCTGATTTGCACGATGACGTGAGATGGCGTTGGGTGACTACAACTACCCGAATGCTTTGTCAGTATTGTTTCGGTGAAAAGGGATGACTCAAAGGAACCTGTCCAGTCCTTTCGCGGCTTTTTAAAAATATTTCGTCATGCAAATATGTCTTTCAAAAAAGCTAGGGGGTAAACCAGATTTCTGATTAGGGTTGGGGTTTATATTGTCGTTAGGGTACCGAAAAGATTGCTAAAATCTTGAGACTCGCTGAAAAGTTGACGACAAATTTGAAAAAATAATATTGACGACATATTTTGGAAAGCCGCGAAAAGACTGGACGGGTTCTTTTGAGTCATCCCTTTATGCCGAAACCCTATAATAACACTGGCAAAACATTCTGGTAGTTGCAGTCACCCAACGCCATCGTACTTCAACGGGCAAATTGTCTATTAATTTCCTATAATTATTAGTATCACAACTTTTGCTTTACTATCACAACTATTTCTATAGTATCACAACTATTGCAATAGTATCACAACTATTTCTATAGTATCACAACTATTGCTATAGTATCACAACTATTGCTATACAGTATCACAAGTATTGCAATAGTATCACAACTATTGCTATAGTATCACAACTATTGCTATAGTATCACAACTATTGCAATAGTATCACAACTATTGCTACAGAATCACAACTATTGCAATAGTATCACAACTATTGCAATAGTATCTCAACTATTGCTATTGCTATAGTATCACAACAATTGCTATAGTATCACAACTATTGCAATAGTATCACAACTATTGCTATATAGCTAGTATCACAAATATTGCAATAGTATCACAACTATTGCTATAGTATCACAACTATTGCTATAGTATCACAACTATTGCTATAGTATCACAACTATTGCTATAGTATCACAACTATTGCAATAGTATCACAACTATTGCTATATAGTATCACAAGTATTGCAATAGTAACACAACTATTGCTATAGTATCACAACTATTGCTATAGTATCACAACTATGGCTATAGTATCACAACTATTGCCATAGTATCACAACTATTGCTATAGTATCACAACTATTGCTATATAGTATCACAAGTATTGCAATAGTATCACAACTATTGCTATAGTATATCACAACTATTGCTATAGTATCACAACTATTGCAATGGTATCACAACTATTGCTATATAGTATCACAAGTATTGCTATAGTATCACAACTATTGCTATAGTATCACAACTATTGCTGTAGTATCACAACTATTGCTATAGTATCACAACTATTGCTATAGTATCACAACTATTGCTACAGTATCACAACTATTGCTATAGGATCACAACTATTGCTATAATATCATAACTATTGCAATAGTATCACAACTATTGCTACAGTATCACAACTATTGCTATAGGATCACAACTATTGCTATAGTATCACAACTATTGCAATAGCTGACACCTCGTTATTACGACCATTTTTTTCTAGCCTTAATACACTCTATAAGTAGTGTAATACTCCCCCGTTAATACGACCACCCCGTTATTACGACCACATTTTTTTGGCCCGACGGTGGTCGTATTGACGAGGTTCCACTGTATATAAAGTCAATGTATTTGTAATGATTTAATCACTCTGAAGATGTTGCATGTAGCGACGAAACGTTAGTTCAATAAATATTTTCATTTTCCATTTCTTCAATGTTATGGGCTTTTACAAAGTAATTGTGTGGGCTTTGATATTTTTAACAAAATATTGCTATAGTATCACAACGAATCAACAAAGAAAAACCCACACAAATAGAAAACAGCACATTATTTAATCAAGATGACTTTGGTTTATATTTTTTTATGTTCGGATTATTAATTCATTATTTGAAAGTTGGAAACAATTTTTATTATCCCGCACTGTGGGATGTCACTTTGATATTTGGCTGCCTGTGGTGTGTGGGAAATAGAAAGCAAATTCCCCAGCCTTCAGTACCAACTGGGTAATAACCCCAGCTGTATAAACACTGAACACTTAGAAAATACTTAGTAAATAATGCTCAATGTATTTTGTAGTGAATGTGACGGTAAAATTGCAAGCAGAACGCTTTCCTACTTCCGCCTTCTAGATCAGTGCCAACGCAGTCAAATCTCTTCCAACGAAAGAGACAGCGTAATGAAACAAACTTCAACAACCACTTTTCCAACTGTATCAGAATGAAGAGTTTTGCTTACGCAAACAGGTATTTCTAGCTTTTTTATGGTCAGACGTCCACAACAAACATGTCGTCTAAGGTTTCGCCCTGACAGCTAGTGATGACCAGTTAACGAGTTAATCATGTTTTAGCTTGGTATATTATGCTTGTAAGCAAAATGGTAGTAAATGTACTTACCGTAGAAGAACAGGAGTGACAATACCTTTAGAAATAGTCATTAGCGAAAATAGTTTGCTTACGAACTCAACTGAACGCCCTTCTTTGCCTGTCGTATTTGTCGATATGCAACCCAGCCCTCTCAATGGCCTGATCAATACTTTCTTTTGAAGTCAAAATCTTAGTAATGAAAGGATTTTCCATAAATTATTTCCTTGACTGCTTCTCCGGTGTGAAGAAGTTTCCAGATGCTAGGTTAACTTTAGTCCGGCAAATCTATCAAAGTTATGTTCCCGCACATTTTCTCTTCAAATCAACCGTCAGAAATTTTCCCGCCGAAACTTACCGGTCCAAGATATATACAAATCGAAATATAGTGAGGTTTTAGTACTGCCGAAATTATTGAACGTAGATTTCTAACGTTCCGAGCGAAGACCCTTTTTCACGTTTCTCTGACGGAGGGCCTTCGCTCGAAACATTGCAAATCTACGTCCAATAATTTCGGCAGTACGCAAACCTTAGTATATTTCGATTTGTATTTCAACACTGCCCACGCAGCACATTACTTTTGTTTCACTGTCGAGATATATATCGTTTTGCGTGTTTAAGAAATCGAAAGTATATTTCCCAACCTTTCATTGGCAAAAATGTTGCTTACCAAACCCATTCTCCTGGGTAATAACCCCAACTGTAAACAATGAACACTTAGTAAATACTTAGTAAATAATACTCAATGCATTTTGTACTAAATAAGACTGTAAAATTGCTAGCAGAGACTTCCCTACTTCCGCCTTCTAGATGCTAACGCCGTCAAATCTTTTCCAACGAACAAGACAGCGAAGGACGGAGTAATGAAACGAAATTTCAACAGTCACTTTCCTAACTGTATCAGAATGAAGAGGTTTTGTTCACACAAGCAGGTATTTTTAGTTGGGTTTTTTTAACGTCAAACATCCATAATAAACAAGGCTTCTAAGGTACCGCCCTGACAGCCAGTGATGACCAGTTCAGTAACGAGTTAATCATATTAAATATAAGCTTAATATATTATGCTGGTAATGCCGTAAAAGAATAGGAGTGGCAATATCTTTAGAAATACAGTCATTAGCGAAAATACTTTGTTTACGAGCTCAAACGTCTTTTTTGCCTGTCGTATTCATCGATATTCAACTCAGCCCTGTCGATACTTTCTTTTGAATTAAAATGCTATAATGAAAAGATTTTCAATAAATTATTTCCTTCACTGCTTCTCGGATCTTTGTTGTTGTATAAACCCTTAGCCTGACAGGCCGCTTTTCCCTTCCCGTGAGACGAGAAACTGGCAGACAAGGTTAGTATCACAACTATTCCTATTGCATCACAACTATCGACTATTGCTATAGTATCACAACTATTGCTATAGGATCACAACTATTTTTATGGTATCACAACTATTACAATAGTATCACAATTATGCCTATAGGACCACGACTATTGCTATAGTATCACGACTATTGCCATAAGATCACGACGAATCAACCCAAAAAAGAAGACAAATAGAAAACAACACATTATTTAATTTAATTTTATATCTTTTTATGCAGTGTAATTATTTGAAAGTTGGAAGCATAAGTTTAATTATTGCCATCTATGCCTGCACTGCAGGATGTAACACTTTGATATTCGGCTGCCTGTGGTGTGTGGAAAATAGAAAGTAAATTCCCCAACTTTCAGTGCCAAAAATGTGGCTTACCAAACCAATATTCCTGGGTAATAACCCCAGCTGTAAACAATGAACACTTATTAAATACTTAGTAAATAATACTCAATACATTATGTAGTAAATAAGACTGTAAAATTGCTAACAGAGGCTTCCTTACTCCCGCATTCTAGATGCCAACGCCGTCAAATCTTTTCCAACGAACAAGACAACGAAGGACGGAGTAATGAAACAAAATTTAACAGCCACTTTTCCAGCTGTATCAGATTGAAGAGGTTTTGTTCACACATGCAAGCAGATTTTTCTAGCCTTATTTAACGTCAAAAATTAACAACAAACAAGGCTTCTAAGGTTCCGCCCTGACAGCCAGTGCATATGACCAGTTAAGGAATTAATCATATCCTGTATACAAGCTTGGTATATTATGCTGGTAAGCAAAATGGTAGTAATTGTACTCACAGTAAAAGAATAGGAGTGGCAATACCTTTAGGAATACAGTCAATAGCGAAAACTGTTTGTTTACGAACTCAAACGCCTTTTTTGCCTGTCGTATTCATCGATATGCAATCCAGCCCTTTCAATACTTTCTTTTGAAGTGAAAATGCTTAGTAATGGAAGATTTTCCATAAATTATTTCCTTGACTGCTTCTGGGAGTTGTAGCCTGCAGTGCAGGCGTTTCGGTAGTGGGAGGGGGGAGGGGAGATGAGGAAACGCCTGCCGCCATGCTATTCAGAAAAAATTCCACCCCCTTTTCTCAATTATGACATGAGCCAATCACGTACGAGAAATATATGAAAATTGTTTACTTCCTGTCAACTGATTTATTGCGAATGTCATAAAATCACTCAATGAAAATCACTATAGAATATAGATAGAGAAACTCTTCACAGAATTAACAGATCAGAGAATGTGGTAATGTTTCTTGACATCTGTGTGATCTAGAGTTTAGTCTGTAAAGTGTAGACCTAAATAGAACGGGTTTGCGACAACAAAACTCGTAGAACAGAATGAGCGCTGCCGAGGGAAATAATAATCACACGGAGTCTATATGACGGAATTTAACATCACGGAAAGCAACTAAGCGAGGAACCACATTTAAGAGCACTCCTAGCACTTTACGTAATTTTGCTTGAGTCACAACACATTACCAGTCGAAACTATTATATAGAAATGTATAAAATCGTTCTTGATTCCAAATTCATGTCTGTAAACCGCGTTCGCTGCCGGCTAACGGCTAGACTTTGGTGACGGAAAACCACAACACGGCATTTATATACATAAAACAAGCCAGGATTTTCCCACACTGACAAAACAACAACAGACTACTAAAGTTAATTAATGTAAAAGCACTAAGATATGTATTCAATCTGATGTAGTGTGTGTTTGATGGTTTGACCCATAAATATAGTTTGACCATGCATGGTTTGATCCTGGCTGAATTAAATGCAACAATATAGTGCTATGCGATGAAACATATTTACCTTACGAATGGAGTATTTCTGTTTCTGTTTTAAAACAAACTACCAAGCGCGACTAAAATATAATTAAGAATAAGACTTTATAGAAGAGCGTTCATTGTCTTCGGGGTTGGCATACAACAGGCTTCAACAACAGCTTGCCGGAAGAGAATTTGTTAACATTAGCCAATGAGATCGCTGTGTTCGTGTACCAACGCATTTTTTTTTCTGAATAGCGTGGCGGCAGGCGTAATTTCCTCAGCTCGCCTCGCCCCTCCCACAACCGAAACGCCTGCACTGCAGGCTAGGGAGTTGTTGTAATACATGACAGGGTCAGGCCCGCTTTTGCCTTCTCGGGAGGCGGAAAACTGGCAAGCGGGAGAAGGGAAAGAGCGCCTGATCACAGCTATTGGCGGCCATTTACTGATTTGCACGATGACGTGAGATGGCGTTGGGTGACTACAACTATACCCGAATGCTTTGTCAGTATTGTAAGGTTTCGGTGAAAAGGGATGACCCAAAGGAACCTGTCCAGTCCTTTCGCGACTTTTTTAAAATATTTCGTCATCCAAATATGTTTTCCCAAAAAGCTAGGGGGTAAACTAGATTTCTGATTAGAGTTGGGGATTATATTGTCGTTAGGGTGCCGAAAAGATTGCTAAAATCTTGAGACTCGCTGAAAAGTTGACGACAAATTTGAAAAAATAATATTGACGACATATTTTGGAAAGCCGCAAAAAGACTGGACGGGTTCTTTTGAGTCATCCCTTTATGCCGAAACTCTATAATAACACTGGCAAAACATTCTGGTAGTTGCAGTCACCCAACGCCATCGTATTTCAACGGGCAAATTGTCTATTAATTTCCTATAATTAATTAGTATCACAACTTTTGCTATAGTATCACAACTATTGCTATAGTATCGCAACTATTACTATAATATCACAACTATTGCAATAGTATCACAACTATTGCTATAGTATCGCAACTATTGCTATAGTATCACAACTATTGCCATAGTATCACAACTATTGCTATAGTATCACAACTATTGCAATGGTATCACAACTATTGCTATAGTATCACAACTATTGCTATAGTATCACAACTATTGCTATAGTATCACAACTATTGCTATAGGATCACAACTATTGCAATAGTATCACAACTATTGCTATAGTATCACAACTGTTGCTATTGTATCACAACTATTGCTATAGTATCACAACTATTGCAATAGTATCACAACTATTGCAATAGTATCACAACTATTGCTATAGGATCACAACTATTGCTATTGTATCACAACTATTGCAATAGTATCACAACTATTGCTATAGTATCACAACTATTACTATAGTATCACAACTATTGCAATAGTATCACAACTATTGCAATAGTATCACAACTATTGCTATAGGATCACAACTATTGCTATTGTATCACAACTATTGCAATAGTATCACAACTATTGCTATAGTATCACAACTATTGCTATAGTATCGCAACTATTGCTATAGTATCACAACTATTGCTATAGTATCACAACTATTGCAATGGTATCACAACTATTGCTATAGTATCACAACTATTGCTATAGTATCACAACTATTGCAATAGTATCACAACTATTGCAATAGTATCACAACTATTGCTATAGGATCACAACTATTGCTATTGTATCACAACTATTGCAATAGTATCACAACTATTGCTATAGTATCACAACTATTGCTATAGTATCGCAACTATTGCTATAGTATCACAACTATTGCTATAGTATCACAACTATTGCAATGGTATCACAACTATTGCTATAGTATCACAACTATTGCTATAGTATCACAACTATTGCAATAGTATCACAACTATTGCAATAGTATCACAACTATTGCTATAGGATCACAACTATTGCTATTGTATCACAACTATTGCAATAGTATCACAACTATTGCTATAGGATCACAACTATTGCAATAGTATCACAACTATATTGCTATAGTATCACAACTATTGCTATAGGATCACAACTATTGCTATAGGATCACAACTATTGCTATAGTATCACAACTATTGCTATAGTATCACAACTATTGCAATAGTATCACAACTATTGCAATAGTATCACAACTATTGCTATAGGATCACAACTATTGCTATTGTATCACAACTATTGCAATAGTATCACAACTATTGCTATAGTATCACAACTATTGCTATAGTATCGCAACTATTGCTATAGTATCACAACTATTGCTATAGTATCACAACTATTGCAATGGTATCACAACTATTGCTATAGTATCACAACTATTGCTATAGTATCACAACTATTGCAATAGTATCACAACTATTGCAATAGTATCACAACTATTGCTATAGGATCACAACTATTGCTATTGTATCACAACTATTGCAATAGTATCACAACTATTGCTATAGTATCACAACTATTGCTATAGTATCGCAACTATTGCTATAGTATCACAACTATTGCTATAGTATCACAACTATTGCAATGGTATCACAACTATTGCTATAGTATCACGACTATTGCTATAGTATCACAACTATTGCAATAGTATCACAACTATTGCAATAGTATCACAACTATTGCTATAGGATCACAACTATTGCTATTGTATCACAACTATTGCAATAGTATCACAACTATTGCTATAGGATCACAACTATTGCAATAGTATCACAACTATATTGCTATAGTATCACAACTATTGCTATAGGATCACAACTATTGCTATAGGATCACAACTATTGCTATAGTATCACAACTATTGCTATAGTATCACAACTATTGCAATAGTTGACCACCTCGTTATTACGACCACTTTTTCTAGCCTTTTCTAGCCAGGTTCCCGCACATTTTCTCTTCAAATCAACCGTCAGAAATTTTCCCGCCGAAACTTACTGGTCCAAGATATAAATCGAAATATAGTAAGGTTTTAGTACTGCCGAAATTATTGAACGTAGATTTCTAATGTTTCGAGCGAAGGCCCTTTTTCATGTTTCTCTGACGGAGGGCCTTCGCTCGAAACGTTGCAAATCTACGTCCAATAATTTCGGCAGTACGCAAACCTTAGTATATTTCGATTTGTATTTCAACACTGCCCACGCAGCACATTACCTTTGTTTCACTGTCGAGATCAGGTCGAGATATATATCGTTTTGCGCTCCTATAGGGTCCTTTCTCCGCTCCCGCCTTTCACCCTGCCTCGCTAGAACAAGGCTTCCGCAGTTGAACTGCATGTTGAAGTTCCGCCACAGCAGAATATTTTCAGTCTCAAACCATTAATAATTCACATAGGAATCAGTTACCGAGACAATTTATGGCAGTTTATTGCAACATTTACCAACAACAGGACAACTTTTACCTCAAATTTCTCTTTAAATACAAATTCCTATATTTGAGAAGCTCGTCTATCGCCTCGTTATTTTCAACAGACTTCTCGGTGTTTTCAAATCGGATAATATAACGGGTTTCTCGTGTATCGTATATTATATAGACAATTGATATACATACACGAATTGACAGGCAAAATAATAGTGAATGTACTTAACGAAAAAACGCATTTAGAAGTATTAAACCAGCGAAAATCCTCAAAATATTTCTGAACGCAAACGCCTTTCTTCACGTCCAGGCGTGAATTGCGTAACTTACCGCGATGCACTGCGGTCGTCGGTTAATTTCTTGGACATTGAAATTCCGCGATAGTGTGAAAATTGAAATTCCACGATAGTGCGTTAGCAACTATTGTCAACTTGGTTTGAGCAGAATCGTCTTGCTATTAACAACAAAAAGACCCAAGCTATTTCTGTGGGACCGTGCAAGTACCAATATGATATGCAGGTGAATGGCCACAAAATAGAACTAAACGATTCCCTGAAGCTGTTGGGAGTTACCTTGGACAAGAGTTTGTCCTATAAGGAACATATTACAGATCAGCTCAAGAAGTCTCATGCAAAGGCTGCAGCACTTAGACGAATTCGCCGTTTCGTTCACACAGATACCATGATAACGCTGTATATATAAAACATACATAGTCCCAAACTTTGACTATTGTAGTCCACTCTGCATGGTATCAGCAAAGGACAATGGAACCGAATGGAGGACGCTAATTATCATATTTTAAGAACATTACTAGGATACGGAAAGTCTGTATCTTATGAACAATTACTAAATATAGCTAATTTGTCATCCTTAGGACAACGTAGGAATTTTCAATCCTTGATCTTTCTATATAAGGCTCTCTATTGCAATGGACCACAGTACATAAGAGACTTATTCCAGTTATTCCATGGAGACATCTGTACCCGGCTGAATTTCAGCCCGGGATGATATTCTCTCTATGCAATCCAATGTGCGCAATCGCAAATTCGTTTTAACATGCACTGATTTGTTGACATAGCCAGGCTGAAATTAAAACTCAGCTGAACACCAAAATTTGGGCTCGTTGTCTAATTGTTAAAATGGCACTACGACGAAAAAATCGATCGTGAATCTAGTATTGATACCAGTAAACTATAATTTCCAAATGAGCAATTTTGTGAATTATGAGCAGATGAAATTCACGGAATTAATCTTTTCATTTAAACAATATCAGAAAAAAAATGGCGGGAACGGGAAATTAGGATTAAGCATTGCGGGATAACGGGATTTGAAAGGAAAATTGGTCGGGATGGCGGGATTTTGGGGCCTGGTACAGGCCCCTCGGCCATGTCACACGAGGCAATTTTCCTTGCAACTTGCAACGCAATGGCGTTGTATTGCAAGTTGTAACAAAGATTTCCTCGTGTCACACCCCATGTTTGATGTTGGCAACTAATCTCGCAACGAAAAATTGCGCTGCGAGTCGCAGTGCAGAGAAAGTAGCAGCAGCTTCTACTTTTCGCAACGCTACGAGACAAGTTGCAGCGTGTGACACCCCCACTGCAACTTGCAATGTGTTTTTTTTTCGACAAAAATTGCGCTGCAAGTTGCAAGGAAAATTGCCTCGTGTGACATGGCCTTAAGAGGGTAGAAATAATTCAAACTTTGCACACGGTATAGTCATCATAAAAGTACACTCCACTGTGCGCATCATGTTGTTGCTACGGAAACCGTTTAGAAACACGAGCATTTTTACTAAAAAATTAAAATACTAATTTTACGTTTCTTTTTAAAAGAAAATGATAATTGAAACATCTGAAATACAATATCTGTGTGTCTACAAATATTCATGTCAATGTATTGCAGTAAATGTTGTTTTATGGAGAAAAAATAAACATTTTTGTTTTACAAATGGAAGGCGCCTGTTTGCAAACGGTATCCATGGAAACAACATAATGTGAACGTTGGAGTGTATTTTCCCCATAACTATTCTTGTGCAAAGTTTGAATTATTTCTCAGTACTTCATAGTTTCAGACCCCGTTTACACGATGCCGGTACAATTTGAAAACGGAACAAAATCATACCGGTGTGTAAATACAGGCCAAAAAGTCTTGCGTTTACACGGCGCCGGTATAATATAATGACGGATTAGCATGTGACTATTCTCTTCCAATGAGAATTGAGCAACCTCATCCCCAGGGCCTTTTGCGAAGGGACGAGGTTGAGAACACTGATCTATATATAGATCGTTTTCATCTGACGTCACGGCGGCCATATTGGTGTACCAAAACAATGAAATGGCGGCCATATTGGTGTACGGTATGGGAATTAGCTCTTTCTTATTCAAATATTTCGTATTGTTTCACCACCCCAATGGGGCTACCGATCACGTGAGTGAAAACGATCTATAGGTTGAGAAGGAGAAGACTTTGTGAATACTGCTGACCCGAATACTGTGGTCGTATATATCGTGATTACCGTCATCAAACTGTTACGGCACGGGCGTTTACACGATACCGCTTAGTGTTCCGTTTTCATTTCATGCCGTCAAGGAACCCGTCTTCATTTTGTACCGTTTTCATGTCATTTTTGTGCCGGTATTGTGTAAACGCAAGACCTAAACGGCATGATTTTGTTCCGTTTTCAAATTGTACCGGCATCGTGTAAATGGGGTCTCAGATATATTACTCATTTTGTAAATCTTATTTTTGCCTGTGTGAGTAAATGACGTCACGAGGCACCTAGTTTACATGTTTCAGAAACTTAAATATCTCGAGAACGAGACAATATTTTGAGAAACTAAAAACGTCAGTATTCCTCATTTGGAAATTATAGTTTACTGGTATCAATACTAGATGCACGATTTTTTCGTCTTAGTGACACTTTAAATAGAAACACGGAAAATGTTTTCTATTTCTTAAATGTTTGATCAGAAGTAAGTTGATCTTGGAGGGGCACAGCTTCAAATGGGGCACAAACTGAAATATCTCAACTGATATAAAAATGATATAAAACTGAAATATCTCAACAACGAAGCAAGAAAACGAAAAACTGCAAAAAAACGTTACTTTGTTACTCATAGGCCCTTGAAATTTCTCGGAACTCGGGCTATCGCCGGCCATGGCTCGCAAATTCCGAAATTGCAACGTAAGCATTTTCGCCTGATCGCAGGCTAAAGCATTCCAATGCAGGTGACATTATATATACAACTCATTCAGAATACACAACAACAACACAATGACTCATAAAACGCAGAGGAGAAGAGCGTGTAGAATGACTTATGAAACTACTTCAGCTGCTGGTTAAGAAGTTAACAGTTTAATACTGTATTTCAAGTCACTGTGCTGTCATCGAATCGATTTAAAATGCGTCGTTTAATATCGTGCTGCTTTCAAGTTTGTTGGCATCTTAACAACTATAATGTTTATGTACTTAATACTACCTCGAAGTACTCTGGTTGGCAGTGGACAAACGAGAAAGACGTTAATTGGTAAATATTGCGTAGCGAAATAGATAGATCTAGTTTGGAAATCGTTTTATTTGTTGTGCTTTGTATTTTAATAGTTGTGGTACAATTTAATTAGGCCCTGTTTGCATGAAGCAGTTGACAGTCCAATCCACATGTTTACATGGAGAATCCGGTCTGCTTGGAACATTGTTTTCAGTTTTCGGTTTTTGAACACTATTTTCTATGCTTCCCTCAATGTCTTCCATTTAGCACGACACGCACCAACTTCATCATGCATATCAAGTCATTTTCAAGTGAAACTGTGTTTAGATGAATCAGATTGGAGACATTCAAGTCGATCGATCCTCGGATCCTTGCTTGAATCTCAATTCGTTTCGATCAGATCGAAAACTTTCAATGTTCTTCATGTAAACAAAATGAGGAGAAGTAACATGCGAGATCTGACACTTCAACACTCTATCTGCTTCATGTAAACAGGGCCTTATGCATGAGTCAATTCCAAACATGACCATCCTCCCCCCTCCCCCCCCCCCCCCTCCCGAGAAAGGACCCGGGAATTTGATTTATTTTAAACTATAGTGCTAATTCCCCACCACAGGGCAAAACTGATGGGCAAATTCCCCACCCATTGGCAGTGAAAAGGTGACAAATGGTCATGTTTGGAATTGACTTGTGCATTAGAATGACAATTTTAAGTTATAGCAGGCTATAGGTATTGGACTAATTGGTGGGTTGCAATTTAGAGGACAAAGACACAGTTACCATGTTGGTTGGTAGGTAACAATAACATGTAATATAATATTCTTTTGTACCTAAAAACCAACATGGCCACCATGATATACGTAACATGCAACCCAGCAATACCTGGTACATATAATAATAACAACTTATTGGATTCATCTAAACCTGCCATGGCAAAATATTTAAGACAAGAATTCACTATAGGCCATTTGCACGATGACGTGAGATGGCATTGGCTGAGTACAACTACCAGAATGCTTTGCCAGTATTCTAAGGTTTTGGCTAAAAGGGATGACTCAAAGGGACCTGTCCAGTCCTTTTGTGGCTTTTCCAAAATAATGTCATCAAGTATGAACATTTTTTCAAAAAGCTAGGCGGTAAACCAGATTTTTGATTAGGGTTAAGGTTTATGTTGTGGTTAGTGTATCGAAAAGATTGCTAAAATCTTGAGACTCACTGAAACTTGATGACAAATTTGGAAAACAATAAAATTTGACAACATATTGTGGAAAAGCTGCAAAAGGATTGGATGGGTCCTTTTGAGTTATCTCTTTTCACCAAAACCCTATAATACTGGCGAAGCAATCTGGTAGTTGTAGTCACCCTATTCGGCAATCTTGACTGAAAGTTGAGCGTAATTAGTGGTGAATCAAGGGGCCTAGCACTTTTGGTGGCGCCCACAAATTTTTGGGTTTGGTTTTTTAAGATCCCATGTTTTTTGGGACCACTATATGCATGTTGTTTCTTGGGGGTGCAGCTTTATTAGGACATATCACGTATGTCATGGGGTGCAGATCAGCCCTGCGATTTAATACAATTTTCATGCAATGAAATCAAATTGTTTGTTTCCTCTGATTTTTTTACTTTCTCTTGGACTGGGGGGGGGGGGGGGGGGTGCAGATGTGAGTCGGCTACTAATGTGCCAGGGGCTCCGCTCATTAAAATAATTTATTATAAGCCTAATATTTGTTAAAATTCAAGACATATTTTTCATATTGGGCAAAGCCACTTATCCAATAGGAGTTATATTATACCAAACAAATTATTCCTCATGCAATTGACAACTAGTTACTAAGTAATATGGTATACTGTAAGTTGAATATACTTTGTTTGACTTGCCCAAACATTAATTACTGTCCAAACATTTCTGTCCTGATCAAAATATGTAGTTGATGATGTCCTACAATGCAAAAGATTGGACTGACATGTGATGCTAATGTTGACATTTGATTGGATGAGTATTTGATTATAATGGGTATAATAAATACACAGGGAGCTCTAACATGTACTTTTTGTTTTAAACAGTATATATACATCCATACACACATACATATTATATATAAATTACTGTATAGTTTAGTAGTGTCCTTGCTCTTGCCTCTTGTTGCTAAGAAGGACAAGAGGCAAGAGCAAGGACACTACTAAACTATATGGTAATTTATATGTAATATGTATGTATGGATGGATGTATATACTGTTTAAAACAAAAAATACATGTTAGAGCTCCCTGTGTATTTATTGAGGTTTAATTATAATAATAGTTATATACTGAGACCCTGTTTGAATATATGGGGGCCATTGAGTTACCTGGTCAGCCAAGTTTCCTGGTTTGCTGGGATAAACTTCTCAAATCATTAATAATTCATAAGAAAAATCATTCAAGATAAGTTTTGTGGAAACACCACATTTAATATTTATTTGCTAAATTAAAGCTGTGTGTTGTAAAATGTAAAATGAAAGTAAAAGTAAACCATAAGGTTCAGGTATTTAGATCCTGGTTGTGACTTACCATCCTTAATTTATTATTGAGTCGGTTTTCTTTGTTCTTTCGAGGGCTTTATATTGCATAAAGCCCTTGAATAATAATTAGAAATGAAATGAAGAAAAAAACAAGGAAAATCTTTGTCCAAGGTGGAAAAAAAAGACAAAACTTTGTTGGAAAACCTCCTCAATAATAAATTAAGTCAGATAAATCCCTCGAACGTTGGGATGTATGCGATATAAAGCCCTTGGATGCTGCACGTCCTCGGGCCTTTATATAGCATACATCCCTCGTTCTCGGGATTTATCTATTACTTGGTATATTGTGTTGGTGAGTAGTGGTGGAAAATGGTTAATAATTTGAGGTTTAATGTGTTAGGGTGATAAATATGATTGAGATTACGGAGAAGGTTGGGGTTAAGAGGGTTATGTTTAGGGTTGAGTTTAGGGTTAAGGGTGGGGTGGGGGTTGCTGGTGGGATTAGGATCAGGGTTAGGGTCAGGGTTAAGGGTTAGATTTTATGAAGTGGATTTTAAGTTTTGGTGGTGGTGGTGGGGGGGGGGGGGGTAGTGTTATAATTTATTTTTATTTTTAATTTTAATTTACTTTTAATTTTTAAAGTGAAACTCTTCTGAAGAGGTGAATTATGTTTCTGTTGTAGTAAGGAGTCCAATTTGGACTCATTACTACAACAGAAACTATATACTTATAATACTAACTCCCCACCCCCCACTTCATAAAACCTAACCCTGAACCTTCAAGGGATGGTTAGGTGCAGACATGACTACAGGATATGCTGCGATTTGTTGTTACTTGGATTCAGGTCACCACACTACGTGTCGAATTCCATCCTTTATATGGTTTACTTTTACTTTTATTTTATATTTTACAAAACACTACGACATTTAATCGATGTTTATGCACTCAAATCAACCTTAAAGTTGCTTTTACTTTTATATTTGTACACCTTCTAAGCATAAGAAGTGATTAAGCCGCAAAAATTGTTAACGATTTTCGGTCGTACTGCCACTTTAAACGATATGCTTAGAAGGTGTACAAATATAATACTGTTTCTGCAAAACTTATCTTAATGAATGCTATTATCGCCATGCAAACTTTCAAAGCATTAACAGTGGAAATCTGCCAAAACATAATTTGTTGATAAATGTGGTAGCTACTATTAACGCTTTCATTCCCATTTATGCCATTTGGCACTTTTTATTTTTTACTTTGTCTAACGCCAGACGATTTTACTCATCCCCATCGGTACCATTTTGCACTTTTTATTTCTTACTCTGTCCATGGATTGTAAAGGACTGGATCTTTTTACTATCCATGCTGAAGTCTAACGCCAGACAACTTTACTCATCAAGGGAAGACCTCCTGACATTGTGCGAGCTATAAAGGGTTAAAACTCCCATAAATTAAGACAACTTTTACCTGAAATTTCTCTTTAAATACTGATTTGTTTGCAGGGACGTTGCCATGATCCCTGGAAAAGGGGGGAGGGGAAGGGGACTAGGTAATGATGTCACTTTTTGATGATGTCATAGAGTAGTTTCAAAGAGAAAAATGCCTGGCACTAAGTGAGAAACGATATGCAATGGCAGACACTAGGGGGTCGAGGGGGGGGGGGGGGATGCCCCCGTATTAAAACAGCAAAAAACAGCGTAACTGCAGGTGGGGTTGCAATATCGATGGAACTGTGCATAATTCGTGAAATCTCTACCAGGTTAATTTCAAAAAAGACCTTGAAGAAAGTTATTTTCTGGCATTAGATCTATAGCCACTAGGACTAAATAGAATTACTGTAATTCGTGTTCTAAGCTTGGGTAAGCTATTTCTATATGTGATTTAGAGCCTTCAATTAATAACTTTCAGTCTTTCACATAACTCTTTCAGAGTTTCAGCCTCTCGGGTCTTTATAAGACTCCTCAGATTTTACTCTTGGTCACTATGGCCACAGTAGTCAGACGATTTTACTCTCGATCACTATGGCCACAGTAATCAGACGATTTTACTCTCGGTCTTGAAATTTGCTGTAACAAAATGGTGGGGGGAAATCGACAACCCTCCGTACCCCCCCCCCCCCCCCCACACACACACACACACACAAAGTGGGGAAAGATTATCTTTCGCGCCTTCGCCCCCCCCCCCCCCCCCCCCTAATATTTCGTGAAGTGTCCGCCACTAACCATATGGAAATCACAGCAACGGCGGTTTCAGCTGGCAAATACTGTAGTAGAAAACGTTTTAAAATTTTATTAATGATTTGGGATCACACACTTTTCAATCTTAGGAAATCCCTTTGACAATTCATCATTTGACAATCCATTGCGCAAAGTCCCCTCCCTGGTGACGCCTCTGTTTGTTTGGGAAGCTATATTGCCTCATTTTTTAACACAAATCTCGTTGTTTTCAAATCAGATAATAGACGGCTTCTCATGTATGGTATATAGTAACATACATTGTATTGTATTGTAGTTACGTAAAATTTTAAAACGGTTTCACTACATGTATATAGGCAATGGCATCCAAATTGAAGACACTGGAACAAGTTCTGCTCTTTCAGCTCCCAAAAACAATCGAAATAGTGAAACGTGGAATCTGCTAATGACCCTTACTAATTTGGCTCAATATCCAGCAATTCTAAAGAAGTTTGAAGTTTGTTTGTCTTCTATTTGCAAACATACAAGCTTGGCACTGCAACTTCATATAGTCACAGATGAAAGAAGTCGAGACCAGGTGGTCAAATCAATTGAGGTATTGTCACAGAAGTTATGCAAAACTAAAATTAGTGTTGTGTATCAGGATATTGCTAAAGTTGCTGAAGCACTACGACCTTTGATGAAAATACTGCAGGTATGTGTGGAATTTGACTTAAAACTAAGATAATGGAGCTAAGTTTAAATTATATAAATAAATCAAATATATTAATAATATATTGCATATATATTAATAATATTGCATGTTGATGAGGGAAAATTAGAAGACAAAGAAATCCTTTGTCTTCTTCTAATTTTCCCGTGCATGTTGATGGGGGGAAATGAGAAGACAAAGAAATCTTTTGTCTTCTTCTAAATTTCCCGCTTGCATATATTTTCCCTCATCAATATGCACGGGAAAATTAGATGCAACTTCTCTGATTAACCGTGTAAATTTCCTGTCGGTAAGATTCTCAAAGTTTTCCTCGGCCATCATAATATTACAAACTAATAACATGACTTGAGGGAAATTAGCGATTAAATTTACCCTTTGCCTTGGGAATCTTCCCTCGGCGGCGGGGAAATTTAATCGCTAATTTCCTTCAAGTCATGTTATTACTTATAAATATATTTAAAGATCATATATTTGTCTCACAACAAACTGATTGCATCATTGTTTTGAATCGCATCTACTTTACATCAATTTTCGAAAGCAATTATGTGAATTATGAGCAGATGAAATTTACGGAATTAATCTTGTCATTTAAACAATATCAGAAAAAAAATGACGGGAACGGGAAATTAGGATTAAGTATGGCGGGATAACGGGATTTGAAGGGAAACTTGGTCGGGATGGCGGGATTTTGGGACCTGGTACAGGCCCCTCGGCCATGTCACACGAGGCAATTTTCCTTGCAACTTGCAACGCAATGGCGTTGTATTGCAAGTTGCAACAAAGATTTCCTCGTGTCACACCCCATGTTTGATGTTGGCAACTAGTCTCGCAACGAAAAATTGCGTTGCGAGTCGTAGTGCAAAGAAAGTAGAAGCAGCTTCTACTTTTTGCAACGCTACGAGACAAGGTGCAGCGGGTGATACCCCCACTGCAACTTGCAAAGCGTGTGACACCCCCACTGCAACTTGCAATGTGTTTTTTTTCGACAAAAATTGCGCTGCAAGTTGCAAGGAAAATTGCCTCGTGTGACATGGCCTTAAGAGGTCGAAATAATTCAAACTTTGCACAAGTATAGTCATCATAAAAGTACACTCCACTGTGCGCATCATGTTGTTGCTATGGAAACCGTTTAGAAACACGAGCATTTGTAGTAAAAAATGAAAATATTAATTTTACATTTCTTTTTAAAAGAATATGATAATTGAAACATTCGAAATACAATATCTGTGTGTCTACAAATATTCATGTCAATGTATTGCAGTAAAAGTTGTCAGTTTATGGAGAAAAAATTAACATTTTGTTTTACAAATAGAAGGCGCCTGTTTGCAAACGGTATCCATGGAAACAACATAATGTGAACGTTGGAGTGTATATTCCCCATAACTATTCTTGTGCAAAGTTTGAATTATTTCTACTGCACAGTTTCAGATATATTACTCATTTTGTTAATCTTACTACCATTTGCGTTCAAGCGTTTAGCGTTTAGCGAATAACTAGTAGTTGTTTTCGAGTTTTGCCGGCAACAAACGTTGTCCAACTGACAACTACACGTTTGACAGATCAAATCAATAACGAATAGGGGGTGTAGCTTTCCGTTGTCAATACTTGTCATCGTTCTTTTCACCGTGCAGCGTTTGCTTGGAATAACTTGGCTTTGGCTTAATTGTGAGAATTGGAATGATAGCGAATGCAGAACGTCTGATAAGGGTACTTCACTTCGATATGACCTGCCGAACGCATTTATTTTGTATTCCTTGTTTGCCCTGGCCTGTGAGAAAATATCAACGCAACGTTGAAACTTGAAACGGAAGCAATAATAACGGAAAGTTACACCCCTATTCGTTATTGATTTGATCTGTCAAACGTAAAGTTGTCATTGGATAACGTTTGTTTCAAAACTCGAAAACAACTAGTTATTCAGTATGTTCTAAGGATTTTGGGCGAAGGAAAATTCGAGTGTAGAATATATACATTTTAAGACCAAACCGGGACCAGTTGCGAAAAATGCAACTAAAGCGGAAGGCCTGTGTAGTTGCATTTTAACCGGAAGGCCTGTATAGTTGCATTTTTCGCAACTGGTCCCGGTTTGGTCTTAAAATGTATATATTCTACACTCGAATTTTCCTTCACCAAAAATCCCTAGAACATGCTATGTAATCGAGTGAAATGCCCAATATTACTTATAATATAGTTATTCAGTATTTTAGCCTGTGTGAGTAAATGACGTCACGAGGCACCTAATTTACATGTTTCAGAAACTTAAATATCTCGAGAACGAGACAATATTTTGAGAAACTAAAAACGTTAGTATTCCTTATTTGGAAATTATAGTTTACTGATATCAATACTAGATTCACGATTTTTTCGCCGTAGTGCCACTTTAAATAGAAACACGGAAAATGTTTTCTATTTCTTAAATGTTTGATAATAGCAAAGATATATTAATAGGAAGCAAGTTGGTCTCGGAGGGGCACAGCTTCAAACGGGGCACTTTGTTCAGGGGGTGGGACTTCAAAAGGACACTTGAAACCCCTGTTTTATCATAAAAAGGACACTTTTCTGTTGCAAAAGGAGCACTCCATGACAAATAGTGAAATAAAAGTAGCGTGCTGCGTAGGCAGTGTTGAAACAACAATCGAAATATAGTAACTTAGGTTAGATATACTGCCGAAACAGAGAACGTAGGAATCTAACGTTTGGTCTGACGAAGGGCCTTCGCTCGAAACGTTAGATTCCTACGTTCTCTGTTTCGGCAGTATATCTAACCTAAGTTACTATACTCCATGACAAAGTTGGGCGGCGGGGGGGAGGGGGGGTGGACCTGTCCCATTTTCCCCCCTACGCCCCTGATTCAACCTTCAGTAACTCATGTGACGTCAACGTGTTTAATTTGCATATCAAACAATGCACTACATGTATACGTACAACTGTACAAGTGTACAACTTATCATAAAACTGAAATATCTCAACAACGAAGCAAGAAAACGAAAAACGGAAAAAAACGTTACTTTGTTATTCATAGGCCCTTGAAATTTCTCGGAACTCGGGCTATCGCCGGTTGGCTCGCAAATTCCGCAAATTACCCCTTCAAATTGCCGGAAACGCCATTTCAGAGGTCTCAGATCTAGAAATCCAAAATTTCTGCCGATCCAGACCCCTCTTAAATAATGTTGTCACACTGATTTGAAAACGTCAAATTTTGCTTACCTCGTCTTATTTGCCCCACCGCGGTATACATCAAAGAGAATCGACGTATGACTGAACTAAGTATAGGTTAGTTACCGAAGCCGAGGTAACTACGTCAGTTACCGAGGCGCGAACCTACTACATGGTGGTTGTACACCAGCGAACTTGGGATGGACAACTTAATGCCTAGCTGGGATAAATTATATTATCCCAAGGCATTCACTTGATTAATTATGCGTCGTTGGGAATAATTATTATAAATAATTAACAACCGCGGTATATAAAAAAAATCCGAGGTGATCATGAACTAACTATGTTTATTATATGGAGAAGAGTATTTTACTAGGAACTGACACACTCCTAGAATCCATATTTCACTACATCCTGGAACAGAGCGGCGTATTTCGCGTATGTAACGCTCGCCAGTGACATATCGACAAGTCAAAATTTTCACGTTTTGCTGTAAGTTTCGAATCAAGTAAATTTGAGCCAGTAACTTCTCTTAATTCAGTTTTCACGTTAAATGACTTCTCCGGAGAAGCTGTTGTATTTTTAATTTGCATTTTGTAAAAGTTTAGGTCAAGTGGTTGTAGTTTTTGTATTAAACTCAGTTTATCAACATCACTTCCACGCATAATTTCATTGTCCATATAATAAATAGAACATTACACGGTTGCTCAAAGCATAGTCAATCGAGATATGATCTGGGAACTCAGCTAAAGTCTTTGGTCTATCTTTTTGTTCGCCTTTATGCATTTTTGTGCACGGTGCACGGTCACTGAACACATTATATTTTAGTATAATGAACGAATTGTCCAATAGCAACGTTTCAGTTCAATCACTCAACCGTGTTATTTAAATATTAATAAACCTAAAACAAAGGATGCGCACGGTGTAAGGTACGGTTCAACATAAAATCCCAGCTCATTATAGGCGCTTTGAAGTTTGCCGAGTTTCCAGACCATATCTCTATTGACTATGCTCAAAGTTATGGATTTTATGTTCTCGTGGCAAGAGCAATATCGTCCAATATCGATGTTGTCCTTGCCACTCGAACATGAAATCCATATCTTCTCTCCACCGTGTAATATCCCCTTTATATATGCACACCTTGTCCTGAGGGAGGCCCTTAGTGTTTCATAATCTTATTGGGGCCGGGGGGAGGTGGTGGGAGGGGGCGCTTTATAAAAATAGCGGGAATGTACTTATGCACCTCTCTGTACTTTGATTATTATGCTGATTTGATTTTTCGGTTCTATGTAGCTCTCCAGTTGTTTGATTGGTTCCTTTGCAAATGGACAGCTACAGTAGTTCAAGATAAATGTTTTTCTACGTTGGTGTAGTGTTTTCAGCTTGAGGTTGGTAACGTTTCGTTTGTTTTTGCTTTACAAGCTGCCGTAAGTTAAACTTAGGCTAAAACTTGTATCCCAACAAGTACTTGTGACACACGCACGGTTTGACTCGTTCCCAGCTATAAATATCCCAAACAACCTCGCTCGGCTCCCATCTGAGTTCTAGTGGCAGTGGCAGCGTGGCTGTGAGATAAGGACCGAACCGAAATGACATTCTAGTGGCCCACTTCAACTGTCATCCTAAGAGGAATTTAGAACTGCCTATTCTAAAATTTCTTCTATGTCCGCATATTTAGGAGAGTCCGGGGCATGCCTCACATGGAAAAGTTTGATATTTGGGTCTCTGAAATTGCATTTCAGGCGTTCTAACAACACCTTTGAGCAGAATTTTAAAAGCTTTAAAACAAGCTTTTAATTGCACATTTTTCTATTTTTAAGAAAGATGCAAGTTGAAGTAGGTAATGGGAAATAGTAGTATAATAATAGATATATAAGAAAGTAAATAATTCAGTATCAAAACCTCTTTCACGACAGCAACGCTAATATAAACAAACTGACCCACCTTTTGACTTCATAAAGATACCTTTTAATTATTTTTGCTGATCTGCTTAACACATTTTTTGCCTCTCGAGCAACATTTATACATTACGAAGCTGTTTACCGTTGCCTATGCCGGAAGTTTGTTGTTTCAAACATTTCGCTGTAATTTTGTCTCTTGTACACTGCTTGGCTATATAATAAAACAGTTATACCATTCGCTCTCGTTGTATACGATATGAGCTCATATCATAGGCGTAGAGTATGGGGGGGGGGGGGGGGGTGCTGAGGGGCTCGAGCCCCCCCAGAAATTTTACAGGGGGGGCTCAGCCCCTGCGGAAATTTTGCTGAAAAAACAAAACAATACTCCAATGAAGGTAGGATTACTTTAAAGTAAAACTCTTGTAGTATTGCCAGTATATGTTATTTGGCAAATACCTATATACAACCTATATATGCTTTCTAGTGGTTTAAGTTGGTTACAAATCTTGTATTAAATTTGTATGCTTATGTGATTTATCACAAAATGCACCATTAAAATGTTGTTTTGAAAATCTAAAATATTTCACCAAATGTGTTCTCTGAATGCTGGAAATGTCATTTCAGAGCCCCTAATTTTAAAAATTTTCCGGGGGAGCATGCCCCCGGACCCCCCTAGGAGGCTCGATGTTAGCGCCACTAAGTATGAGCCCCCCCCCAGACAAAACCAAAACTCTACGCCTATGGCTCATATACAACTCGAGCTCAAGGTATAACTGTTAAATATATGCACACCTTGCCTTGAGGGAGGCCCTTAGTGTTTCATAATCTTATTGGGGCCGGGGTGTGGGGGGTGGGAGGGGGCGCTTTATAAAAATAGCGGGAATGTACATATGCACCTCTCTGTGCTTTAATTATTATGCTGATTTCATTTTTCGGTTCTTTATAGCTCTCCAGTTGTTTGATTGGTTCCTTTGCAAATGGACAGCTACAGTAGTTCAAGATAAATGTTTTTCTACGTTGGTATAGTGTTTTCAGCTTGAGGTTGGTAAAGTTTCGTTTGTTTTTGCTGTACAAGCTGCCGTAAGTTAAACTTAGACTAAAACTTGTAGCCCAACAAGTACTTGTGACACACGCACGGTTTGACTCGTTCCCAGTTATAAATATCTCAAACAACCTCGGTCGGCTGCCATCTGAATTCTAGTGGCAGTAGCAGCGTGGCTGTGAAATAAGGACCGAGCCGAAATGACATTCTAGTGGCCCACTTCAACTGTCATCCTAAGAGAAATTTAGAACTGCCTAATCTAAAATTTCTTCCAGGTCCGCATATTTAGGAGAGTCCGGGGGCATGCCTCCCCTGGAAAAGTTTTGATATTTGGGTCTCTGAAATTGCATTTCAGGCGTTCTAACAACACCTTTGAGCAGAATTTTAAAAGCTTTAAAACAAGCTTTTAATTGCACATTTTACTATTTTTAAAAAAGATGCAAGTTGAAGTAGGTAATGGGAAGTAGTAGTGTAATAATAGATATATAAGAAAGTAAATAATTCAATATACTATATGGCTTTTTAATATCCTGAGTTCTGATTGGTCAACGCACGGTCCGTAAAAATGTGTATCTGGACCACGGTCCGTCTTTTTCCGTATCCGGACCGCTGTCCCGGATGTTGATTTTGCTCGCGTGAATTTCTAAGGTTTTCACACTAAGTTTGATACAATAATTATCGAAAAACTTGAAATAGCCATATAATAAACGCTTTATTAACCTCGTTTACTCGGTCTGTACGGGAAAATATCAGACCTCGGTCTTTTTTGTACGAACCTTGCCCGCGGCTCGGTCCGTACTAGACCTCGTTCTCGGTTAATAATCTCTTAAAAGTGCATGAATACAAAATGAATAAACTGTATGTTCCTCCGATAAAGCGCTTAACCTCGAACTGCAGTATTCCATAATCTAAATCGCACTTCAAGTTTTATGCTGCAGTACTTAAAAGTATTTGTGGCCAACCAGTTACAAATTGTTGGGGCCCACAAGGTACAGATCCTTGGGGCCCAACTGGGAATTCCCCCAGTGTCTCGGTGGGCTATGCCTGGTGGCTCAGTGCTTAGAGCGTTTAGCTGGCATTCGGAAGGTTGTATGTCCGAGTGCCGTCTGGAGATCAGAGTTTTCTCTGCGTTTAATTTACGACAGCTTGTGCAGCAAAAAACAAACGGAACTCATTCAAGATAGTTTGTTAGTTATTGCTGTACAAACTGTTGTTAGATGTTACAGTACGCACCTAACCCCTAAAATGGAGTCTGTGTTGTTTGAAAAGGCTTCAAAAATTATGAAACATGACGTTAATATTTTTTCAATATCGGTTTTCGTTCTTGAGTTACTTGGGTTTTCTCATATGGAAATGAGCTAGTGATGACGTACGTTATTTGGCATGGGGTCTGTTTCGTCATATGCAAATGAGCTAGAAATGACGTAGGTTATTTGGGGTCTGTTTTGTCATATCCAAATGAGCTAGAAATGACGTAGGTTATTTGGGGTCTGTTGTGTCATATGCAAATGAGCTAGTGATGACGTACGTTATTTGGGGTCTGTTTCGTCATATGCAAATAAGCTAGTGATGACGTCTATGCAGGCTAACAACATCGCAACAAGGCCTTAAGTTGGACATATCTTCGAAATTAAACAACAAAATCTCTTGAAACGTTGCATGTGGATACAGGCTATCAAACTCTACAACATCGTTCAAATTTTATAATCGCCATAGTGACGGACTAGTTTTCAAACCACTTAATTTCTAAAACAAAACCAAACACAGTACTAAAGCAAAGCGTGATGCCCTTTTTCATTTCTGTTTTCCCAAATTTGTCATTTGTGAAACGCTTTACTAGAAAAGGTGTTAGCTATATTGTAAAAATTGTATTTTGATACCTGCTGACGATCCCAATAATATTTACGGCGTCGACTGTGACTTCTGATGTCGTCAAAAAGCCGCCAAAATAGCTAATTTACTTTCGGTTGCTCTCTATGGCGTCCAAAATGTCGAATCGCTAAAAAAACTGCATTACTGTTGATTCCGAACGTTCCTTGACGTAGAATCGCTAAAAAGCCGCAATACTATTCATTCCCAACGCACGCCCTGAATATAATGCGCGGTCTAAGGCGCCTATGTAGCAGCTATCTCGCCAGGAAACCACAATTATGCGGTGGCAAAACATTCTCGTTAGTATCTCATTTACGTTTGTATCTTAATTCCTTTCTTCCTTTCTTTCTTTCTTCCTTCCTCGCTTCTTTCCTTCTTTCCATCTTTCTTCTTTTTTTTCTTTTTTTTTTCTTTTCTTTCTTTCTTTCTTTCTTTTTCTTTCTTTCTTTCTTTCTTTCTTTCTTTCTTTCTTTCTTTCTTTCTTTCTTTCTTTCTTTCTTTCTTTCTTTCTTTCTTTCTTTCTTTCTTTCTTTCTTTCTTTCCTTCTTTCCTTTAGTAATCCATTTAATTAAACAGTTCAGCCTAATTAACAATATATAAAAAAACCAGATATATAGGGCCCTAGTGGGTAGCCTATATCTGTTATCCACACAAACCGAAGAAAACTATTTACAAATCATATGATATTTACATAGTTAAAAATTATTCTTCTTTCTTTCTTTCTTTCCTTCCTTCCTTCCTTTTCTTCCTTTTCTTCCTTTTCTTTCTTTTCTTTCCTCTTTCTTTTCTTTCTTTTCTTTCTTTTACTTCTTTCTTTCTTTTCTTTCTTTTCTTTCTTTTCTTTCTTTTCTTTCTTTTTTCTTTTCTTTCTTTTCTTTCTTTTCTTTCTTTTCTTTCTTCCTTTCTTTCTTTCTTCCTTCCTTCCTTCCTTCCTTCCTTCCTTGCTTCCTTCCTTCCTTCCTTCCTTGCTTCCTATCCTTTCCCTTCCTTCCTTTCTTTCCCTTCCTTCCTTTCCCTTGTTTGTTGGTTAAATTGCTTCTTATTCCGTTCGTTCGTTCCTTCGTTCGTTCGTTCGTTCGTTCGTTCGTTCCTTAGTTCGTTTGTATCTTAATTCCTTTCTTCCTCCCTTTCTTTCTTTCTTTCTTCCTTCTCGCTTCTTTCCTTCTTTTCCCTTCCGTCCTTCCTTCCTTCCTCTTCCTTCCTTCCTCTTCCTTCCTCTTCATTCCTTTGTTCCTTTATTCCTTTGTTCCTTTATTCGTTCGCTTGTTTGCATGTTTGTGCAGAGTCAATAGGCACGGCACTGCCGTTGAGGAATGGCTTTGGTTCATATAGTAATAGTCGTATACTTAGTATAGTCATACACTTTTAAAAAATAGTCTAAAATTCAGCTTAATAGCTTAGCCTAAAATTTCATCCTGCACGTGCGTGTTAAACTAACAAGCACACACATATACATACTGAAAACTAACAACTACAAATAGATACGGGATTAATTCTACGTTACTTAAAACAAACTAACTTATAAGTACAAATGTCATCGGGTTCGAATACAGTATTTAGCCTATTAATATGGAAAATCCGTTCAAATACATTTTAAAACTAACAAATATAGAAAATCCGTCCAGGTACTTATAAAAACTAACAAGTAAAGTACATCTCTTTAGTTCATTTGATAGCGAGTTCTATAGATGTGCGATTCTTGAATAGTACTGCCAATAGTTGTCGTAGAAACCCTGCCTTTGGTCTTCTACTCGTTGCTGGTTCAATGATCAACACTCTGGGGACTGTATTTTCTATACTTTATTTCATCTTCAAGAATCGTCAACACTCTATATTAATCACTCTATTCCAAACTACATTCAATCTATATTCAATCTGCACTCTGCACTCTCTTAAACACTTATCATGCACTCCTATTTATACCTATAACCTATAATGGGAAGTTATTTGGCTAAATGTCATCCTAAACTACATCTCAATAACAACTATTATGGAATTTCTTCCCCTATAAATTCTTCCCATTGGATTTCTTCCCCTCTACATTTCTTCCCTTACAATTTCTTCCGATCTATATTTATACATACATGCATGGCTTATCTTAACTAAATACAAGTTTTACCTTGACCTATAACTAATTTACTAATACAATTACAATTATCTACGTAAACGAACTACACATTAAAGTCTCTACGTGTTAAATCAGTTCATATATTTTTACATGATATGATTCTTTTTGGCATGCTTTTTTGCTATTTACATAAACAACTTTATCCGACAATAGTAATATTATATAGGTGTTACTGTCGTGGCAATAGAGGTAGTATTTTAAATATGAGCAGCAGTGTTTTATCAGATTTAATACACGAAACGATAGCCGAGTATTTTAGATCTGATAAAACATGTACTGCGAGTGTTTTGAATTGCTTCAAAAACGACCCATTTGGTAAGTTGATTGGCGTAAAATGATTTTGGAAAACAACGTTGTCTAAGCCCACAAAATGAAAAATAAAGTTTATGCAAATTAGGAGGATTGTCTTATCATGTAAAAACCACCGACATGGTGATTTCCTTTGTGTTTTCCTCATAAATTATTATTGAGTTTTCGAAGTGTTCCTAAAATACTGCCGCAATTCAGTTCTTCAGTCTTACCAATTCAGTTCATGAAGTTTGTTGAAAACTTCCTGTTTTGAATTTTATTGGTTTGTGGTTTTTGAACAACCAATAGGAAATGTGATAATTAGTCAAACACCAATCAAATTCAAAGCAGGAAGTTGTTCAATGAACTTCGTAAACAATCTCGTTCCCAGAGCCCCCGTTCCCCACCCGGGAAACCAGACTCTGGGATAATCCGTTTCACATCGATATTTCATTGACTGATGAACACAGTGAACTCTATATAACTCTTCTTCCGGATTACAAGAATCCTGTGATGGCGTGAAGGGATTATCCCAGAGCCTCTCGTTTCCCGCCCGCTGGGTAAGGGGAACGTGGGCTCTGGGAACGAGATTGCTTCATAAAATGAATTAGTCAGAGCAAATAAATTGCAACTGATAATATTTTAGGAACATTCCTATTGCCATGACAGTAAGGGCCAATTGCAGAAACGGTGGTTTAGCTGGACAGAGTTTAAAGATTAGACAGTGAGTAGCTAAACAAGATATAACCTCGGATTTAACCGTCGTCGACCACAACATTACAAAACCAAAGACAATATAGTTAATTGTCGATTAACATAGTCAGCATTTTTGCAGCTTATCTGGGCATTTTAAAACTCGTTTAAACACTGATTATCATAAACAACGATTAAACGGCGTTTCTGCAATCGACCCTAAAGATCTTAACAGTTTCTCCAAGATTGTGGGATTTTATGTCGGAACGGCAGAAATCTTTGTTTTTCTTGCTAATGGCGTGTTCACATGGTCCCAATAAGCGAGATGAAGACTATCTTATGTTAGAGACTGTAGAACTTCATGGACCAGGGTACATCAGCGAAAGATTCAACAGTTGAAAAGTAATAATATTAGGTGCTACTCCGAGTGACGAACCATACCGAGTAAGTACAGAAAAATTGTACTTGACCGCGGCTTGGATTTGAAGTCGCGACCTTCAGTTTACTAGTCCGACGCTCCACCGACTGAGCTACATGGTCAAGTTGGGAGCAGGTCATAGAATGATGGTACTTATATTTGATATTTCCAAACTGAAATCTAGTTTCTTCAATATCGAGGGGCTTAGCTCTTCATCTTACGTTGCTGGAATAATTATTGTTGGATAGTGAACTCAGGTGGAGAATAATAATATTAGGTGCTACTCCAAGTGACGAACTATACTGGCCAAGTAGAGTTCGCGGGTTCGAGTCCCAGTCGCGGTCGAGTGGAACTTTTCTCTACTTACCCGGTTTGGTTCGTCACTCGGAGTAGCAACTAATATCATTATTCTCCCCCTGAGTTCGCTGGTCCACAATAATTATTGCAACTATGGAAGATTTCTAAATCTTTAAGACCAAGGTTTTACATCAATAGACTTAAACTTGATTGCTGCTGAAAATTTGAATGAATAATATAAGAACCGAAAAATTTCAAGTCCCATCATTCCACGACCTACTCCCAACTTTATTATGTGTAGCTCAGTCGGTAGAGCGTCGGACTAGTAAACCGGTACCGAGTAGAGTTACTCACCCCGTATGGTTACTGCATGGCAACGCCAGGAGTGGCATATTGGGAGTGTGTGTGAATTTTAGTGGGGTCCAGGGGCATGCTCGCCGGAAAATTTTGAAATCCCAAACTTTCTACAATGCCATTTTCTTAATTTTCAGTAACAACTATCAACATTCTTTAGGAAAATTCAATTAGCTACGAAATATGGCGATGTTAAGGTGGCTCCATACAGTTTCTTGAAAAATGGAAAATACATTTTTGAGAGCCCAAAACACCAACCTCGTACCCAGGGTCTTATCTCCGCTCCCCCGCCCCCACCCACCGCTGCGGAAAGACCCTGGTCCAGGCTGGTCACGTGCTGCCCAAAATATGGGCAGTACAAAATAAATTTAGTGTGGGTAGGATGGTACAAAAAACTTTCTCGACTTACGACCGGAGTAGTGTTTATACAAAACGCAAAACATCTGGCCAGATGAAATGTCACCACTCACGAAAGGTGCACAACAGCTTGGAGAAACAATCCGAAACGAGATATAATTTAATAAGAATGCCAAAGTCTCAAAGATCAATATTTTGCTGGCTTCGTAGCGCTGGCGACATGTGTTATTGGTGGGAGAACATTCGTCTTAAGCATTCGAATCGCGAGGCGTTTAACTGGACGTATTCACTTAAATATAACGGCAGCTTTCACGTGTGGTATTCAACAACGTACAGGTGAAACACATACGTATTTTATTGTTTATATTGAGAGTTTGAAACAGTCTTCCATTTCATTATCCACTGTGAGCTTTACTGTGCTGCGTTGTTTTGACCAGTTCTCATGCGGACAAAATTATCGTCAGTCATCCACGAACATGATAAGTGATAAATATATTTGATATAAAATGCCAATTTTCAAGTTCATTTTAAAAAAGGTTAGTTGATATCCGTACCTATTATATTTTAGACAATTGGCGAGGGACTATAATTTAATATGACGTGTTATTATTAATAGTCCGAAAAGCGGCGGGTATTAGGTTGTTGCGTTTAAAACGATCAAAACTAAAAGATACGTAACAAGTTAACTTGAACGGGGGTTTCTTTATCGGACAAGAAGTTTGTGACAGCAAAGAAGCAGAAAAATCGATAAGACTCGCCCGCTTTCTTGAAGTCTACCCCTGGTGTAAATAAGATGTTATAAACTAAAAACAATAGCTGTCAAAACAACTTTTTTCAATTTTAAAATCCTATCACCGGTTTAACCGTTCATTTCAAAATCTAATACCAGAAAACAAAACAAGATACGTATACATGCATTTCTTCGACGTACTCCAGCGAGGTCAAGCATTGATACGCAGGGGACCCTCCCACAGTCGAAAATTTTGATAGACGACACGTGACCAGCCTGGACCAGGGTCTTTTCGCAGCGGTGGGCGGGGGAGCGGAGATAAGACCCTGGGTACGAGGTTGCCAAAACACGTGCATAAACAGTTCGGAAAAAGAATAAAACTAAATATCATGCATAGTTAAACATGCTGACAATCAAAAACTGTTACCAAATAAATAGCAACAGTTGTTGCTATGGCAACAATGACGCTTCAAAATTGTTGCCAATTACCCTTCAAACTAATTTAATTCGAAAAAAACTTTGGTGACCCCCAATTTTTTTTCATTAAAACTTTTCTTGAAGTATGAGTAATGAATAGAGTAATCAAAAATAATGACGCTTCAAAATTGTTGCCAATTACCCTTCAAACTAATTTAATTCGAAAAAAACTTTGGTGACCCCCAATTTTTTTTCATTAAAACTTTTCTTGAAGTATGAGTAATGAATAGAGTAATCAAAAATAATTTTTTTCGGAAAAATTATGTTTATTAATTTTTTAAAAATTTGGATCTACAGAATTCTTTTAAAATCGGCCTATTAATTACTCATAGTTCAAGAAAAGGTTTAATGAAAAAAAATGGGGGGTCACCAAAGTTTTTTTCGAATTAAACTAGTTTGAAGGGTAATTGGCAGCCATTTTGAAACGTCATTGTTGCCATAGCAACAATTGTTCAATTGTTACTATTTACTTGGTAACAGTTTTTGATTGTCAGAATGTTTAACTATGCATAACATTTAGTTTTATTCTTTTTCAGAATTGTTTATGCACGTGTTTTGGACTCTCAAACTTGTATTTTCCATTTTTCTAGAAACTGCATGGAGCCAACTTCAATTTAGCTAACATAAATTATCCCCTCCCCTTACATGTTTCTCATCGCATTTCGCACTAACTCAAGAAAATTCGGAACCAACCTCGACGACACGCCAAACAGGTCAAGCACAAGTTCTTTAACGTCTCCCCTGCCTTCATAAAACTTGCCTGTGTGTTCTTTATTAAAGTGAATTTTAATAAATTGAATGTTGCCTCTTTCATCTGGGATGGCAAGCAGATTGTGTTCTGAGGAAAATGGAATACTCGATGTTTCTGAAAAACGGCGTAAACACTTTCCTGGTGTGATCCACTTGGCTAAAACTCCCTGCTGATGGTCCACAATTAGGACAGTATTGAAGCTATGAAACCTCACGATCACAAACTCAGCTCTTTGAGTATATAGTCGTACGCATGGATTTTCTGCTGAAGCTCCAGGCTTTGCTCTCCGACTGCTAATTTGTAAAAAAACTGGAAAATTAGTAGTAGCTTCGATATCAATGGTTGACAGTGCACCATGATTAATACCTATGAATGAAGCTTCATCTCGACGGGATCTTGTGTCATAACTGACCCAGTGGTTATTGGGACTTGTCTTGTCCTCCTTCCATAAAGTAAATCCAGAAACATCGGCTGTTACAATTAATGAACAGTCGCGAACTGCCGCACATTCGACTGGTTTATCAACTGGCAAAATCTGCTTTGACCCAACTTCACCACCAACGATTTTTGTAACTAACACTAAGTCGTCTTCGCATTTCAAGATTAGGACACCATGTGAAAAAGACAGCAGTTTGGTTTGTCCCAACCTCAGCGGAATATTTTCCATGTTGAGATTTTCCAAACCATGGATTTCATCAACTGGGAATTTTAGCAGACTGGTGCTTTCTTCGGTGACACTTAGGATCCAAAGCGCTTCGTTAGACCACCAGGATCCCTGCTTCCATCCAGACGAAATTTTAAAACTTTGTAAGACGTTACACGCTTTGACATCCCAGACTTTCAGCCAGCTATCGTCGACGCAAGTTGCTAGTAGAGAACCATCTGGCGAGAATGAACAACACGTTACACGAGGACTTGGCCACGTTGGGAAACTGGAAGGTTGAGAAGGAGCCTTGACAACAAAAAGGGCCCCATAATCGACTGCAACAACAAAGTCACCTGCATGAACAAGGTGTTCGGGTCGAGAGGTACTGCAAAATGAAGGCAAATTGCACTCTGCGACAACGGTAAATCGAAGGGGATCAATTATTTTCAACGTCCTATCGTCAATGTCCAAGACACAGTTCCAGTTATCATATTTGACCGCAGGTACAGCTCGCAGGGTAAAATGATTATCAAGTCGTGGAAACCGAGCAACCAACAATGCTTGAGGCAACTGAAAGATTTCAATAAAGTTTCCGTTCTCAGATATGATAATTTCACCGGCGGTTTCACTTGGCACAAGAAACTTCTTTGTCGTCATACCACTTATAACGCGTCTGTTATTGTTGCCTAGTAAATTCTCGCGTTGATCAACTCTTTGTAAAGTAATAGCGTTCCATACGGTAAGACTATCACTGTCATCAAAATCATCTACCTTGTCGATTTCCATGCACTCTTTAATTTGCTTTCCCACAATAAACCAACCACAATGACTGAACGTACAGTGGTTCACGGGTGCGCCTGCGTATAGGCTCGCCAGAGGTATCTGCTGGTTTACGTCCCACAGTTTAACTATTTCAGACTCATCACTTGTCACAAGTCTTCTTCCGTTTGGGGAGAATGAAGAAGTCACAAAATTGACCTCTTTGCCTGTAGGTTTAGCGAAAAAAGAAGATTTCATTCCTGTTTGAGCGTCAAGACAATAACTCAAGGTGCCATAAAGAATGCGCGAGTCGTCCGGGCAAAATGTAAGACAACGTACGTCAAACTCATCTGCATAAAATGAACTAACCATTTCCAGGTACGGCAGTTTGAAAATGGATATCAAGTTGTTGTTATCTAGAACAGCAACAACCTTTTGATGCGGCGAAACACTTAACAACTTCGCTTTCTTGTCTACGACAAAAGTGCCCCACAATGAGCCGAAAGGTCGTACTGCCAAAATAGGATTGTCATCTTCTTCCTGAATGTTAATGTTCTCACACCAAACATACCGCGGATCTTTTAAAACATACTTGGCCTTTTCAATTTCTTCTCGTGTAAAAATGTAGGAGGGAGAGCTTTTCACAACGTTTTGACAATACCACGAACTTGGTTTATACCATAGTGGGTCACTGAATGTCGCAAGATGCCACTGGAACTTTGTTTGAAGTCGAAGATCCATTTTTGTTTGTTGACTGAGTACATTATGCAAATCCTGCTGGAGCGAATACCATCCAAAACAAGATTTGAGATAAACAATGACAAAATCTACCAAAGACTCGTAATCACTGTTCGTAGCGTAATTTTCATCAAGATCAAGTAAATGACTGGTGCCATGTTCCACAGCGTACTGCACAGCTTTCGATAGCTTAATATTGAGAAACTTGCACGTCATCTCTTGGTATTGCGTTTTACACACTCTCCACAAGAACTCTGTTCCTATGTCTTTCGAAACAGTGTATGAATGCTCCTTGTAACCATTCGATTGCAACCAATCTACTAGTGATTTGTGATAAATTGTTAAGCAGTCGTCATAAACTGGAAGAAACGCAGACATGACGTCGTTGATTCCCTTTCTTACATCAAAGTCCAAACTTTCAGGTAAACCAAGACATGTTGGTAAAACGGACAGCGGCAGGGGCCCTTTCGCTGCTGCGAGAACGGCTAAGAATTGCTTGAAATTGCATCTTGTTGGAGACAATTTATTCAGATAGTCATCAAGAGATTTGAACTGTTTCTCGTAAAACGTCGAGATGCCTTCGCACATGAAACTTTCAACGTCTTCCAGTGTTAATGATTCACTTCTCTGGCGTAGCAGCTGACGTTGGGCATAATATGCGTAGAGGAAGGATCCTTCACATTTCTCTGCTAACTCTTCAATCACTTCACCATCCTTGCACTTGTCTGAGAAGCATCCACTCAAGTAATGAACCAGGTCTTCCATGTTCTCTTTATCACCGGGACAGATTTCTAAAGGATTCAAATGAGATAATTTCTTCTGCACCATTAATTCGGGCCTGCTCGTCACAAGGAATTTTACCCATTTTGGAAGCTTAGGAAATTCTTCTGCAATCACGTCAAGCAATTCGCTCTTCCCATCAACTTCGCTTTCATCCAGTGCATCAATCACAATTACCATGGTTTTTTGTGGTTTCAGTGCGTGCAGGGGATCATTAAGAAGAACGCGAAAGGCATCCGATATTGTTTTCTTTGAGTGAGGTCTTCGAAGTTCCTTGATCAGTTGATCTTTAAATCCCACGACATTTTGGCACATATGACAAGCCAAAGACTGCAACATGGTATGCGGATTTCTATAATCTGAGTTGTTAAACTTACAAAAGTGGGACGCGGCTAGACGGTCTTCCTTTTCATACAACTCACAGACTTTGGCAGAAAATACGCTCTTTCCGACTCCAGGACCAGCGGTTACTATCATTACTCGAGATTCCGACTCTTCCTCTTCAAACCAGTTATTGACTTTCTGCAGAAGCCAATCCCTAGTTCCAGGATAGCATGACTTAGCAAGGCATTCGATATTTCCACGAAAATTACAATTCGCCAATTGAAGTAACACATTCTCATCACTTTGCTCATGGCTAATTCCCGCTAACTGACCGTGTATATCCTTCACCATTTCGTGCGTCTCATTCAGCTTCTCTTTAATCTCGTCTTCGCTTTTCTTCCATTCCTTGAGCTGCTCAATATACTCATCTTCCTCGGGACTAATTGGAGCTTCTTTCAATTCATCAATTTCTTTTTGAGGAATCCCAACAGCAACGAGCGCCCTAGATATTTCCCGCCATAAATGTTCAAATGAAACGTCGTCAATCTGAGTGGCGGTGATATGGGCATAGACTTGATTTCTGTAAAGCTTTATTCGCAGAATATTGGCTGCAATTGACGTAGCGTTTGGTGGAGGCATAGCAGACCAACCTGTTGCTGGCATTAAACCGCAAAGTTCTTGAAGTAACACAGTGAGCAATGTAATATCGAAGTTCTTGGAATCTGGTGATCCCGCAGAAGGGTACAATAACCACCATTGTGCAGTATTAATTGCTTTATAACGAAGCTTCTTGAGGGTAGGTTTATTTGCGATGAGATCGGCAGCTAACGTACCAGGAGGATACTGTAGATCAAATGCTGCCTTTAGAACTTTAGTTCCTTTGTCGATCAACAATCGACTCAGGCGTGTGCCATTGGCTTGATTGTTTAGCTCTTTAGAAGTCATCAGATTGGGTCAAATCTACAACGACAATGCCCGTATCACTAAACCGAGGCTTTAGGAGTTATATATAGGACTTATAATGATAACAAGAAAGGTATATAATTATTTTAAGTTGTATTTTCAATAGTCGATAAGATTCTAGCTGTTTTAAAGTGCCCCTAACCCCCAAAATGTTTTTGTTTCAATTGAAAGCACCTCTACAATAATGAAGACTGTTCTTAAAATTTTGGCGATATCGATTTTTCTTTTTCAGTTATTGAGGTTTTTGTAATATGAAAATAAGGCATGTGATGACGTAAGATATAAGGAAATTCCGCGCTTGATTATCTTGTTTTCTGTCATAGCAAGCTTGTACACAACATCAACTCTTTAGTTTAATATTAGTTAACTTTGTGGAACCTCCCTCTGCTATTATCAACTCCAAGATGATCAGCACTTGGGCGAAAACAAATAATCTTATTTTTAAATTAAATGGTCGGGAAACTAATCTGTTGCTCTAGCGGCTATATTGCTATACTGATAATTTAGACCGGACTGGATTTGCAATTTGGGTTTTGTTTACACGAAGCCAGGGCCGGATTAACGGTCTGTTGGGCCTGGAGCTGTAAGAGACAACAGGGCCTATATACTGTAGAGTGTTTTTATGTGACGTCATCAAAATTATAAAATACACAAAGCTGTCTCTTTTTACATGTCTTTAAAGGCATTACGTCCGCCTTGCCCGCGCGGGCGGAGCGTGCATTGTTTAGTTCGCCTTGGGAGTTGAAATATTGCCCGCGCTGGCAAAGCGGACGCAATGAAAACAGCCTTAAATGAACAACGTTGCAAATCTACGCCGAAACTGTCGGAAATCGATACAAATCATTCTTTAGTTACTGACAGTGTTTTAGAAACCTTTGCTAATTAATATATGTACATTCGAAGTGATGTTCAAAACATTTTGAAATTAAAATTTAACTGTTTTGGTTAAAAAGTCGGTTGCATCGATGCGAACTCAAAATTTCAGATAATCAGCGCCATTCTCGTTCCCAGACTCCAACCGTGCTGTTTTGGCGCCAAAAATAGATGATTACGCTCAGTACTCACACCAGTCTCTTGTTCCGTTTTTGCCGCTTACATATAAGGAGCGATGAATGGTAAGTCCGAGTCGAGCTAAGCAGCCAGAATAATTTGATTTTTGTGTTTTGACACAATGATATTGGCAAAGAACACTTATTCACGCTATGACATTATTTGTTTAGTGTTTACTATATTTATTATTAAATTTAATATTGTTGTCTGGCAAAAGAAGGGCCTATTTCTCTCTTGGGCCTGGAGCTGCCGCCCCATCCGCCCCCGCCTTAATACGGCCCTGCACGAGGCCGGTCTAGAAATTATATGGCCTTGGTTCCTATTACGTCGTTAAAAAGCCCTTTTTTTCGTAGTCCGAATGGCCGGCCTCATGTAAACACCCCCTCAGTTTTGTGGACTGTGTATACATGCAAATTTTCGATGTGTAATTTTGATATCCATGCTCTGTGCCTATTATATACTATATAAGATTCAATGACATCAAATATAGTAACTATATATGTAGTGTGTTCTGAGGATCAGTAGTTTTTGCGGATACTAGTTGTTAAACAATATCCGCTATGTCATGTGTGCAGAGGAGGTACGAAGGTCGGCCCAGAATGCATTGCGTTTAGTTTTCTTCCCTTGTCGGTCTTGTGCTATATGGAGGGTGACAGTTGATGATCAAATTATCTGAGACATTTTCGTTGGCGCTGTTTCGATTGAAAAACTGCGTTTCAAAAGGTAGGATTTTTATATGATATTAATAAGATATTCTAAAATATGTTTCTCTGGTTTGTTTTGTCGTAGCGTACAGGTTTCGGCTCAATAACCAATGTTATGTTTATAGCTTTTACGGGTCACTGAACTTGGCCGAAAAGTGGCGAGTGATGATATGTACTTATTTGACGTTATATAGAAGCAACAAGAACACCGATCAGCTTATTATAACAAGCAGGAAACTAGCTTTCTGTGGGTATAAAAACATTCCTTATTGCTCCAGGAACTAAAGAACTGTTTAATGTTGAAAATCACCTAAATTCATAATGAAATCACCTGAAAATCGTAAGCATATAAGCTACGTTATATTAGCTAGAAAAAGTGCCTTTTTGAACGTGAAATTTGTGTAGATGATATTTGAAGTCTTTTACTTTGTCATCATTGTTATTTGACACTCTCTAGGAGTATATTTGTAACGTAATATTAGTTTCTTCACAAGCACTATTTCCAGTCGCTGATTATGACGCGTTTAGTTACCTCAAACAATTCAAACGTATTTATCTTAATATTTGACAAAACTCGGAAAAAAATTTGCCTCGTTTAAACATGAAAAATTCGCTTTCTTTTGGTACCAACATTTCTCTCAAAATTTCTCAGATTTGAATGAGGAGAGCTCTTTGAAATTTTGCTTCTGCTCGATTTTTGCCGGCCATTGTCAAAATTTGGTCTAGAGCTTCGTCTCCGCGGGCCCGCCAAGAACCGCCAGTCGTTGAGATGAGCGTTGTTTTGATTTCGCGCTTTGTTTTCTTTGATTCCGTAGCTCATTTGAAAGACCATTTCATAATTTAGCTCTATTGTATTAAACTAGGACTTTTACATGTACTGATGATGTATTTATTTGAGATATAAAAATAAGAAAAACCTGTTCTTTTAATTCAATATTATGTAGCGCCAACTTCTGTTCTTTGGGCTATCTAGCTATTTCTTCATTCAACAAATTTATGTGTGCATGCTGTTCATAGATCGCTATAGGAGTTGTAATTGTTCTTAAGTTCATCCTGTGACAGCAAGTTGTCTTGTGCATGAATTTTCACGCCACATTACCCCCATGACACACCATTTGTTGTTGTGACATACAGATATTTACTGAGTAATAGTATTGGTGTATTTCATGTTTACAGGTTCATGCTCAATTTTTATTCCCACAGAAAGTTTTCTGGAAACCTTCGATTCATGAAAAACAAGAGTTTTTTGATAAAACATTTCATACCAGGTCCCAACCACATGGTTCATAAATTAAAGAGCATAGGAAAGTGGATATTAAAGTTGCACAACAGAATTGCCTCGGTCACCTGAGTTTTATTTTGGGATCTTTTACATTACTTTAAAATACATTTTTAAAGCTGTGTAGTACTCTTTAAGTAATATTACAAAGATATTAAAGCTAGAAGTCTGTATTAATAAAATGCATTGGTGGTATAATTATTGAGAGGAGAATTGTGTCACTATTGGGCGTGGTGGCTTTGCTGGTATGTCAATTGCAAGAAATTATCAGAAGGGGATTTTTGATGAAAATTATTCAACTCCATTCCCTCCTGTGCCACTCAAAATGCCCCCCCCCCCCCCCTTCATTATTTTACTCTAATGCCAGATGATTTTACTCATCAAGTTGGAACTTCTAGGAGAGAAAGGTTAAGCCCCTTTCTCTAGTTTTATGCTTACTGTATGTGACGCTGACTACTACTAGTGAAATGCATGAATAATATAACATACAGTAGCTTTTGGGGAACTAAATTTTAGGAGAAGGAAAGTAAAGTTAATTATGTGGGAAGAAAGTGGGTCTTGAACTGAGTTAAATTAAAATGTGTTTGTCCACTGGATTATAGTTATCATTTCTTCCCTGGGTTATAATGGTTTCAAAAACACTTGGACAGAATTAATAATTTAATAAGGTCCATATACATGTACAGTATCTTGATTTTCTGTATAAACAATCAGACATGGTTTCCTGACCCACTTGTTTTTAAAGGTAAGAAACTGTATGCACGAACATACCAACAGTTGTTTCTTGAAACAGTTTTTAAGTAGATAGACTTATTAACTTGAAGTAAAGTAGTCGTCAATGACAACATAATGAACTCATTTCAAAATGAACAAAACTATTGAACACAAATATCAAATATACCTCAATTATGATTTAGATCAAGTCAGAATCTAAGATCAAGACGGTTATTACTCGAGTGTATAAACAAAGCAATAAAAAAGTATTCAAAGTGTCAAATTAGAAAGCATTATTAGTATTCAGAGACATGATGAGACAGCAATGTTTATGATATCTGATCCTCGAGCGACGAGCAGTCAGCTTGACCAGAAAATCAGATGTAAATTAGTGAATAGCGGCAAATCAGGCGAAATAATAAACGTCGAAGTACTGCTAGGTTACAAAATAAATATAAATAAATTCATGTGAATCCCAAAGCAAAGTGTTCCAAACGCCACAAACTTCGAAACACTATTTCTCAAATCATGTTCACTCCTCGAATGTTCATAATGAAGTGAAGCATTTCCGGTGCCAAACTGATATGTTCCAAGCGCAATGCATTCTGGGAAGAGGTTCGTACCTCCTCTGACCTCTGATGTGTGGCTTTATAAACCTAAAGATCTTGCAACATTTCACAATATCATGTACTCGATCCGATGACAATAGGAGTTCTGATATGAAAAACTCGGAAATGGATTTCATACGAGACCGAAGGAAAGAAGACAAACAGCCGAATAAAGCTAGCTATAATTAAATGCCGCTATTCCGCTAACGATTATATTTCCAGCAACTATTACGATGAAGCTCTTTCCTTTCATATCAGATGACCCGATTGCTGAAGAAGAATGGACTTCTTATTAGTATGAAAATAAATCCCATACATCGAAGAGCGAAAGCATCGGTTAGATCGACGCGTGAAGCTCAGTCTGTGGATGACATGTCTTGTGAGTTGTTACATTCATGTGTACGTTTTGTCGTTTTCTCCGCTAACATCTGGCGCATGAAGCTTTTTACGTTTCACTCGTCCGATTTGATTCTTAACAAGTGTGGAAATTGTGATGTGTCTTTTACAAATCGTCAGCGATCCCTATTGCTGTAAAGAGCATGAACGGGTGTCAAAAACTACAAACTGGTATAAGTACTAAAACTATAGCCACTAGGCGTTAATATAAAACAACCAGATCGAAAGCGTTCGATTTGCTTTCTCTTTTTCTGAACAATTATTACCAAAACAAAGCGTATTCACATGAAGCGACGCACCTTCCTCCTTATTGCCAGTGTTGTTGCAGCGCCCTAAATCTATATATTGAGGATTTTTAAAAGTGGAAAACTTGAACTTCGTGAATAATCGCATTGTTTTCTCTCGATACAAAATCTAGGGCGTTCCGGAATCTACGTCACAAATCTCACTAAACCCATGCCCCTTGGAATATCGGTCGTGCACCAAGATGGCCGCTATTTCATGCCGATTTTCGAACTTTTTCAACTGGTCATAGAGAGTTAAGGATTTACTCAAATTCAAAAATCTTTTCAAGGAAATACTTAGGAAAAACACTAACAATTTTTGGCAAGACGTGATTGGTTGAGGGCACAAACATGTACGTATCGAAGGGAAACATAATACTACCATTTGCGTTCACGCGCTTAGCTAATAACTAGTTGTTTTCAAGTTTTGAAACAACAATGACAACTATACGTTTGACAGATCAAATCAATAATGAATAGGGGGTGTAACTTTCCTTTGTCAATACTTGTCATCGTTCTTTTCACATGGCAGCGTTTGCTTGGAATAACTTGTCTTTGACTAATTGTGAGAATTGGAATGATCTAGTTCACTTCGATATGACCTGCCGAACGCATTTATTTTGTATTCCATGTTTGCCGTGGCCTGTGAGAAAATATCAAGGCAACGTTGAGACTTGAAACTCCGGAAGCATTGACAACGGAAAGTTACACCCCCTTATTCGTCATTGATTTGATCTGTAAAACGTATAGTTGTCATCAGATAACGTTTTGTCTGTATCTAGGTCATTGTTAGTTATATTAAAGGCTAGTTTCCACTCAGGAAAATTGTCCGCGGGATAGGAACGGACAGGAAAGTTTCTTTTGTGTTAAAGTCATTAGTTCCGACCGAGAGCTCACAAGACAAAGAAAACGTTCCTGTCCGTTCCGGTCCTGAGGAAGATTTTCCTGAGTGGAAACTAGCCTTAAGTCGTGATAATCGCTTTGTTATTTGATGTTGATAAGTGTTGACAGGAAAGGTCACGTCCTATGTATTAGCCAGTGAAATTCAGGGATTTAGGGTTTGATTATACGCTTGACGAAATAGTGAAACTCAGGGACAGTGTGATTTTGTGAACTGTGAGTAAACGTACGGAATATCCTAGAGAAATAAATTAATTTAAAATCTAAACGCGTGACTTGTGGAGAACTACAGTGTTACGGAGGGAACATTCTCTACAGTTATTCGCTAAACGCTTGAACTCAAATGGTAGTATGTTTCCAAGGGAAACTTTTATGCTTGAAGTTGACATAGCACATGTTTTGACAGGCGGTGTTTCCGCTTAGGTGCAAACGACTGTATCTAGACATGCAAACAGTGAGCAACATTATTCATGTTTCTTGCATTCTTCAGTGCCTATTACTTGCGTTTTGTAGTTGTTAAACTAAAGCAGCAAGCCGTTACTCGGTAACTGACACTAAAACGGACAAACGGTACGTATACGCTCTTTCTGTGGCGTGTTCGTTGTATCCGTTCATCGAAGTACGTTCAATTGTCTTAAATAAAATATGCAAAAATGCAAATTCGTGACACCCTAAACCCCCCACCCCCTCCCAAAAAAAACCAAAAAAAAAACCCGAGGCGAAACCTAGACTCGGCCTACCACAGTAGCCCGGATAATAACATTTCAATCAATTTTTCTCATTCCTGATTGGCTAATGACATCAGTATTAAAATAAAAATTAAAATTAAATTTCTTCAGTAATTAAATAAGTTAAATAATAAATTAAATAATAAATTAAATAATAATAAATTAAACAATTAAAATTATTTTACACGGGGGTATTTAAAAAACGTCCACTGTGGTATTTTTTTAAAGACCATACATCCGGGTGTTTTAGAAAATACTTGTTTCCATCTGCCAAACTGACTTGATACCGCAACGTTTGTGCGACGTAAAATGACGTCATGTCAGTTTGGCAGATGGAAACAATTGCTGACAGTAAACAAGTCCATCACGAGTCCTGGTTTATTTGCTTTTGCTGAGCGTTCAAGAAGTTTTAATAGTCACGAGGAAAGTTAAGTAACGTTTACTTAATATGGAGACATTACTCAAAGATGCTGTTATCAATGTCACACAGTGGAAGAACTCGACGACCTTTTGATATGCTGAATATGTTAATTTCGCCGTTTCGTCAAGCTTTCCATTATTTCATATAATTTGGGGAAAAGGTAAAATTGATTGAAATGTTAATAGCGACCGCTCATTATGTATTGTACAGGAGGGCCCTGAGGAGAAACTCTGAGAGGTAATATTATTTTCGCTCCCCTGCTCCTTTAAAACAACTAGAATTTCAAAGCCCCCTCCCAAATCTCAAAACAAGAACCCCCCCCCCCCCCCCCCCCACACACACACACACACACACCTCACTTGGCTCTCTAACACAAGAATCGTGTACTTTTGTATTTTAATACACAACTTGTTGTTTTAAAAGACATGAAACAAAAAATTTAATGTTGAATACCTGAAGTTTATGTCAGTTTGAATTTTTAAAGCGTTTTTATTTAAAAAAAAAACAAAATCAATTTCATGTTCAAGTTTTAATATTGATTGGTTGGCTGTTTTTCAGTGGTGTAATGCAATATTTGTATGATATATTATTTATTAATTAATTAATTAATAAATATTATTTATATAATAATTAAACATGAACGTTTTTTAAAGCCCCCCCCCATTTTTTTTTGTTTCTCCTCTTTGTTATTTCTGAGGAGCCCCATTTCAAAGTAAAAAAAAAATTAATCAACCCCAGTTTCTCTTCGCCACCCCCACCCCCCCCCCCCCACCCCCTGTATAATACATAATGAGCATTCCCTTAATAGGAAATAACACTTGTTTTCGAAGAATTAATGAAAAATCACACTTGTGTTTGGCAAAATATTGGTAATACCACTTGTGCTATGCACTTGTGATATAAATATTTTGCCAAACTCGCATGCAATTTTTCATTAATTCTTCTCGAACAGTGTTATTTCCTATACATATACATGTAAACAAATCCTTGCTACATGTATATTAAGGGCTGTTCATATGAGGTGAGCTAGCCTGGTTACTGGGCTGACTTTATTAATCTTATTACGACTATAGAAAATGACACAAAAAGCAAAATTGCCTTTGTTTTTCTGGAAGTATAGCACACAGATTAGTCTAAATCTTTTTTGAAGTTATAGAATCAGCCTGACATAAAATCAGCCTGATAACTAGGCTAGCCCACCTCTTTTGAACAGCTCCTTAGTATTATACTGTAACAAACCACACAAGAGAAACAATTGTTTTGGCTCATACTGAGTTTTTTTTTTTTTTGGGGGGGGGGGGGATGTCACAAAATCTCTCACCACAGGGGGGTTGGTTTACTTTTTTGAAACGTGATCTAGGGGGTACTATAAAATTTGTATACAGTATGATAAAAGATCTCCCAACATCCAACACCCCCTATGCTAGAAATAATGAATGGTCCCTTACTGTAAAAGAATAGAAGTGACCATACCTATATAAATACAGTCATTTAGTGAAAACAGTTTGCTTAACTCAAACGCCTTTTATGCCTCTTGTATTCATCCATGTGCAACCCAGCCATCTCAATACTTTCTTTGGAAGTCAAAATGCTTATGGAAAGACTTTCCATAAATTATTTCCTTAACTGCTTCTCAGGGCAGAGAATTTTCCAGATACTGTACAAACCCTACTCGAGCAAATGTTCCAGCACATAATTTATATTCTTTGTAGGGAAGGTTTTATTTTTTAGGGAAGGTTTGTTATTTATGAGGAGCCAGGGGGTGGGGGAGTGGTCTCCAAAATTTAAACATTAAAAACAATCGGACCCTTAATTTTATACGCAACCTAAAATAGGAGCACCCTCATCAATGGTCAAAAATATATACTCCCCAACCCAACTGACCAACTGGCCATTGCATAACTAGTGTTCAATCATATTTAAATAGGACACGTTGCTGTATAGTAAGAACTCTTACAGCTACAAGTACAGTATGTCAATATAATATTTACTACCATCCACTACCATGTTGATTAATGTTTAATAATATAAATGTAGTGCTTCTATGCACAGATTCTACAAATATCATAGACACAGTTCATGTGATCAGGGGCAGTGGAACTAGGGGGCACTGGCCTCCCAAAAAATTTTGTTGGGTGGGAATAATTTAATTCTTTCCATCAATTTATCCTCAATAAACAATATGACTGCATTATACTTTTTCTGTGTACTTTAGCCTAAAAATGCACTAGAATGTATCTCCTCAGAGCATCTAAAAATAATAAAAAAATTGAGGAAGGTGCCCTGTACTGCATGCACCCTTGCCAAGTTCATGCCAAGCTGCTCAGTTAGACCCTCTTCACTGGTTGCAAATGCCATTGTGCCCCTCCCCCCAATAATTTCTATCTACCACTGCCCCTGGTGATATATAAGACAATACTATTTTTATGGAATTACACTATTATCCAAGACACTTAGTTCAATCCAGGACAATGTGGTGGTGGCCATGGTAGAAATGGAAGTAAAGTCAAATAGTGAAAAAATACTTACCCCTCCATTTTTTCGGCAGCCTCCCCTAACCCATTAATTATGAACCTTCCCTTCTCTTCAAATTATATATTTTATCCCCCCTCCCCTCCCCCCATGGGCAAGGCTAAAAAAAGTTTGAACCCCCTTGTTAATCTGAAAAAGATATTTGCCCACCATTTTTCCACCAGAACCCCCCCCCCCCCCCCCCTAACCTATACATTATGAAACTTACCATCTCTTTAAATCAATAATATATTAATATCGTTTTGTGTACCTAGGGTCTTTTCTCCGCTCCTGCCTTTCACCTTACCCCTTGCCCCCGGAGGAAAGACCCCAAGCTTCCGCAGTTGAAGTTTCGCCACCGCAGAATATATCTCTCAAATCATGAATAATTTACAAAGAAATCAGTTACCGAGACAATTTATGGCAGTTTATTGCAACCCTTACCAACAAGAAGACAACTTCTACCTTAAATTTCTCTTTAAATACGGATTCCTATATTAGAGAAGCTCTACTCGGAGTACTCGACAGTCGTCTCATTTTCTCATCAGAGTACTCAATCAAAACATAAAAGGGTTTCTCTTGTATGATATATTATATAGACACTTGATATACATACATGAATAGACAGGCAAAATAACAGTGAATGTACTTACCGAAAACAACGCATTTATAAGTAGTAAACCAGCGATAATTCTCAAAATATTTCTGAACGCAAACACGCCTTCTTCATGTCCGTGCGTTGAACGGCGTGAACTGCGTATACTTACCGCGATGCACTACGGTCGGTCAATGAGGTAATTACGTCATTTATGTGATGTCAATCATCCATATTCAAAAACGCATGAACCCTTGTTACTCGGGCTACCTGTGGTACACGCGTAAAAACGCACAACTTTGTTCACGGTTGTCAACAGGCGTGAACAATGTTGTGCTGCTCGCCGTGAACAATGTGCTGCTCGCCGTGAACAAGTTGTCAACAAGTTGTTCACTTATGGTTCGAACAACTTGTTCACGGAGAGTCTAACTTTTGGTCGAGGGTTGCAAGTCGAGGGTAGAGGGTTGCAAGTCGAGGGTAGAGGGTCGCAAGGCGTTGGTCGAGGGCTAAAAGTCGAGGGTCAGAAAAATATGGGGGGGAAATGAAAAATAAATGTTTTATACAATCACCGTTCGTGATCTCTCAACTGCGTATTACCACGGGTGGTATTACTTTTACTACTAAGTGGAAAATTAATAAGGAAATAACAGCTGACATGCTTGTCATATACCGAGGTATATGACAAGCATGTCAGCTGTTATTTCCTTATTAATGGTGAACATGGTTGATGTATCAACACGTTCTTCGGTTGTTACAACATGCGTGAACAAACGGTTGTTGTTTCGTCAAGCTGTAACAACTTGTTGAAACAATGATGAACAATGTTGTTCATTTATCATTGTTGTTCACATATGTCAACAAGTTGTTACAGCATTGTTCAGGCAACAATGCTGTAACAACTTGCGAGATTTTTACGCGTGTAGGCCGAGTCTAGGTTTCGGCTCTGTTTTCTGTTTCTTTATTATTTTTTTTTGGGGGGGAGGGGGGTGTCACGAATGTGCAATTATTGCGCAATGGAGCCCACGCTTCGGGTCTTCGATCACTTCGAAAATTGGTCGATAAAAAGCCTATAAAGTCTATAAAGAAAGATGCCTCGTTGGCCGAAGTGATTTCGGAACCGGGGTTGCTGTGTCAATGAATCGCAGTGAAACGTTTACGTAACGGCAAGACCTCCAAATTTGCAAAATATGGATAACAAACACAAAGAAGGTTTGTTCATGAAGAGAGAATGGACGAGTTGCGAAAGACACGGGAGTTGAAGTGTTCAAATTCATAGTTTACATCAGTGGATTTTATATAAATACATATAAAAGCAGATTAAAGGAAGCTTGACCTGAAGAGATACAAGAAGCAAACGCCATAGTACATCAAAAAACGAATATATATACTATTTACTATAAAGTAACAGCTTGCTGCTTATAGTCCAACAACTACAAAACGCAAGTATTAAATAATCACTGAATAATTCAAAATATGAATGTGTTGAACTGTTTGCATGTCTAGATTTCATGTAGGTGTCGTATTACATTTGCCAACGCTTTGGAAACGTGTTTCAAAAGATGTTTAAATATTTTCTGTTTGCTCGATATAAATAAATTCTATATCGAAATTATTGACTGAATGTGCCGAATCCAGCACTATGGTTTTTGTTTACTGAAAGTGTTTAGATCGCCGTTGTTATTCGGGGAAACGGACTTGTTTACATGCATCAGTGAACGCTTTAATATGCACCGCTTCATTTCAAGACAACATATATTTAATACTCGCAAGTTGAAAATTAAAAGTACCTCTATTAACCGTACAATCAAAATGGTTTTCAGAGTCTCAGTGCGGTTCTACATTGCATAACTACATTGCGTCAAAAACTTATATCATAAGCAAACGCTTATGCGCGCTGTGCTGTGCATGGCTATGCAAAGGTTACAGCAATCGCTAGCGCTGATCAGTAGTCCGAGTGAACGCCTAAGCAGGCGTCTTGTTGAAATATAAAGCCTTTAACTGGACGATTATCGAGACACACAGGTCGATTGATGACAAAACCATTATCATAAAGTAGGTCAGCGCACTTGATAGGAAAATAAATATCTTCTGTTTCTGGTCAGCGCGCGCGTCATCTCTTTTCTTGCGCATCGACTCTTTTTTGCTGCCTCCTTGGGGAGGCAGCACACTATTCTTGGCGTTCCTGTTCTTAACTCGTGTCCAGTCCTTTTGCCGAGTTATGTAAAGCTGACAAGGATCTCGATTTGCGAAAAACGTTGGATGTTAGCAGTACCCAGTGCCCTTTTTTACGCGAAGTTTGGAGCACACAGTGGCAGCAGTTGCATTTCAATTTTAAAGGAGAGTAGTTATTTAAATTTGCTTGAATTTGGGGGTTTTGGTCATTAATTAAGCGCAACACTCTACTTTCAAGAGTTTTCTTCAACCATGAGCTCTGTGTTTTAGTCGGGATCGAGCACGTATATTTGGAAGTCGAGGGTAAATTAAAGTGGAATACTTTAATACTTTGACGAGCTTTAGTAGTTTATTTAAGCTAGAATTTTTTAAATGTTTGGTTAAATACCTTTCTGTAAGTCTGTGTTTTAGTCGTGGGTAGATATATAACTCATCAAACCATTGAGATTGAAATCATTGAATATTATCAGGGGATTTCAATTGGGTATCTCAGTTTATACATCAACAATTCAACATGTGCTGCCTATGTGTATGTTATGCAATGAAATGTGTTATTCATTTCAGGGTTAACTCATAACTTAGATCTACATGTACTTTAATTTATAATTAGGTGTCTTTTGTATTATAAAATTACCAAGATGATTGGCAAGGTCAATGGTAAGTCTTTATCTCTTATACAATAAAAATTATTAATCACTTCTCAATTGTAACCCAACCCAGTTCCCTGTGTTCTTTGTGAACTGTACATATGCATGCTAACAAACAATTTTGTTCTTTTATAGATTTCTATAATTCGTAATATACAATATAAGTAGTGCAATGTCTGCTGGCTACAAGTAACTACCAAACTGTTCTTTTCTTCATGGGAAACTAAATCACTAACCACAATGGATCTGTTAACTATTGACTACCATGGATTGAAGTATATAAAATACCATCTCTTCGCGGCCCTTTGGGACTGCTGTACAGTATATCTACAAGATGCCATTGCATACAGTACTGTACATGTTCATTTCAGAATATAAACTACACATTTGGTTTCAATGATGGATTTCCGCACAAAGATTTACAATCTGGATACACTTCATCTGTATCTTTCTGTAATAAACTACATCTCATGCAGTGCCTGTACATTGATTCTGAGAAGAAATGGATTATCATTTCACTCAAAACCGAGCTCAAAACACTCTCAGAAAAGTGTGATTCACTTAGAACAGAAGTATTAGTGTCCCATAATTTATTACATGTTTCTCTCAGAAAATAAACTACATGTTTCAATGAATATGGATTGCTACACAATAATTATGTGGAGACATCTTGAAAGTAATGGATTGTCATCAATGACTATATTAGTGCATTCTTACCAACAACTAATAAAACTCGGAGATTATAAACAATGGGCAACTCTAAAATCCCACATTTTAGTTATACAAATTCTTCAAAATAATCTGATGGACTTGATGGTATATTGCTGTATAATTTTTCAGCTTTAGATTTGTTATAACATGAGACACTTGGAACTGCATTGATAGTTTTGTCACAGCAAGAGCCATGGTGATTTATTACTTGTATACTATAGTGTTTACCCTGTCAAAACCCTTGCCAATTATAATATCAAGAGATAAGTCATAGTAATGTTTAATTCTAATCTTATAATTATAAATAACTGTGTAAATACCCTCTGTCTGTTGCAATTAATATATACCCAGGGCTTATATTGGGAATTTCGTAAAACAGGAAACTAATCAGGATTTTCATCCAACTTGAGGCAGCACTTCACTTGCGATAGTAATTTCTAGTTTCAGTACATTTTTAAAAGCGATATCCTCCAGATCACACCAGAGGATATTTGATCGATCTATTAATAAAGAGAGTTCATGGGGTGGGATCGAAGGCACACGCCCCCCCCCCCCTTTTTTTTTCACGAAAATCTATTTTTTTACCTAAATTATGCCTAAATAATTACTAATGGCTACACTTTAGCAGAAATTTCACAGCTTTGTTGCTACTAAATGTGTTTTCAGGCTTGCAGGAAATCTGCTAACAAGTGGTAACAAAACTTGTTATTCTGTCAAGGCACATCAAGCTTGCGATCAACAAGTTGGTTGCAATTTGATGTAGTGTGCACAACCATAACACATCATTCAAACAATCTGCAACATGCTTATTGATATAACGAGTGTTCTATACCGCCCAGTATATGAGCGCCCTGGTGGACTCCGAGATGAGCACCCTTCGGAAAGCTCCAAGGCCCTCCGCCCGGGCTCGGGGATAAATTAAACAATTAAAATTCTTTTACTATTGCGGTATTTTTTTTAAATACCATACATCTGGGTGTTTTATAAAATACTTGATTCCATCTGCCAAACTGACTTGATACAGCAACTTTTGTGTCAGTTCGGCAGATGAAAACAATTGATCGTACAGAAAAAGATGGCGTCTTGTACATTTAACCACAATCGTATTAAATATTGTTTCTTCTAGAATAATCAGAAGATAGAGTTTTAAAGCGATCAACTTTGGTAGGAATTAACTTCTTGCTTATTTAATCCATTTTAGCACGATAAACAATGTTTTAGTTGTTATTTATGCTGATTTGAGGTCGCAAAGCATTATGGCTAAATGTACCGCCGCCATCTTTTTCGGTACCGTCAATTGCTGGGAAGAGGTTAGATGGGATGACTCTGTGGGACCTTTTCCGAAGATGTAGCCTTGTAAAGTATGGTTTTTGATGAAAACAAAACCCAACACCCCCCTAACCCTAACCAGTAGTCCCCCTAAATGAACCCCTAACCCTAACCTGAAAAGCGATGGGTTTTCTGTCCTCCCAGTCCCCTACGACCACCCCTAATAAAATCCTCAATATACGGTCCACAGCCATTTCCAAAGCTTGTGGGATGCGCAGTAAGGTTCAATACGTCACTTGGCGCAGCCTTCGGAAAAGGTCCCAGAGAGTCATCCCATCTAACTTCTACCCAATTGCTGACAGTAATTCGTAAACTGGTTTATTTGCTATTGCTGAGCATTCAAGAAGTTAGTCACGAAGAATTAGTTAAGTAAAGTTTACTTAATATGGAGACATTACTCAAAGATGCTGTTATCAATGTCACAACAGTGGAAGAACTCGATGACCTTTTGATATGCTGAGTATGATGTTAATTTCGCCGTTTCGTCAAGCTTTTCATTATTTCATATAATTTGGGGAAAAGGTAAAATTGATTGAAATGTTATTAGGGACTCATCATTTATTGCCCATTATTTTAATGCTCATTATTTATTGTACAGGGGGAACATGAGGAGAAACCCTGTGAACAGTGGGAGGTAATATTTTTTCACTGCCCCCCCCCCCCCTACCCCTCCCAACCCTAGAATACTTGAAGTTTATGTCCGCTTGAATTTTTAAAGCGTTTTTATTTTAAAAAACAAAATCAATTTCATGTTCAAGTTTTAATATTAATATTGATTGGTTGGTTGTTTTTCAGTGGTGTACTGCAATATTTGTATGATAGATTATTTAGTAATTAATTAAATATAACCGTTTTTTAAAGCCCCCCCCCTTTTTTTTCTCCTCTTTGTCGTTTTTGAGGAGCCCCCTTTCAAAGTAAAAAAAAATTAAAGACCCCACCAGTTTCTCTTCACTCCCCCCCTGTATGAGCGTCCCCTTAATAGGAAATAACACTTGTTTTCGAAGAATTAATGAAAAATCACACTTGTGTTTGGCAAAATATTGATAATACCACTTGTGCTTTGCACTCGTGATATAAATATTTTTAACACACATGCAATTTCCCATTAATTCTTCCCAAACAGTGTTATTTCCTATAAATATACGTGTAAAGGAATCCTTGTTACATGTATATTAGGGGCTGTTCTGCCTGTTCATATGAGGTGAGCTGTCTCGTTTACAGGGCTGATTTTATTAATCTCATTATGACTATGGAAAATGACACAAAAAAGCCTTTGGTTTTCTGTAAGTATAGCACACAGGGTGGTAACTGGGCTAGCCCACCTCATATGAATGGCTCCTTAGTGTGAAAATACTAGTATATTATACTGTAACAAACTACACAAGATAAACAATTGTTTTAGCTCTAAAACATAGTTTTGTCAGGGGGTGTGTCACTTAAAATCTTTCACCAAGGGGGTAATTTCTTGATATGTGATCTGGTGGGGGGGGGGGGGGCAATATAGAATTTGTTTATAAAATATCCTACCCCCTTCAATGCTACAAATAATGAATGGTCCTTTACTGTAAAATAATAGTGACAATACTAGGCCTCTATAAATACAGTCATTTTAATAGTGAAAACAGCTTGCTTAACTCAAACGCCTTTTATGCCTGTCGTATTTGTCAGTGTGCAACCCAACCCTCTCAATACTTTCTTTTGAAGTCAAAATGCTACTATGCTAGTAACAAAAAAGATTTTCCATAAATTATTTCCTTCACTGCTTCTCTGAGCAGAGAAGTTTCCAGATGCTGGGCAGACCCTACTCGAGCAAATGTTCCAGCACATAATTAATATTCTTTTTAGCGAAGGTTTTATTTTTTAGAGGTTATATTTTTTAGGGAAGGTTTTATGCTTTAGGGAAGGTTTGTTAATTATGAGGGGGGGGGGGGGGGGGGGGGGGGGGGGGGGGGGGGGGGGGGAGGGTCTAAAAAATTTAAACATTAAAAACAATCTGACCCACCTTAATTTTATGTACAACCTAAAAAAGGAGCCCCCCTCATCAATGATCAAAAATATATACTCCCCCCAACCCAATTCTTTATGTGAAAGATGCATTAGGGTTAATCATGTAAAGAAGGCTAGTTTAATAGTTTATTCTAATTGACCAACTGGCTATTGCATAACTAGTGTTCAATCATATTTAAATAAGACTCATTGCTGTATAGTAAGAACTTTTACAGCTACAAGTATGTCAATATAATATTTACTACCATCCACTACCATGTTGATTAATGTTTAATAATATAAATGTAGTGCTTCTATGCACAGATTCTACAAATATCACTTACACAGTTCATGTGATCAGGGGCAGTGGAACTAGGGGGCACTGGACTCCCCAAAAAGTTTGTTGGGGAATAATTTAATTATTTCCATCAACTTATAACTCATATGCATCTCAGAGCATCTAAATATAAAAAAAATCGAGGAAGGTCCCCTGTACTGCACCCTCACCAAGTTCATGCCAATGCTGCTCAGTTAAACCCACTTCACTGGCTGCAAATGCCATTGTGCTCCTGGTGATATATAAGACAATACCAGTGCTGTAGCAAGGTGTAAAAAAGTGGGGGGTGGGGGGGGGAGGGAAGGCAGTAGTGGCAATTAGTGACCGCATTTGTCGAAGGTCCTCCCCTGGAAATTTTTCAAATCTAGAACCTCGACAGATGACACTTCACAAAAGTGAGCATATTTTCTAATTCTTCTACGATGCCTCTGCCCACAGACACATGAAAAGTTTGACATTTGGTCTTAGCCTTATTTTGCACAAATTTAAATTCAGGTTATCAAAACAGGCAAAGAACTTTATCTGTGAAAAATTGGGGTGGCAGCCACTCCCCCTGCCCCCCCCCCCCCCCCCCCCCCCCCCACCTGTTACGGCACTGAATACTATTTTTATGGAATTACACTATTATCCAAGACACTTAGTTCAATCCAGGACAATGTGGTGGTGGCCATGGTAGAAATGAAAGTAAAGTCAAATACTGAATTATGTAGCATATCTCAAGTTAAATGTATAAAAATATAAACATCTTTCAAGGTATTTTTGCCACTTTGATAACATTTTATCTCCATTGATTAATTCCCCTTTAAATCTTTCCTTTAAACACCCTTAGATTTTCATCCCTCTCCCCCCTCCCCATCTCCCATTTCCCACTGCCCCCTCTTGCTTCCTCTCCCCTCACCCCTCCCCCCTCCTCTCCCCTATGAGCAATGCTAAAAATTGTTTGAACCCTCTTTAATCTGAACAAAATACTTGTCCTTCCCTTTTTTTCACCAGCCTCCCCTAATCCATAAATACACCTATCACGAAATACACCTAAACCCACAAAATGCCTGATTTTACCGCACTTCCGGTTGTGGCTTTTTCCAGATTTTTCATGGATGAAAGCCCAAGTTGTTTAGTTTGCAGCTTGGCAATTGTAGAGATGTCAGTTTTGGTAGTCAGGAAGAATGCTACTTCAAAAAATCTCGCGCAAACAACGCGTGTTCAAGACCGGAAGTGCGGTAAAATCAGGCATTTTGCGGGTTTAGGTGTATTTCGTGATAGGTGTATTATGAACCTTCCCCTCTCTTCAATTATATATTTTATCCCCCCCTCTCCTTTCCCCATGGGCAAGGCCAAAAATAGTTTGAACTCCCTTGTTAACCTGAAAAAGATACTTGCCCCCATTTTCCCACCAGATCTCCCCCCCCCCCCCCCCCCCCCTAACCTATACATTACCATCTCTTTAAATCAATAATATATTGATATATCGTTTTGCTTTCCTAGGGTCTTTTCTCCGATCCCGCCTTCACCCTACGCTTCCTCCCGGAGGAAAGACCCCAAACTTCCGCAGTTGAAGTTTCGCAACGGCAGAATATATCTCTCAAATCATGAATAATTCATAAAGAAATCCGTTACCGCGACAATTTAATGGCAGTTTATTGCAACCCTTACCAACACCAAGACAACTTCTACCTTAAATTTATCTTTAAATACGGATTCTTATATTTGAGAAGCTCTACTCGGAGTACTCGACTATCGCCTCAATTTTTTCAAAAAACGGTTGCCTAAACGGTTGCCTAAAAAATAAAGACAATATCAGTAAACTATATGAAGGAGAAGTCTGAACGACGAAGTAAACATATTTATTAAAATATATTGAACTCAGTTGAATGGTGGTCATGCCATAATTTGGATCTTTCGGAATTTAACGTTTATAACGAAGTATTTTCCATAATTTAGGAAACATAGAACGGTATAACATTCGCGCTGCGGATTCAGTGGTGAGTTTTGGCTGTAATTCTGTAAAATACAGTGACAAGAAAAACATGTACATTGAACAATCAACAACGTTCAGCGCGCGATATAATAATACTGTAAAATGTTAACAATAGTAAGTAAAACCAAAACGCGATACTGATAGGTAGACAACTTTAGTGAAATTGATCTAGGCTATTAACAGTTGGCAACATGAGCTTGTGGCTCCTTTTATGAATTATGATGAATGTTATTAAATAAGGTTGGCTCAGTTTAAAAATCAACAATATAGTTCAAGTATAAGTGCCTACTTTAATACACTGGCCCGCCGCTGCACGTTACGAAACGGCATGAAATTGTTGTATGCGATGTAGAAATTAAAGAAATAGTAAATGTAATGAACTAACCTCTTGGAATTTCTAAAGCACAGAATAAGAATGTAAAGCCTTGTTGACAGCTGCAAGCCCACGGTGTTGAATCTGTATATTGAATTTTCCGCGAGCGTTGGCCGTTGCAAGAGATGCAGTGGGGTAATTTCCACACTTTCTTTCGAATGGAGGTTCAAACGATTGTCAACCAAAATAATTTGTGAATTTCGCATAGTCTTGATTCAGTTGATTGTAAGGAAATTTAAATCCGCTTACTGTAAAATTTAAAATCTTCAGGCTGCTAATATCAGATCGCTGATGAGTGATGACTGTAGAAATCCATTCGAAGAATATAGAATCTCGCTGCTCGTCCGATTGAACGACGAAAGGCTTTTGTAGAAGTTCAGAATTGTAATTCAACAAGACGCCCGCTAGGCGTTAACTCGGGCTACTGGGCATGGGCAATGGGATGGTGATGTGGAGAACGAGATTGGTGGAGGAGGACATGTTACTAGAAAGCTAGTTAGAAAGCACACTCACTTGTTTTACAAAGAACAATTTTTTATTGACTACTATTATAAACTTACATGCATGGACAACCTAGATTGGGACAACATAGAATTGATAATTCTGAAAGCCATCATGGCATTGGTTTAACTATATCTCGAACTATATGTATGGTATTGTGACATTTTGTGTACATATTACACTTTAATATTTTAGTTATTGTTAATAAATTGTTTAGATGGTGTTCACAGATCTGGTATAACGATATCTGAAGGCCGCAACAGCACTGGTCTTGCTATATGTCACGTTCGGCATCACCAATGTTCAAATTGTACATACTTTTGGCATTCTTACATATAAGTTTGGTGTTCACATAATTATACTGTATAACTTTGGCATTGATACATATACTTAACCAGATATGTCAATGTTATAAAGTCATTTAATACCAGAGTAATAAATTGGTGGTTGATGGTTTAATAGTCCAACTCACAACTCCAACTGTGTGGTCTGAGAGGCCCGTTACTTCAGACACCAGTGTTAATTTATTTGCTCTTTCATTAATACCAGATGTCAATGTTATAAAGTCATTTAACGCTTTAATACCAGAGTAATAAATTGGTGGTTGACGGTTTAATAGTCCAACTCACAACTTCAACTCTGTGTGTGGGCCAGATACAGAAGCACTAGCAAATATGCAATAGGTGACTGGTAAAATATACCCACACCCTACATCTATGCAATATCTTTATACAACAATGAACTGAATCCTGATTCCATGTTTTTGCTTTAGAACATGTTGGGAGGGCTCTTCAACTCTGTGCAGTTGAATGTCAGGCACTCTAATTTCTCTATACATTTTGTACCATCCACATATAAACACACACTTGGCTGCTGTTATAATGGCTGATACATTACTGTATATATATGAGGAACATGTCTGGTTCAAAGTTGTTTTTATGATAAATATTATCTTAATACTCAATATATGCATCAAAATCTTAATATCAAAATTGAACAATCAAGATATGGATAACATACTTTTGACAAAATTACAAACAAAGGTTCAAAGCACTTTAATACAACATTGAATATAAATCCTGTTGGATCAATAAGACTACTGTCCATTGCCGAACTCAAACTCAAAAACAAGCAACAGTCAGTAAAAACACAAATGGTACATAGAACATGTGTATACAAGCTTCCTACTCAGCATAACAAATATAAAACTCGTTTAGTAATATTAAAAGCACATATAAAATAATAGATACTGTCGTGATCAATGTCAATAAACAGGAGAAAGCCGTTACTAGTTTCTGGTCTGTAATAAATTTGTGGACTGTCATCATGACAAACCTTGTCAGCAACATTACTGATCAACTACTCATGAATTCACCAATACCGTCGGAAAACACCTCAACCCAACTCGATCAAAGGCAAAAGAACTGGAAGTCTCGAAAAAACAGAGCACGCAACGTGCCTTTACAGTTTCGCCAGGCCTGACGGGATGATGCAATAATGCACTTTTGTGTGGCGAAAAAAAAATTAAAAAAATAACAAACGGAGCCGAAACCTAGACTCGTCTACCACAGGTAGCCCGAGTAATAATACCAGATTGTTATCCATAGAGTGTTTAATTTGCGTAATGAGCTTTCCTCGATATTCAGAGCTCGATATTGTAAATATTCTTGATTCGAGGTACTGCGACAAATTTTCAAAACAACCACCCGACCCTGACAAGAAAAATTTGTTATCTCCCATATTCTGGGAGACACGTGACCAGCCCCAACCAGGGTCTTTTCGCAGCGCGGGGGAGCGGAGATAAGACCCTGGGTACGAAGGTTGTGGTGTGATCTGGATCGACGATATCGCTTTTAAAAATGTACTGAAAAAGAGTCGACGCGCCAGAAAAAAGATGACGTGCGCGCTGACCAGAAACAGAAGAGTTTTTTTTTGGCCTAACCTTAGGGACGTAGGAGACGGTGGGTTGGGATCAAGGGCACACGCCCCCCCCCCCCATTTTTTTTCCCCCCACGAAAATCCATTTTTTTACCTAAATAATGCCTAAATAATTACTAATAGCTACACTACAGCAGAAATTTCACAGCTTTGTTGCTAAATGTGCATGTTTTCAGGCTTGCAGTAAATCTGCTAACAAGTGGTAACAAACTTGTTATTTTCTATCAAGGCACATCAAGCTTGCGATCAACAAGTTGGTTGTTTGATAGATGTCGAGAACCATAGCACATCATTGAAACAATCTACAACATGCTTGTTGCTATAACGAGTGTCGCAACAATTACCAACAAGCTTGTGAACAGTCAACATGTTACAAAATTGTAACATAGTTTTGAAAATGATCATCACTCAACACTTCCTATTTAGACTTTCAAATATTGCTAAATTATCCCCTTCAAATTGCAGGAAACGCCATTTCAGAGGTCTCAGATCTAGAAATCCAAAATTTCTGCCAGCCCTTAAATAATGATCCAGACCCCCCTTAAAAAATGTTCTCACACTGATTTGAAAACGTCAAATTTTGCTCACCTCGTCTTATTTGCCCCACCGCGGTATACATCAAAGAGAATCGACGTATGACTAAACTAAGTATAAGTTAGTTACCGAAGCCGTGGTAACTACGTCGGTTAGTTACCGAGGCGCGAACCTACTACATGGTGGTTGTACACCAGCGAACTTGGGATGGGCAACTTAATGCCTAGCTGGGATAAATTACATGTATATTATCCCGGGGCATTCACTTGATTTATGCGTCGTTGGGAATAATTATTATAAATAATTAACAACCGCGGTACATCAAAGAAAACCGAGGTGATCATGAACTAACTATGTTTATTATATGGAGAAGAGTATTTTACTAGCAACTGAAACACTCGTAGAATCCATATTTCACTACATCCGGGAACAGAGTGGCGTATTTCTCGTATGTAACGCTCGCGAGTGACATATCGACAAGTCAAAATTTTCACGTTTTGCTGTAAGTTTTGAATCAAGTAAATTTGAGCCAGTAACTTCTCTTAATTCAGTTTTTCACGTAAATTGACTTCTTCGGAGAAGCTAGGTTGTATTTTTAATTTGTATTTTCTAAAAGTTTAGGTCAAGTGGTTGTAGTTGTTGCATTAAACTCAGTTTATCAACATCACTTCCACGCATAATTTCATTGTCCATATAATAAATAGAACATTACACGGTTGCTCAAAGCATAGTCAATCGAGATATGGTCTGGAAACTCAGCTAAAGTCTTTGGTCTATCCATAGATAATCGAAGGGGAACTGGATAGGAAACTTAAAACGATGTTACGAAACCGGAAACGGTGTTTGCACACCTTACAATGGTAGTTATACACTTATTATGGGCTAATGCACCTAACGATGGTCCCACATGGCCAGGATCAGCTATTGCTGAAAGTAAACAATAGTGTAATATCACTTAAGTTCAGCAGTGTCTGATTTTAGCCATGTCGGACAACCCATTAGGTTCATTAATAGCCCCTTATAAGTGTATAATTACCATAGCAAGTTGTGCAAACATCGTTTCCGCTTTCGTAAGTTTCCTATCCAGCTCCCTCCATTATTTATGGTCTATCTTTTTGTTCGCCTTTAAGCATTTTTGTGCACGGTGCACGGTCACTGAACACTTTGTATTTTAGTATAATGAACGAATTGTCCAATAGCAACGTTTCAGTTCAATCACTCAACCGTGTTATTTAAATATTAATAAACCTAAAACAAAGGTTGCGCACGGTGTAAGGTACGGTTCAACATAAAATCCCAGCTCATAGGCGCTTTGAAGTTTGCCGAGTTTCCAGACCATATCTCTATTGACTATGCTCAAAGTTATGGATTTTATGTTCTCGTGGCAAGAGCAATATCGTCCAATATCGATGTTGTCCTTGCCACTCGAACATAAAATCCATATCTTCTCGCCACCGTGTAATATCCCTTTATATATGCACACCTTGTCTTGAGGGTGGCCCTTAGTGTTTCATAATCTTATTGGGGCCGGGGGGGGGGGGTTGTGTGGTGGGAGGGGCGCTTTATAAAAATAGCGGGAATGTACATATGCACCTCTCTGTACTTTGATTATTACGCTGATTTGATTTTTCGGTTCTATATAGCTCTCCAGTTGCTTGATTGGTTCCTTTGCAAATGGACAGCTACAGTAGTTCAAGATAAATGTTTTTCTACGTTGGTGTAGTGTTTTCAACTTGAGGTTGGTAAAGTTTCGTTTGTTTTTGCTGTACAAGCTGCCGTAAGTTAAACTTAGGCTAAAACTTGTAGCCCAACAAGTACTTGTGACACACGCACGGTTTGACTCATTCTCATGCAGCTATAAATATCCCAAACAACCTCGGTCGGCTGCCATCTGATTTCTAGTGGCAGTAGCAGTGTGGCTGTGAAATAAGGACCGAGCCGAAATGACATTCTAGTGGCCCACTTCAACTCAGTCCTAAGAGAAATTTAGAACTGCCTATTCTAAAATTTCTTCTAGGTCCGCATATTTACGAGAGTCCGGGGGCATGCCTCCCCTGGAAACGTTTTGATATTTGAGTCCCTGAAATTGCATTTCAGGCGTTCTAACAACAACTTTGAGCAGAGTTTTAAAAGTTTTAAAACAAGTTTTTAATTACACATTTTACTGTTTTTAAGAAAGATGCAAGTTGAAGTAGGTAATGGGAAATAGTAGTGTAATAAAAGATATATAAGAAAGTAAATAATTCAATAAAATGCATGGATACTAAATGAATAAACTGTACGTTCCTCCGATAAAGCGCCTACCCTCGAAATGCAGTATTCCATAATCTAAATCGCACTTCAAGTTTTATGCTGCAGTACTTAAAAGTATTTGGAGCCAACCAGTTACAAATTGTTGGGGCCCACAAGGTACAGATCCTTGGGGCCCAACTGGGAAATCTCCCGGTGTCTCGGTGGACCATGTCTGGTGGCTCAGTGGTTAGAGCGTTTAGCTAGCATTCAGAAGGTTGTGTGTTCGAGTGCCGTCTGGAGCTCAGAGTTTTCTCTGCGTTTAATTTACGACAGCTTGTGCATCAACGGAACTCATTCAAGATAGTTTGTTAGTTTTTGCTGTACAAGCTGACGTTAGATGCTACAGTGTGCACCCAACCCCTGAAATGGAGTCTGTGTTGTTTGAAAAAGCGTCAAGAATTATGAAGGATGGCGTTATGGGGGTCTTACATCCTAAAACATTTTTTCTCACTTTTTCAAAAATCTGCTCAATCAGTTCTGTATATGTTCCTTTTTATATTGCAAATTTTGATTTTTGTATCTACTGCGCATGCGCGAGTAGATACGATCTACTCGTGATAGTGATAGTAGCTATCACGCGTGTAAGTTAAGTTTAAGTTAACAAAAGAATGCCTTGGGAGCCAATCAAAACACAGAATAAAACGATTGACTCACGAGAAACTACCGAAGCCAAATAACTACTGTACACCAAGTATTTCACTCAAGTCATATCAATGACAGCAATGGAGCGAGATATAATTCAAGGAGCGGGATATTCAACAAGAGGAAGTTTTTACAAATTTAGTAAGTATTTTATGTATGAACCGTACGTAGTCAATTCTTAATTGTGATGTACCAGACGTTGTTGGAATGATGATAGAAGTTTTTAATTAATGGTCGTTGCATGGACGATTTCATATTCAGACGAGGCAATTTATATGGTGAACATGTCTGATGGAGCTTTGTGAACTGACAAGACTGTGCGTTGCCGAACAGAAATGCGTGACCTTCTTCTAAGAAAACAAAGTTAGCTTTATGGTCAAGCAACAATGTGCAAAACCTATGGTAGTCCACGAGCAAAATATGGTATTAAATAGCAGTCAAATGTCAGTGACAGGCTATGCTGAGAGCGTGAACTGGCATTATTAAATCTATATACAGTATTAATGGAGTAAAATTGTATGCTGCAGTTGTCAATGCCCTGCAAAATCTGTGTCATGAATGTGCAAACATTTCTTCTACCTTTTACTGCATGTATGCATATGTATCGAAGAACAATTAATGTATGGTTGCTCTTATAATTTTGATGGCATTGCTGGACATCTTTTTCATTCACTATTAAATATTACAGCAGTATTATGCTCGAGATGCTTGTTATCTCAAGCTATTTCCTTTACCTTCTAAGTAGATTGCATTATTGTTTGACAAATTGTTGTATAAATGAAGATATTTAAATACTGTATTAGTCAATTAAGTCACATTTTGTGAGTTAATTGTTAGTTAATATTAATATGATTGGCCTACTTAAACTTAAAGCTTTACTATACCATACTTTATGACTATAATTAGAGTACTGCCTTTCACCACCGAGGACCAGAGTAAAGCCCAATTGGATTGAGTTAGTATTTGAATAGGTGACCACCTGTCCAGACTTGGAACTCATGCCAGATATGAGTAGAGTTGTTAGTGCTGAACCAGTCTCAGCTGAGATGAACTGAGCTGACTGGCTTCAGGTGAGCTGAGCTGAACTGAGCTGGTCTCAAATGAGCTGAGCTGGTCTCCAGTTGTGTAGCCAATGGTCTCCAAGACCATTCTTGTGAAAAGTTGAAATCCACTGAGAAACTTGTAGGGGGGGGGGGGGGGGGGGGGGGTGGGGGAGGGGGGGGGGGGGGTTAAATTGTTTTAAGGCCAAGTGAGTAGACTAATAATGTGTTATATATTTAGCAGGCATGCATATGCTATAAATTACAATACTAAGGTCTATACAAAATGCCTCCAACTTGTTTTTACATTTATGACTTGTTTATAAATAAATCTAAAGATATTTTGACATGTATGAGTGATGTACAGTCGTTGCCACCTAAGCGTGTACACCGGCCGCCCGTCAAAACATGTTCTAAAGTTAAGCCAAAGTTAACCGTTTTGAAATCACAGCACCGTAGGATTGGCGAGACGTGATTGGCTAAGGGCACATTCATGTGACAATAATGCATTGGTTCGAATGTATCGAATGAAAACCTAATACGTTTGCAAGGTAAACATTTAACTTTGACCTTGACATAAAACATGTTTTGACCTGCGGTGTACACGCTTAGGTGATTTCAACAAAATTATGTAATTTATGGCGTTTGGGTTACTCTTAAATACTTGCCTTAAAACGCAGGAAATAGTGTTTCCGAGACCCTAGAAATCCAAAATTTATAGGGGAAATGAATCCGCCTAGGAGATCGAGGTGAGCTGAGCTGGTCTCAGCTGAGCTGAGCTGGCCTCCTGTGTCTTGATGGCTTTACTCTGCGTTCTTCTTTTTTAAAGTTAAAACACAACATAGTCTGAGAGCATAGACAATTTTGTCAAAAATCTTGTTCAGCTCTAGACCGATTGAATACAAGGTTGTTACAAGTATACAATTCCATCAATTTTGTCACAAATAGGCATTAACACAGTAGATACATGCACGTCTGGGCGTGCCTATTATTCGTATTTTCCGTTAAAAGTGTCAACATTTCAGAAACAAGTTTTCGACGAAATTTACATTTCAAGATGGTTTGGGTCTTTAAAAATTTTAAATTTAAAAACACTAGAAAACGTACATATTTCGTTGACTTTATCTGCATGAAGTCGATATTTATCTGTGGCGTGAATATACTTATTCGCTTGTTCGCTTGTCAGGTTTACAACTAAGGCACTGCTGAGATATAAAGGAAGCTAAATTGACAATTCTTAGAAATTCCATAACCACATGAAAATCTGTGAACTCGCTTTCTCAGAAACACAAAATAGATGTTAAAAACTGGTAATCATTAATATTTCTGATGCTCTTGTCTCGTAGTTTTGTCAAGAAGCAATGTGGTAGTTAAACAGGTTACCTTTTTTTATTATTTTTTGGCTACGAAACGTTCAGTACGATTTCATCTCGTAACAAGAATATTCTCCACATTTCGCGGTTTATTCTGATATAAGATTTGGGTTGGGTACTTCTTCAAACAACGAGATATTTGAAGAAACATATTTGAAGAAACGGGAATTGTTTACACCAGAGTGAGATGAACTGTTATGAATCAATATATTTATCAGGGGGGAGCGGTACACGGTGTTAATATTCAGTTAAACTGTTAATCGTAACAAACCTAGCCCTGTAGAGACTCAGTGGTTTATTTAACTTAGCAGCAATATTTCATCAACGTTAGAAAGGAAGAAAATCAATGGACTTACGCTACTTGCGTTTTATTCAACAGATATAAACACCAATAACATAGAGCCCATCACCACCCTGAAAATTACTCTCGAATTGCATTATGGATATACTTTTTGAAAATTCGACATGGACCTTCCCCAATTCTCTAAACTTAGGGAACTTAACCTAAAAAGCCAAACATATCCTAGGCGAGAGACTTACTAACATATCTCAATAATATGCCAGTCTAAACCGTTTTGGCCTAGCTAGGCTAAAATTCGGGTCTCCGTCGGTTCCTTGATGCGACCTCCACCAGATATTCAACAACGACAAAATACCGCGTTGTTCGACTTCTCGGTTCTTTCAAAAGTCATTAGCAGATCGACTATCACTCGGACTTTACATGATGTCCCTTAAGTCAGCCGCAGCATTAAAATGGAACCCTGTTTCGACGGGACTGACACCATGACATAGAACTACGTCTTGGCGCCATTACAACCAACCTCGTACCCAGGGTCTTACCTCCGCTCCCCCCTGCATTACAACTTCTCTCGCTAATAAGGCGCTCCCAGTCACGCGGGATAACACTCGCGTGGGATTGCAACTTACTTGGAGTGCTTTCTTGTTCTAAATGGCATTTCAACCCTTTTACTGCTGTTGTAAGGCTTTGTGGGACGAACCATGAACATAACATTTTTATCTAAACTTTAAAGCTGTTTTTTAAACTATCTTTATCAAATTTTTAGGAATAATTAGGAATAACATTTCTCTCGGAGATGAACTAAAAAGAACTGAATTCTGTAGTTTTATCAATATGTCAAAATGTCGCGACAGTCTGATCATATCTACCATTGTTCTGTAATTAGGTACATGCTTCTGTAATTAGCTACATGCTTCTGTCAATAATAAAACTGGTTTCTGGGTATGATATATTATATAGACAATTGATATACATACATGAATAGACAGGAAAAATAATAGTGAATATCCTTACGGAAAACAACGCATTTAGAAGTATTAAACCAGCGATAACTTTCAAAATATTTCTGAACGCAAACGCCTTTCTTCATGTCCGGGCGTGAAATGCGTAATTTACCACGATGCACTGCGGTCGTCGGCTAATTCTTGGACAATAAAATTCCGCGAACCACAGGCGCCCCAATTTCAAGGTGTGTGGTGGCCCGCAGTGCGGTTGTTTTAACGGTAATTTTGAATATATATGCCTTGCTATAAAACCCGTAAACAAACGAACGGATTTGTCTTAAATATCAACATGTGAATAAAATCTACTAACCTTGTCAATATGATGTCTGGTCTCGTGTTTTATTCGTCGTCGAGTTGGTTTGCAGCGATTTACGGCGCGTTCTTTGCGACGCCGTTGCTTCCCACTTCCCACGTCTATGCAAGTTACCAACATTGCATCAAGGCTCTAAGTTGGACATATCTTCAAGATTAAACAACAAAATCACTTGAAACTTTGCATGTGGATACAGACCACCAAACTCAACAACATTGTTCAACTTTTATAGTTGCCATAGTAACGGACTAGTTTTGAAACCTCTTAATTTCTAAAACAAAACCAGATCACAGTACTAAAGCGCGGTGCCCTATTTCTGTTTTCCAAAATTTATCATTTGTGAAACGCTTTACTAGAAAAGATGTTAGATGTAATGTAAAAAATTGTATTTTAATACCTGCTGACGTTCCATATAATATTTACGCCGTCGACTGTGACTTCTGATGTCGTCAAAAAGCCGCCAAATAGCTAATTTACTTTCGGCTGCTCTCTGTGTCGTTCCAAAAAGTCGAATCGCAAAAAGAACGCATTGCTATTGATTCCAAACGTACTTTAACGTCGAATCTCTAAAAAACCACAATACTATGATTCCGAACGTACTTTTGACTAGCTACCTTCAGCAGCTATCTCGTCAGGGAACCCGTTAGTTCATTCGTTTCGTTCCATCGTTAGTTTTCTTAGTTCGTTGGTTGGGTTGGTTGGTTGGTTGGTTGGTTGTTTGGTTGGGGATTGGTTGGTTGGTTGGTTATGTTGGTTCCTTCCTTCCTTCCTTCCTTCCTTCCTTCCTTCCTTCCTTCCTTCCTTCCTTCCTTCCTTCCTTCCGTCCGTCCGTCCGTCCGTCCGTCCGTCCGTCCGTCCCGTCCGTCCGTCCTTCCTTCCCTCCCTCCCTCCCTCCCTCCCTCCCCCCCCCCTCCCTCCCTCCCTCCCTTCCCTCCCTCCCTCCCCCCTCCCTCCCTCCCTCCCTCCCTCCCTCCCTCCCTCCCTCCCTTCATTCCTTCCTACCTTCCTTCGTACCTTTCTGCCTTCCATCTTTCTTTCATTCGTTCGCTTGTTTCTTCATTCGTTTGTTAGTTCGCTTGTTAGTTTGTTCGTGCGGAGTCAATAAGCAAGGCACCGCCCTTTAGGATTGGGTTTGATTCATATAGTGATTACATTAAAAGATAGTCTATACAAAAATTCAGCTTAATAGCTTAGCATAAAAATTCAGGCTGCACATGCATGTTAAATTAACAACCATGCACAGAAAACTAACAACTACAAACAGATACATGATTAATTCTATACGTTACTTAAAACAAACTAACTTATAAGTACAAATGTTATCAGGTTCGAAAACAGTGTTTAGCCTTTTAATATAGAAGATCTGTTCAAAATTTATCAGGTACAAATGTTATCAGGTTCGAAAACAGTATTTAGCCTATTAATATAGAAGATCCGTTCAAGTACGTTTTAAAACTAACAAGTAAAGTACATCTCTTTAGTTCATTTGATAGCGAGTTCTATAGATGTGCGATTCTTGAATATAGTACTGCTAATAGTAATATTATATAGGTGTTACTGTCGTGGCAATAGTAATAATTAAAGAAATGAGCAGCAGTTTTTTATCACATTTAAAACACGAAGCGATAGCCGAGTGTTTGAAGATCAATAAAACGCGCACTGCGAGTGCTTTGAATAGCTTCAAAGTGATTTTGCAAAACAACGTTGTCTAAGCCCAGAAAATCAAAGCTAAAGTTTATGCAAACCAGGAGGATTCTTTTTTATCACATATGAAAACCACGGACGACATGGTACAGATTTCCTTTGTGTTTTCCTCATGAATTATTAATGATTTTTGAAGTGTTACTAAAGTATTGTTGCAATGAGTTTCTCAGTCAGACCAATTCATTTGATGAAATTTGTTGGAAACTTCCTGTTTTGAATTTGATTGGTTTCTGGTTTTTGAACAACCATTAGGAAATGTGATTATTAGTCAAACACCAATTGAATTCAAAGCAGAAAGTTGTTCAACGAACTTCATAAAATGAATGAGACAGACAGAGCAAATAAATTGCAACAATATTACTTCTATTGCCACGACAGTAAGGGCCAATTGCAGAAACGGTGGTTCAGCATTTTTGCAGCTTATCTGGGCATTTTAAAACTCGTTTAAACACTGATTATCGTAAACAACTGTTGAACGGTGTTTCTGTAATCGACCCTAAAGGACTTAACAGTTTATCCAAGATTGTGTGATTTTACGTCGGAACGGCAGAAACCTTTGTTTTTCTTGCTAAGAGTCTGTTCACATGGTCCCGATAAGCGAGATGAAGACTTTCTTATGTTAGGGACTGTAGAACTTCATGGACCAGAGTACATCAGCGAAAGATTCAACAGTTGAAAAATAATTATATTAGGTGCTACTCCGAGTGACGAACCATACCGGGTGAGTAGAGAAAAAGTCTACTCGACCGGGACTGGGATTCAATCCCGCGACCTTTGGTTAACTAATTAAACGCTCCGCCGCCTGAGCTGCGTGGTCAAGTTGGGAGCAGCTCATGGAGTGATGGTACTTATATATTTGATATTTTGAAACTGAAATCAAGTTTCAACAATGTCGAGAGACTTAACTCCTAATCTTACGTTGCTGGAATAATTATTGTGGGATAGTGAACTGAGGTGGGGAATAATGATATTAGGTGCTACTCCAAGTGACGAACTATACCGGGTAAGTAGAGTTAGCGGGTTCGATTTCCAGCCACGGTCGAGTAAAACTTTTCTCTACTTACTTGAAGTAAGCACCTAATATCATTATTCTCCCTCTGACTTCGCTATCCCACAATAATTATTCCAACTATGGAGGATTTCTGAATCTTTAAGACCAAGGTTTTACACAAATTGACTTAAACTTGATTTCTGCTGAAAACTTGAATCAGTAATATAAGAACCGAAAAATTTCAAGTATAAGTACCATTACTCCACGACCTGCTCCCAACTTTATCATGTAGCTCAGTCGGTAGAGCGTTGGACTAGTAAACTGAATCGAGTAGAGTTGTGCTTTGCTTACCCGGTATGGTTAGTGGCGCCGGCAGGGCTGGTATAGGGGGGGAGGGGGAGGCATGACATTTAGGGGGGTCCGGAGGCATGTTTCCCAGGAAAATTTTGAACTCTCCAATTTCCTACAATGCCATTTTCTTAATTTTCAGGAACAACTATAGACATTCTTTAGGAAAATTCAATTAGCTATCGTCACGCGAATGACCTAAGTTTTACAGAAGAAAACATGGCGATGTTAAACACGGAAAAAATATCTTCAATTTTGCTAACATTAATTACCCCTCCCCCCCCCCCCCCCCCCAATGTTCTCATCGAATTTCGCTCAAAAACGGTCCTGGTGACGATTGGTTTATGCGTGGTTGGGAAAATAAGCTTTAATTCATGGTCACAAATGTGATAAAGGATTTATCATCGCGACCGAAGTGTTTTTAGACAATCTCTGTGATAACGAACTCAGTATCTCAGTTTTCTTAGGCAACCTCGGTGATCTTGAACTAAGTAGGTTAGTTCGGCCCTCGGTAAATAACTGACGTAGTTACCTCGGTTGAGGTAACTAACCTATACTTATTCTATTCTCTACCTGAGTTCGCTGTACTACAATAATTATTCACAGTTGAAAAGTATTTTGGATCCAGTCATTTTCGTTCTCGGAATGAATGAAGTGTTCCTTAGCATTGGGGTCTTCTGTTTTCTTGAAGTAATTTCACGTTACTAGATTAAAAGTCCACGGCTGTAGACTTTGTTTCGGAACCAAAGTTTTTCGCATCGGAATCATGTCATAACAGTCAATCTTGTTTCGGAATAAGACAAGTGAAATAAGCTTACGTTATTAGGTTACCAATTTGCAGTTCGGATGTAGACTTTGTTTTGGAACCAAACTTTTTAGCATCGGATTCACGTCATAACAGTCACTGATCTTGTCTCGGAATAAGACAAGCGTTCGGTACCATTGGGGTCTTCTGTTTTCTTGAAATAAGTTTTATACGGACGTATAAGCTTTGTTTCGGCAGCATAGCTTTTCGCCTGGGAGCCATGTCATAACTCATAACAACCAATCTAAGTCAATGTCTCCCATGTCTTCATAAAACTTGCCTGCGTATTCTTTATTAAAATGAATTTTAATAAATTGAATGTTGCCTCTTTCATCTGGGATGGCAAGTAAGTTGTGATCTGAGGAGAATGGAATAGTTGATGTTTCTGAAAAACGGCGTAAACACTTAATTCCTGGTGTTATCCACTGCGCTAAAACTCCCTGCTGACGGTCCGCAATTAGGACAGTATTGAGGCTATCAAGACTCACGATCAGAAACTCTCTTTGAATAGATAGTCGTACGCATAGATTTTTTGCTGAATCTCCACGCTTTGCTCTCGGAATTACGTATTCAAAACGCATCCTTGGCAAATCAGTAGTAGGAACGATATGTTCAACAAAGCATATGATAAAGTACGTATTGACATCCATAAGATTTTCTATAGCATGAAGATAATAAATATATTCTCCATCACTATCAATAGAAGTCAGTGGACCATCGTTACTTGTGATAAGTCCTAAAGCTCTATCTTGAAAGAATCTTTTGTCATAACTGACCCAGTGGTTATTGGGACTTGTCGTGTCTTCCTTCCATAAAGTAAATCCAGAAACATTGGCTGTTACAATTGATGAACAGTTGCAAACTGCCGCACATTCGACTGGTTTATCAACTGGCAATATCTGCTTTGATCCAACTTCACCACCAACGATTTTTGTAACTAACACTAAGTCGTCTTCGCATTTCAAGATTAGGACTCCATGTGAAAAAGACAGCAGTTTGGTTTGTCCCAACCTCAGCGGAATATTTTCCATTTTGAGATTTTCCAAACCATGGATTTCATCAACTGGGAATTTTAGCAGACTGGTACTTTCTTCGGTGACACTTAAGATCCAAAGTGCTTCGTTAGACCACCAGGATCCTTGTTTCCATCCAGACGGAATTTTAAAACTTTGTAGGACGTTACACGCTTTAACATCCCAGACTTTCATCCAGCTATCGTCGACGCAAGTTGCTAGTAGAGAACCATCTGGTGAGAATGAACAACTCGTTACACGAGGACTCGGCCACGTTCGGAAACTGGAAGGTTGAGAAGGAGCCTTGACAACAAAAAGACAGTCCTTACTAACTGCTAAAATAAAGTCCCCTACATGAGCAAGGCGTTCGGTTCGAAATGTACTGCAAAATGAAGGCAAATTGCACTCTGCGACAATGGTAAGTCGAAGGGGATCAATTATTTTCAACGCACTACCGGCAATGTCCAAGATACAGTTCCAGTTATCATATTTGACCGCGGGTGGATCTTGTAGCGTAAAAGGATTATCAAATCGTGGAAACCGAGCAACCACCAATGCTTGAGGCAACTGAAACACTTCAATAAAGTTCCCGTTCTCAGATATGATAATTTCACCAGCGGTTTCACTTGGCAGAAGAAACTTCTTTGTCGTCATACCATTTGTAACGCGGCTATTACTGTTGCCTAGTAAATTCTCGCGTTGGTCAACTCTTTGTAAGGTAATAGCGTTCCACACGGCGAAACCTTCACTCTCGTCAAAATCATCTACCCTGTCGATTTCCATGCACTCTTTAATTTGCTTTCCCACAATAAACAAACCACAATGACTAAACACACAGTGGTTCACGGGTGCGACTGCATATAGGCTCGCCAGATGTATCTGCTGGTTTACGTCCCACAGTTTAACTATTTCCGACTGATCACTTGTCACAAGTCTTCTTCCGTTTGGGGAGAATGAACAAGCCACAAAATTTACGTCTTCGCCTGTAGGTTTAGCGAAAAAAGAAGATTGTATTCCTGTTTGAGCGTCAAGACAATAATTCAAGGTGCCATAAAGAATAAGCGAGTCGTCTGGGCAAAATGTGAGACAACGTACGTCAAACTCATTTGCACGAAATGAGTTAACCATTTCTAGGCACGGCAGTTTGAAAATGGATATAAAGTTGTTCTTAAATAGAACAGCAGCAACCTTTTGATGCGGTGAAACACTTAACAAATTCGCTTTCCCGCGTCGGAAAAAAGGGGTCCAGTGCGAGTAGTGAGGTCGTACTGCCAAAATAGGATTGTCATCTTCTTCCTGAATGTTAATGTTCCCACACCAAACATATCTCGGATGTTTTAAAACATACTTGGCCTTCTCAATTTCTTCTCGTGTAAAAATGTAGGTGAGAGAGCTATTTGCAACGTTTTGACAATACGTCGAACACGGCCAAGAGAATGTTGGGTCACTGAGTGTCGTAAGATGCCACTGGAACTTTATTTGAAGTCGAAGATCCATTTTTGCTCGTTGATGGAGTACATATTGCAACCTTTGCATAAGTGCAAACGTACCACCAAATCTAGTTAAAGATTTGAGATAAACAATGACAAAATCAATCAAAGACTCGTAATCACTGTTCGTAGTGTAATTTTCATCGAGATGAAGTAAATGACTGGTGCCATGTTCCAAAGCGTACTGCACAGCTTTCGATAGCTTAATATTGGGAAACGTGCGCGTCATCTCTTGGTATTGCGTTTTACACATTCTCCACAAGAACTCTGTTCCTGTGTCTTTCGAAACAGTGTATGAATGCTCCTTGTAACCATTCGATTGCAGCCAATCTACTAGTGATTTGTGATAAATTGTTAAGCAGTCGTCATAAACTGGAAGAAACGCAGACATGATGTCGTTGATTCCCTTTCTTACATCAAAGTCGAGACTTTCAGGCAAACCAAGACATGTTGGTAAAAGAGACAGCGGCAGGGAACTTTTGGCTGCTGCGAGAACGGCTAAGAATTGCTTGAAATTGCATCTTGTTGGAGACAATTTATTCAGATAGATCTCAAGGGATTTGAACTGTTTCTCGTAAAACGTCGAGATACCTTCACACATGAAACTTTCGACGTCTTCCAGTGTTAAAGATTTATTTCTATGCTGTAGCAGCTGACGTTCGGCATAATATGCATAGAGGAAGGATCCTTCACATTTCTTTGCTAACTCTTCAATCACTTCACCATCCTTGCACTTGTCTGATAAGCATCCATCCAAGTAATGAACCAGGTCTGTCTTGTTATCTTTATCGCCGGGACAGATTTCCAAAGGATTCAAATCAGATAATTTCTTCTGCACCACTAATTCGGGCCTGCTCGTCACAAGGAATTTTACCCATTTTGGCAGCTTGGGAAATTCTTCTGCAATCACGTCAAGCAATTCGCTCTTCCCTCCAACTTCGCTTTCATCCAGTGCATCAATCACAATTACCATGGGTTTTTGTGGTTTTAGTGCTTGCAGAGGATCATTAAGAAGAACACGAAAAGCTTCCGGTATCGTTTGCTTTGAGTGAGGTCGTCGAAGTCCCTTGATCAGTTGCTTTTGAAATCCCGCGACACTTTGGCACATATGACTAGCCAAAGACTGCAACATGATATACGGATTTCTATAGTCTGAATTGTTGAACTTACAAAAGTGGGACGCAGCTAGACGGCCTTCCTTTTCATACACCTCGCAGACTTTGGCAGAAAATACACTCTTCCCAACTCCAGGACCAGCGGTTACTATCATAACTCGGGATTCCGACTCTTCCTCTTCAAACCAGTTATTGACTTTCTGCAGAAGCCAATCCCTAGTTCCAGGATAGCATGACTTAGCAAGGAATTCGATATTTCCACGAAAATTACAATTCGCCAATTGAAGTAACATATTCTCATCACTTTCCCCATGGCAAACTCCCGCTAACTGTCCGTGTATATCCTTTACCATTCCGTGCGTATCCTTTGTCATTCCGTGCGTATCCTTCATCGTTCCGTGCGTATCCTTCACAATTCCGTGCGTACCCTTCACCATTCCGTGCGCATCCTTCATCATTCCGTACGTATCCTTCGTCATTCCGTGCGCATCCTTCATCGTTCCGTGTGTATCCTTCACCATTCCATGCGTATCTTTCACCATTCCGTGCGTCTCATCCAGCTTCTCTTTAATATCGTCTTCGCTTTTCTTCCATTCCTTGAGCTGTTCAATATACTCATCTTCCTCGGGGCTAATTGGAGCTTCTTTCAGTTCATCAATTTCTTTTTGAGGGATCCCCAAAGCAACGAGCGCCCTAGATATTTCCCGCCATAAATATTCAAATAAAAGATCGTCAATCTGAGTGGTGGTGATATGGGCATAGACTTGATTTCTGTAAAGCTTTATTCGCAGAATATTGGCTGCAACTGACGTAGCGCTTGGTGGAGGCATAACAGACCAACCTGTTGCTGGCATGGTTAAACCACAAAGGTGTCGAAGTAACACAGTGAGCAATGTAATATCGTAGTTCTTTGAATCCGGTGATCCCGCAGAAGGGTACAATAACCACCATTGTGCAGCATTAATCGCGTTGTAACGAAGCCTTCTTAGGGTAGGTTTATTTGCAATGAGATCGGCAGCTAACGTACCAGGAGGATACTTTAGATCAAATATTGCCTTTAGAACTTTAGTTCCTTTGTCGATCAACAATCGACTCAGGTGTGTGCCGTTGGCTTGGTTGTTTAGTTCCTTAGAAGTCATCAGATTGGGTCAAATCTAGAACAACAAAACTAAACCGACTAAACCGAGACTTTAGGAGTTAAATATAGGGCTTATAATGATAACAAGAAAGGTATATAATTATTTTAAGTTGTATTTTGAATAGTCGATGAGATTCTAGCTGTTTTAAAGTGCCCCTAACCCCACAATAATGAAGACTGTTATTAAAATTTCGGCGATATCGATTTTTGTTTTTCAGTTATTGAGGTTTTTGTAATATGAAAATAAGACATGTGATGACGTAAGATATAAGGAAAGCAGAATTGTGGAACATTTAATATCGTGTATATCATCAAAATTATCAAAATTTTTCAAAGCTTTGCACGTATATACAGACCACCAAACTGAAAAAGATTGTTGAAGTTATCTATAGTCGCCATATTAACGAATTGGTTTTCAGACCTCTAAATTCCGCGCTTAATTATCTTTGTTTTCTGTCATAGCAAGGCTTCTGCACAACATCAACTCTTTAGTTTAATATTAGTTAACTTTAAAGAACCTCCCTCTGCTATGATCAACTCCAAAATGGTCAGAACTTCGGAGAAAACAAATAATTTTATCTGGAAACTAATCTGTTGCTCTAGTGTGTTTACATGAGGGCGGACCGAGCTCATGCCGGACTGGATTTGCATTTTGGGTTTTGTTTACATGACGCTATTCTTGAAATTATATGGCCTTGGTTCCTATTATGTTGGTTCTTTTTTTCTCTCTATTTTTTCGTAGTCCGGATCGGTTCAAATTTTTGTAATGCATTCTGTTTACATATGGAAAGTCGGCCTGGAGTTAGGCCGGCCTCAAAATGTCATTTCGGTCTAGCAAGCGACCTGAGATTATAGGCCGGCGTGAACTGAATCTCAGGCCAGACTCATGAAAACGATCTACAGTAAAAACACTACAACCAACCTAAAGTCAGTCCGGCCTGAGTTCGGGCCGCCCTCATTGTAAACACCCCCTCAGTTTCGTGGACTGTATATACATGCACATTTTTGGAAATTTTCGATGTGTAATTTTGATGATATCCATGCTCTGTGCCTGTATTACAAAAAGATTCACTGACATCAAATATAGTAACTATATGTGGTGTGTTCTGAGATTTAGTAATTTTTCGCATAAGAAACTGCTTCTCTGTCCGCTGAACTGATTCTTATATGTTGGGTGCTTAATTAGCTAAAATTCAGCCTGGGAGTTCTTAATCTGCAGTTTCTTTTATGAGGATCTTTACTGTATCACAACGAATCAACCCCAAAAACACACACAGATAGAAAACAGCACATTGTTTAATGAAAATATAACTTTATATGTATGTTTTTATGTTCTGGAAAGAACCCCAGCAATGAACACTTAGTGAATACTTATCAATTATATATTTCATATCGAGGGGTAATTTTTTTGTGGAAATCCCCGAGCAAAGGGTCTATAATCGATATTTTATACCGAACATTGTATAATATTATACATGCCCTCATAACTGATGTTCCTTTCAAATTATAAAACTACTCAACAAGAATCTAATAATTTACTGGTAAATTAGGCGAGCGGTAAATTCGAGTTTCGAATTCACCGGTGACGTACGCTAGCGGGAAATTCATTAAAAAATATCATTGTCACGTGGTACAAATCCAACTCTCATTGGACAACTTAACTCTGTGGAATAATATTTAGTAAATAATACTCAATGTATTTTGGAGTAATACCATGTTTTCCGAAATGTCATTTGTTCTTATAGATCCCTTTAACAACTAATATACCTCATTAATATTTATTTCCTCTAATATTACCTAAACTGACGTCAAACTGTATAGGTCGTATTAGTTCTATATTATACGACCTGGTTTGACGTCAATAGAGGTAGTATTAGTAGAAATGAAATTCAATGAGGAAAATTTAAAGTATTAAACTCCTCTCATTATTCAAAGCACTCAAAAACTGAACATGAGGAAACTCGGCAGAAATACGGCCCGAGGGAATTTTACTAAGTAACCCGAAGCGAGCGAGAGGTTTCATAGCTAATACACCTCTTTCCCTGGTATTACTTATGATAAACAATAGACACTTCCCGAATTTGCTTCAGTAAGCACGTACAACGCCTAGAAATCGAAGCTTGGTGTGAAAGATAACAGTAAATGCATTACGATCTCATTGCCAGCCTCGACTTGGAGGGCATTGAAGCGAATTCGGGAAGTGTCTATTATAAGACGGTAAATTTGCAAGCAGAAAACTTCCATACTTCCGTCATTTAGATGTCAATGCTTTGGCCGAAAGAAAGCTATGAACTATACTAAAACATTGTTCGTGTTGCTATTACAGCTCTGAAAGCTCTTACATTGATTGAAAAAAGTACGAATGCCACCATAACTAAGAAGTAAAACACTCGTGTACACTAAACACCACTGTGATTTACTATTACAACGTTTTGGATGCGATAATGTTATGGTATATAGTAACAATTAATGGTTGCAATTTTGAACACTGTTACATTAAGAGATTTGAGCGAATTTCTCCAGCTGTACAGCCAGGCTAGGGTGGGGGATTTTTAATTGGTGTGCATGTTATCAGCGCCGGATTTAGGACTGTGGAGGCGCCTGAGCGGTCACTGACCAGCACAATATATCAATTCTATTTCTGAATGTATGCTAAGTTACATAGTCATATAACTAATTAAACTATAAATATCAAAACATGCTAGAGGTTGAGTATACTATGAGTAGGACAAGCGACTAAGAGTCTAAGACCAGAACCGAGGAAGTTGAACATATAAATTATATTTATACATGTACAGATGTACCTATTGGCTATTACAGTGTCGGTACAATACAACGTAAATGACAAAATTAACGTATGTTTACAGAATACTTGCTTTACGAACTAATACAGGTTTACAATAACAACTTGTCAACTCCATCCATCAATCTGTCATAATCGTCATAGTATACACTTTTAGAAGTGACCCTATATATCATCCATATATCTTTTGTCTTGTTTTTGACTCATATTTTGGGCTCTCAAGATTTTTTTCATTTCAACACCTATTTTTTCAACTTTCAAGACATTTTTGTGGAGGCCCCCCCTTAAACATTATTTTGTGGAGGCCCCTGGGCGACCGCCCAGTCCACCCTGTCCTAAATCCGGCACTGCATGTCATCTACAGTATGTACAGTGTACAGTATCAAAATTCTGGTGTTCTTTTATTAAACACTAGCATAATCAGAATTTCAAGGTTAACAAGATACGCATTACAGGCGTTCACTCGGGCTACAGATTTCTGCAGCTTTGGCGTAGCCTGTGCACAGCTAGAAAACCTGCAGAACACTGGAAAAGCGTGCACATAACCGTTGGTTAAAACGTACACTCATTCTGGATCTCAAGTAAACGTCTCATTGAGATTCATTAATACAATAAACTCGTTTCGAAATCGCTTGCAACGATATTAACGATGATCTTTCCTAGGCTTTCGAAGCGTGTATATGCGAAACTGTAGCATGTGATGTTTCGCGCTCGATTTCTTTCTTTTTCGGTTTCCAAGTAATTTGTTTGAAACAAATTACTTGGAAACCTAAAAACAGTTTGATTTGTGATATACTTGAAAACAACGGAATATCTATCCATTCATACGTTCAATTGTCTTAAGTAAGATACCGCGCAAAAAGGCAAAATCGTGACACCCAAAAAAAAAGAAAACCGAGGCGAAACCTAGACTCGGCCTACCACAGTAGCCCGAATAATAACATTTCCATCAATTTTTCTCATTCCTGATTGGCTAATGACATCAGCATTAAAATAAAAATTAAAATTAAATAATTAAATTTCTTAAATAAATAAATAAATAATAAATTAAATAATAAATTAAATAATAATAAATTAAACAATTAAAAATTTTTTACTACAGGGTATTTAAAAAACGTCCATTGTGGTATTTTTTTGAAGACAATACATCCGGGTGTTTTAGAAAATACTTGTTTCCATCTGCCAAACTGACTTGATACCGCAACTTTTGTGGGACATAAAATGACGTCATGTCAGTTTGGCAGATGGAAACAATTGCTGACAGTAAACAAGTCCATCACGAGTCCTGGTTTATTTGCTTTTGCTGAGCGTTCAAGAAGTTAGTCACGAGGAAAGTTAAGTAACGTTTACTTAAAACAGTTTAAAATTATATGGAGATATTACTCAAAGATGCTGTTATCAATGTCACACAGTGGAAGAACTCGACGACCTTTTGATATGCTGAGTATGATGTTAATTTCGCCGTTTCGTCAAGCTTTCCATTATTTCATATAATTTGGGGCAAAGGTAAAATTGATTGAAATGTTATTAGCGACCGCTCATTATGTATTGTACAGGGGGCCCTGAGGAGAAACTCTGGGAGGTAATATTTTTTTCGCTCCCCCCCCTTTTAAAACAACTAGAATTTCAAAGCCCCCTCCCAAATCTCAAAACAAGAACCCCCCCCCCCCCCCCCCCCCCCCCCCCCCCCCCCCCCACCCCCCCCCCCCCCCCCCCCCCCCCCCCCCCCCCCCCCCCCCCCCCCCCCCCCCCCCCCCCCCTCACTTGGCTCTCAAACACAAGAATCGTGTACTTTTGTATTTTAATACACAACTTGTTGTTTTAAAAGACATGAAACAAAAAATTTAATGTTGAATACTTGTAGTTTATGTCAGTTTGAATTTTTAAAGCGTTTTTATTTAAAAAAAAACAAAATCAATTTCATGTTCAAGTTTTAATATTAATATTGATTGGTTGGCTGTTTTTCAGTGGTGTAATGCAATATTTGTATGATATATTATTTATTAATTAATTAATTAATAAATATTATTTATATAATAATTAAACATGAACGTTTTTTTAAAGCCCCCCCCCCCCCCCCCCCCCTTTTTTTGTTTCTCCTCTTTGTTATTTCTGAGGAGCCCCCTTTCAAAGTAAAAAAAAATTTAATGAACCCCAGTTTCTCTTCGCCACCCCCACCCCCGGTATAATACATAATGAGCATTCCCTTAATAGGAAATAACACTTGTTTTCAAAGAATTAATGAAAAATCACACTTGTGTTTGGCAAAATATTGGTAATACCACTTGTGCTATGCACTCGTGATATAAATGTTTTGCCAAACTCGCATGCAATTTTTCATTAATTCTTCTCTAACAGTGTTATTTCCTATACATATACATGTAAACAAATCCTTGCTACATGTATATTAGGGGGCTGTTCATATGAGGTGAGCTAGCCTGGTTACTGGGCTGACTTTATTAATCTTATTATGACTATGGAAAATGACACAAAAAAGCAAAATTGCCTTTGTGTTTCTGTAAGTATAGCACACAGAGTAGTCTAAATCTTTTTTAAAGTCATAGAGAGATTTACATGACATAAAATCAGCCTGATAACTAGGTTAGCCCACCTCTTTTGAACAGCTCCTTAGTATTATACTGTAACAAACCACACAAGAGAAACAATTGTTTTGGCTCATACTGAGTTTTGTCGGGGGGGGGGGGAATGTCACAAAATCTTTCACCACAGGCGATTGGTTTAAAGATCTCCCAACTCCCCCCCCCCCCCTCCCATATGCTAGAAATAATGAATGGTCCCTTACTGTAAAAGAACAGAAGTGACAATACCTCTAGAAATACAGTCATTTAGTGAAAACAGTTTGCTTAACTCAAACGCCTTCTATGCCTCTTGTATTCATCAATGTGCAGCCCAGCCCTATCAATACTTTCTTTTGAAGTCAAAATGCTTATGGAAAGACTTTCTATAATTTATTTCCTTCACTGCTTCTCAGAGCAGCGAATTTTCCAGATGCTGCGCAAACCCTACTTGAGCAAATGTTCCAGCACATAATTTATTCTTTTTAGGGAAGCTTTTATTTTTTAGGGAAGCCTCATTATTTATGATGGGGGGGGGGGGGGGGGGGGGGGGGGGGGGGGGGGGGATGGTCTCCAAAATTTAAACATTAAAAAAAATTTATGACTCTTTTTATGCACAACCTAAAAAAGGAGCCCCCTCATCAATGATCAAAAATATATACTATCCCCCCCCCAACCCAATTCTTTATGTGAAAGATGCATTAGGATTAATCATGTAAAGGCTAGTTTAATAGTTTATTCAAATCAAGTATGCCAATATAATATTTACTACCATCTACTACTGCATGTTGATTAATGTTTAAAAATATAAATGTAGTGCTTCTATTCACAGATTCTACAAAATATCACAGACACAGTTCATGTGATCAGGGGCAGTGGAACTAGGGCACTGGCCTCCCCAAAAATTTTGTTGGGGGAATAATGTAATTCTTTCCATCAATTTATCCTCAATAAATGACTGCATTTTATGACTGTGTATTTTAGCCTAAACATGCACTACAATGCATCTCAGAGCATGTAAAAATTAAAAAAATTGAGGAAGGTTCCCCATACTGCACCCTTGCCAAGTTCATGCCAATGCTGCTCAGTTAGAACCACTTCACTGGCTGCAAATGCCATTGTGCCCCTCCCCCCAATAATTTCTATCTACCACTGCCCCTGGTGATATATAAGACAATACTATTTTTATGGAATTACACTATTATCCAATCCAGTTAGTTCCTTATTAGTTCAATCCAGGACAATGTGGTCGGTGGTGGCCATGGTAGAAATTAAAGTAAAGTCAAATACTGAATTATGTAGCATAATATCTCAAGTTAAATGTATAAAAATATAAACATCTTTCAAAATATTTTTGCCACTTTGATAAAATTTTATCTCCATTGATTAATTCTCCCACTATCGACTAATTCCCCTTTAAATCTTTCCTTTAAATACCCAGATACCCTTAGATTTTCATCCCTCCCCCCTCTCCCTCTCTCCCCATCTCCCACTGCCCCCTCTTGCTTCCTCTCCCCTTCCTCCCCCCCCCCCCTCCCCCATCCTCTATAAGCAATGCTAAAAATTGTCTGAACCCTCTTTAATGTGAAAAATTAATACTTGCCCCTCAGCCCCCTCCCCTTTTTTTACCAGCCTCCCCTAACCATAGTTAGTGAAGGGATATGGTTTGGAAACTCGGCAAAAGTCATGGTTTTGTTCAATTTGTCTAATTTCATGGTCACTGAACGTATTGTATTTTCTGTATAATGAAGCAGTCATCCAATAGCAACGTTTAGGTTTAATTAGTGCAGTCCTTCATCCTCACGTGTTGTAAGTCCTTTGTTCGTTGTGTAGTCCGTCACATGTCCATAGAATTTCCTTTCTTCAACCAATTGCCTTCCTCCAACATGAACACAATAACATGACCATTGCATAATCTTGAAAGACAATGGAGTTTCTGAACCATCCCCCTCCACTAACTATGCCCTAACCCATAAATTATGAACCATCCCTTACTTCTCTTCAAATTATATATTTTATCCCCCCTCCCCCCTTGTTAATCTAGAAAAGACACTTGCCCCCCATTTTCCCACCAGATCTCCCCCCCCCCCTAACCTATACATTATGAACCTTACCATCTCTTTAAATCAATAATATATTGATATATCGTTTTTGCGTAGGTCTTTTCTACGCTCACGCTTTTCACCCTACCCGCCTTGCTCCCGGAGGAAAGACCCCAAGCTTCCGCAGCTGAAGTTTCGCAACGGCAGAATATATCTCTCAAATCATGAATAATTCATAAGGAAATCAGTTACCACGAGGCAGTGGCAGTTTATTCCAACACTTACCAACAACAAGACAACTTCTACCTTAAATTTCTCTTTAAATACGGATTCCCATATTTGAGAAGCTCTACTCGACCAGTCGACTTAGTCGACTATTTTTTCATCAGAGTACCCAATCAAAACATAAAAGGGTTTCTCGTGTGTGATATATTATATATACACTTGATATACATACATGACTACACAGGCAAAATAATAGTGAATGTACTTACCGAAAACAACGCATTTAGAAGTATTAAACCGACGATAATTCTCAAAATATTTCTGAACGCAAACGCCTTTCTTCTGCGTCGTGAACTGCGTATACTTACCGCGATGCACTGCGGTCGTCGGTTAATGTTCCGCAAACTAAAGGTAATTACGTCATTTATGTGACGTATTTAACCTGTTGACAATTCAAAATATCAACATGCATATTCAATAACGCATGAACGAACGCATTGTTGAAATATAAAGCCTTTAATCAGTGCCCACAAACACATCAGCGCTTTTGGTAGGAAACATTGGTTGAACTCTCTTTATTAATAGATCGATCAAATATTATCCTCTGGTGTGATCTGGATCGAGGATATCGCTTTTTAAAATGTACTGAAAAAGAGTCGACGCGCCAGAAAAAAGATGACGTGCGCGCTGACCAGAAACAGAAGAGTTTTTGGGTTTTTTTTTGCCTAACCTTAGGGACGTAGGAGACGGTGGGTTGGGATCAAGGGCACAGCCCCCCCCCCCCCCGCCTTTTTTCCACGAAAATCTATTTTTTTACCTAAATAATGCCTAAATAGTTACTAATGGCTACACTTCAGCAGAAATTTCACAGCTTTGTTGCTAAATGTGTTTTCAGGCTTGCATTAAATCTGCTAACAAGTGGTAACAAACTTGTTATTCTATTAAGGCACATCAATCTTGCGATCAACAAGTTTGTTGTTTGATGATGTCCAGAACCATAGCACATCATTGAAACAATCTACAACATGCTTGTTGCTATAACGAGTGTCACAACAATTACCAACAAGCTTGTGAACAGTCAACATGTTACAAAATTGTCACATAGTTTTGAAAATGATCATCACTCAACACTTCCTATTTACACTTTCAAATTTTGCTAAATTATCTCCTTGCAGGAAACGCCATTTCCGAGGTCTCAGATCTAGAAATCCAAAATTTCTGCCGATCCAGACCCCCCTTAAATAATGTTGTCACACTGATTTGAAAACGTCAAATTTTCCTCACCTCGTCTTATTTGCCCCACCGCGGTATACATCAAAGAGAATCGACGTATGACTAAACTAAGTATAGGTTAGTTACCGAACCCGAGGTAACTACGTCAGTTAGTTACCGAGGCGCGAACCTACTACATGGTGGTTGTACACCAGCGAACTTGGGATGGACAACTTAATGCCTAGCTGGGATAAATTATATTATCCCGGGGCATTCACTTGATTTATGCGTCGTTGGGAATAATTATTATAAATAATTAACAACCGCGGTACATCAAAGAAAACCGAGGTGATCATGAACTAGCTATGTTTATTATATGGAGAAGAGTATTTTACTAGCAACTAAAACACTCGTAGAATCCATATTTCACTACATCCGGGAACAGAGTGGCGTATTTCTTGTATGCAACGCTCGCGAGTGACATATCGACAAGTCAAAATTTTCACGTTTTCCTGTAAGTTTCGAATCAAGTAAATTTGAGCCAGTAACTTCTCTTAATTCAGTTTTTCACGTAAATTGACTTCTTCGGAGAAGCTAGGTTGTATTTTTAGTTTGTATTTTCTAAAAGTTTAGGTCAAGTGGTTGTAGTTTTTGCATTTAACTCAGTTTATCAACATCACTTCCACGCATAATTTCATTGTCCATATAATAAATAGAACATTACACGGTTGCTCAAAGCATAGTCAATCGAGATATGGTCTGCAAACTCAGCTAAAGTCTTTGGTCTATCTTTTTGTTCGCCTTTATGCATTTTTGTGCACGGTGCACGGTCAATGAACACATTGTATTTTAGAATAATGAACGAATTGTCCAATAGCAACGTTTCAGTTCAATCACTCAACCGTGTTATTTAAATATTAATAAACCTAAAACAAAAGATGTGCACGGTGTAAGGTACGGTTCAACATAAAATACCAGCTCATTATAGGCACTTTGAAGTTTGCCGAGTTTCCAGACCATATCTCGATTGACTATGCTCAAAGTTATGGATTTTATGTTCTCGTGGGAAGAGCAATATCGTCCAATATCGATATTGTCCATGCCACTCGAACATAAAATCCATATCTTCTCTCCACCGTGTAATATCCCCTTTATATATGCACACCTTGTCTTGAGGGAGGCCCTTAGTGTTTCATAATCTTATTGGGGACGGGGAGGGGGTGGGAGGGCGCGCTTTATAAAAATAGCGGGAATGTACATATGCACCTCTCTGTACTTTAATTATTAAGCTGATCAGTTTTATTTTTCGGTTCTATATAGCTCTCCAGTTGTTTGATTGGTTCCTTTGCAAATGGACAGCTACAGTAGTTCAAGATAAATGTTTTTCTACGTTGGTATAGTGTTGCCTATTCTAAAATTTCTTCTAGGTCCGCATATTTAGGAGAGTCCGGGGGCATGCCTGCCATAGAAAAGTTTGATATTTGGGTCTCTGAAATTGCATTTCAGGCGTTCTAACAACACCTTTGAGCAAAATTTTAAAAGCTTTAAAACAAGTTTTTAGTTACACATTTTACTATTTTTAAGAAAGATGCAAGTTGAAGTAGGTAATGGGGAATAGTAGTGTAATAATAGATATATAAGAAAGTAAATAATTCAATAAAGTGCATGGATACAAAATGAATAAACTGTACGTTCCTCCGATAAAGCGCTTACCCTCGAACTACAGTATTCCATAATCCAAATCGCACTTCAAGTTTTATGCTGCAGTACTTAAAAGTATTTGGCGCCAACCAGTTACAAATTGTTGGGGCCCACAAGGTACAGATCCTTGGGGCCCAACTGGGAAATCTCCCGGTGTCTCGGTGGGCCATGTCTGGTGGCTCAGTGGTTAGAGCGTTTAGCTGGTATTCGGAAGGTTGTGTGTCCGAGTGCCGTCTGGAGATCAGAGTTTTCTCTGCGTTTAACTTACGACAGCTTGTGCAGCAAAAAACAAACGGTACTCATTCAAGATAGTTTGTTAGTTTTTGCTGTACAAGCTGTCGTTAGATGTTACAGTGTGCACCCAACCCCTGAAATGGAGTCTGTTGTTTGAAAAAGCGTCAAGAATTATGAAGGATGGCGTTAAGGGGGTCTTACATCCTAAAACATTTTTTCTCACTTTTTCAAATATCTGGTCAATCAGTTCTGTATATGTTCCTTTTATATTACAAATTTTGATTTTTGTATCTACTGCGCATGCGCGAGTAGATATCATGCTATCACCCGTGTAAGTTAAGTTTAAGTTAACAAAAGAATGCCTTGGGAGCCAATAAAAACACAGAATAAAACGATTGACTCACGAGAAACTACCGAAGCCAAATAACTACTGTACACCAAAATACTCAAGTCATATCAATGACAGCAATGGAGCGAGATATAATTCAAGGAGCGGGATATTCAACAAGAGGAAGTTTTTACAAATTTAGTAAGTATTTTAAGTATGAATCGTAGTCAATTCTTAATTGTGATGTACTAGACGTTGTTGGATTGATGATAGACGTTTTTAATTAATGGTCGTTGCATGGACGATTTCATATTCAGACGAGGCAATTTATATGGCGAACATGTCTGATCGAGCTTCATAAACTGACAAGACTGTGCGTTGCCGAACAGAAATGCGTAACCTTCTAAGAAAACAAAGTTAGCTTTATGGTCAAGCAACAATGTGCAAAACCTATGGTAGTCCACGAGCGAAATATGGTATTAAATAGCAGTCAAATGTCAGTGACAGGCTATGCTGAGAGCGTGAACTGGCATTATTAAGTCTATATACAGTATTATTAATGGAGTAAAATTGTATCCTGCAGTTGTCAATGCCCTGCAAAATCTGTGTCATGATTCATGAATGTGCAAACATTTATTCTACCTTTTACTGCATGTATCCATATGTATTGAAGAACAATTAATGTATGGTTGCTCTTATAATTTTGATGACATTGCTGGACATCTTTTTCATTCACTATTAAATATTACAGAAGTATTATGCTCGAGATGCTTGTTATTTCAAGCTATTTCCTTTACCTTCTAAGTATAGATTGCATTATTGTTTGACAAATTGTTGTATAAATGAAGATATTTATATACTGTATTAGTCAATTAAGTCACATTTTGTGAGTTAATTGTTAGTTAATATTAATATGATTGGCCTACTTAAACTTAAACCTTTACTACCATACTTTATGACTATAATTAGAGTACTGCCTTTCACCACTGAGGACCAGAGTAAAGCCCAATTGGATTGAGTTAGTATTTGAATAGGTGACCACCTGTCCAGGCTTGGAACTCATGCCAGATATGAGTAGAGTTGTTAGTGCTGAACCAGTTTCAGCTGAGATGAACTGAGCTGACTGGCTTCAGGTGAGCTGAACTGAACTGAGCTGGTCTCAAATGAGCTGAGCTGGTCTCCAGTGGTGTAGCCAATGGTCTCCAAGACCATTCTTGTGAAAAGTTGAAATCCATTGAGAAACTTGTAGGGGGGGGGGGGGGGAGGGGTCAAATTGTTTTAAGGCCAAGTGAGTAGACTAGTAATGTGTTATATATTTAGCAGGCATGCATATGCTATAAATTACAATACTAAGGTCTATACAAAATGCCTCCAACTTGTTTTTACATTTATGACTTGTTTATAAATAAATCTAAAGATATTTTGACATGTATGAGTGATGTAGCTACAGTCGTTGGCACCTAAGCGTGTACACCAGAGTGTTTACACCAGAGTGAGATGAACTGTTATGAATCAATATATTTATCAGGGGGCAGCGGTACACGGTAATCGTATCAAAACTAGCCCTGTAGAGACTCAGTCGTTTACTTAACTTAGCAGCATATTTCATCAACGTTAGAAAGGAAGAAAATCAATGGACTTACGCTACTTGCGTTTTATTCAACAGATATAAACACCAATAACATAGAGCCCATCACCACCCTGAAAATTACTCTCGAATTGCATTCTGGATATACTTTTTGAAAATTCGACATGGACCTTCCCCAATTCTCTAAACTTAGGGAACTTAACCTAAAAAGCCAAACATATCCTAGGCGAGAGACTTACTAACATATCTCAATAATATGCCAGTCTAAACTGTTTTGGCCTAGCTAGGCTAAAATTCGGGTCTCCGTCGGTTCCTTGATGCGACCTCCACCAGATATTCAACAACAACAAAATACCGCGTTGTTCGACTTCTCGGTTCTTTCAAAAGTCATTAGCAGATCGACTATCACTCGGACTTTACATGATGTCCCTTAAGTCAGCCGCAACATTAAAATGGAACCCTATTTCGACGGACTGACACCTTGACATAGAACTACGTCTTGGCGCCAGTACAACCAACCTCGTACCCAGGGTCTTACCTCCGCTCCCCCCTGCATTACAACGTCTCTCGCTAATAAGGCGCTCCCAGTCCCGCGGGATAACACTCGGTGGGATTGCAACTTACTTTGAGTGCTTTCTTGTTCTAAATGGCATTTCAACCCTTTTACTGCTGTTGTAAGGCTTGTACGACGAACCATGAACATAACATTTTTATCTAAACTTTAAAGCTGTTTTTCTCAATTTGCCAAAATGGCCCGATCCCTGATATTTCATGCAGCTTATCTCAATGAATATTTAAGCTATCTTTATCAAATTTTTAGGAATAATTAGGAATAACATTTCTCTCGGAGATGAACTAAAAGAACTGAATTCTGTAGTTTTATCAATATATCAAAATGTCGCGACAGTCTGATCATATCTTCCTTCCTTCCTTCTTTCCTTCCTTCCTACCTTTCTGCCTTCCATCGTTCTTTCATTCGTTCGCTCGTTTCTTCATTCGTTCGTTAGTTCGCTTGTTAGTTTGCTCGTTTGTCCGTGCGGAGTCAATAAGCACGGCACCGCCCTTTAGGATTGGGTTTGTATCATATAGTGATTACATTAAAAGATAGTCTATATAAAAATTCAGCTTAATAGCTTAGCATAAAAAATCAGGCTGCACATGCATGTTAAACTAACAACCACACATACATACTGAAAACTAACAACAATAAATAGATACATGATTAATTCTATACGTTACTTACAAACTAACTTATAAGTACAAATGTTATCAGGTTCGAAAACAGTATTTAGCCTATTAATATAGAAGATCCGTTCAAGTACGTTTTAAAACTAAGAACTAAAGTACATCTCTTTAGTTCATTAGATAGCGAGTTCTATAGATGTGCGATTCTTGAATAGTACTGCCAATAGGAATATTATATAGGTGTTACTGTCGTAGCAATAGAAGTAATAATTAAAGAAATGAGCAGCAGTTTTTTATCGCATTTAAAACGCGAAGCGATAGCCGAGTGTTTGAAGATCAATAAAACGCGCACTGCGAGTGCTTTGAATAGCTTCAAAAACGATCCGTTTGGTATGCGTTCATTGGCGTAGTGATTTTGCAAAACAACGTTGTCTAAGCCCAGAAAATCAAAGCTAAAGTTTATGCAAACCAGGAGGATTCTTTTTTACCACATATGAAAACCACGGACGACATGGTACAGATTTCCTTGTATTTTCCTCATGAATTATTAATGATTTTTGAGGTGTTACTAAAATATTGTTGCAATGAGTTCCTCAGTCAGACCAATTCATTTGATGAAATTTGTTGGAAACTTCCTGTTTTGAATTTGATTGGTTTCTGGTTTTTGAACAACCATTAGGAAATGTGATTATTAGTCAAACACCAATTAAATTCAAAGCAGAAAGTTGTTCAACGAACTTCATAAAATGAATGAGACAGACAGAGCAAATAAATTGCAACAATATTACTTCTATTGCCACGACAGTAAGGGCCAAATTGCAGAAACGGTGGTTTAGCTAGACAGTGTTTAAAGATTAGACAGCGAGTAGCTAAACAAGATATAACCTCGGATTTAACCGTCGTCGACCACAACATTACAAAACCAAAGACAATATAGTTAATTGTCGATTAACATAGTCAGCATTTTTGCAGCTTATCTGGGCATTTTAAAACTCGTTTAAACACTGATTATCGTAAACAACGATGACTAAACGACGTTTCTGCAATCGACCCTAAAGGTCTTAACAGTTTCTCCAAGATTGTGTGATTTTACGTCGTAATGGCAGAAACCTTTGTTTTTCTTGCTAAGGGTCTGTTCACATGGTCCCGATAGGGACTGTAGAACTTCATGGACCAGAGTACATCAGCGAAACATTCAACAGTTGAAAAATAATTATATTAGGTGCTACTCCGAGGGACGAACCATACCGGGTGATTAGAGAAAAATTCTACTCGACCGGGACTGGGATTCAAACCCACGACCTTTGGTTAACTAAACGCTCCACCGACTGAGCTACGTGGTCAAGTTGGGAGCAGCTCATGGAGTAATGGATGGTACTTATATATTTGATATTTTGAAACTGAAATCAAGTTTCAACAATGTCGAGAGACTTAACTCCTAATCTTACGTTGCTGGAATAATTATTGTGGGACAGCGAACTCAGGTGGAGAATAATGATATTAGGTGCTACTCCAAGTGGTCGAACTATACTGGCTAAATAGAGTTCGCGGGTTCGATTTCTAGCCGCGGTCGAGTAAAACTTTTCTCTACTTACTTGAAGTAAGCACCTAATATCATTATTCTCCCTCTGAGTTCGCTATCCCACAATAATTATTCCAACTATGGAAGATTACTGAATCTTTAAGACCAAGATTTTACATAAATTGACTTAAACTTGATTGCTGCTGAAAACTTGAATGAGTAATATAAGAACCGAAAAATTTCAAGTATAAGTACCATCATTCCACGACCTGCTCCCAACTTTATCATGTAGCCTCAGTCGGTAGAGCGTCGGACTAGTAAACTGAATAGAGTAGAGTTGTTCTTTGCTTACCTGGTATGGTTAGTGGCGCCGGCAGTGTGGTTAGAGGTGCCACAAGGTATGGTTCGTCACTCGGAGAGCAATTAATGTCATTATTCTATTCTCTACCTCAGTTCGCTGTACTACAATAATTATTCACAGTTGAAAAGTATTTTGGATCCAGTCATTTTCGTTCTCGGAATGAATGAAGTGTTCCTTAGCACTGTTTTCTTGAAGTAATTTCACGTTACTAGATTAACAGTTTGCAGTACGGATGTAGACTTTGTTTCGGAAGCAAAGTTTTTGCATCGGAGTTATGTCATAACAGTCAATCTTGTTTCGGAATAAGACAAGTGCTCGGTAGCACTGGGGTCATCTCGTTTCGTGAAATAAGTTTACGTTATTAGGTTAACAATTTGCAGTACGGATGTAGACTTTGTTTCGGAACCAAAGTTTTTTGCATCGGATTCACGTCATAACAGTCGCTGATCTTGTCTCGAAATAAGACAAGCGTTCCGTAGCTCTGGGGTCTTCTGTTTTCTTGAAATAAGTTTACGTTATTATATAGGTTAACAGTTTACAGTACGGATGTAAGCTTTGTTTCGGCAGCAACGTTTTTCGCCTGGGAGTCATGTCATAATTACCCATAACAGCCAATCTAGGTCAATGTCTTCATAAACTCGCCTGCACGTTCTTTATTAAAGTGAATTTTAATAAATTGAATGTTGCCTCTTTCATCTGGGATGGCAAGCAGATTGTGTTCTGAGGAGAATGTAATACTTGACGTTTCTGAAAAACGGCGTAAACTCTTCTTTCCTGGTGTGATCCACTGCGCTAAAACTCCCTGCTGACGATCCGCAATTAGGACAGTATTGAGGTTATCAAGACTCACAATCAGAAACTCTCTTTGAGTAGATAGTCGTACGCATAGATTTCTTGCTGAAGCTTTAGGCTTTGCTCTCCGAATTTCGTAACAAAAACATATCGCAGGAAAATCAGTGGTAGGAACGATACGTTCAACTAAGCATATGACCATGTAAATATCGTTATCCACACGATTATTTTCTGTAGCATCAACATAATAGATATATTCTCCATCACTATCAATGGAATACAGTGTACCATTATTACTGTTGATAAGTCTTAAATATATATTATCTTGATCGGATCTTGTGGCATAACTGACCCAGTTGTTATTGGGGTTTGATTTGTCTTCCTTCCATAAAGTAACTTCAGAAACATTGCCTGTTACAATTAATGAACAGTCGCAAACTGCCGCACATTCGACTGGTTTATCAACTGGCAATATCTGCTTTGACCCTACTTCACCGCCAACGATTTTTGTAACTAACACGAAGTCGTGTTCACATTTCAAGATTAGGACACCGTGTAAAAAAGACAGCAGTTTGCTTTGTCCCAACCTCAGTGGAATATTTTCCATTTTGAGATTTTCCAAAATATGGGTTTCATCAACTGGGAATTTTAGCAGACTGGTACTTTCTTCGGTGACACTTAAGATCCAAAGTGCTTCGTTAGACCACCAGGATCCTTGTTTCCATCCAGACGGAATTTTAAAACTTTGTAGGACGTTACACGCTTTAACATCCCAGACTTTCATCCAGCTATCGTCGACGCAAGTGGCTAGTAGAGAACCATCTGGTGAGAATGAACAACACGTTACACGAGGACTCGGCCACGTTGGGAAACTGGAAGGTTGAGAAGGAGCCTTGACAACAAAAAGACAGTCCTTACTAACTGCTAAAATAAAGTCCCCTACATGAGCAAGGCGTTCGGTTGGAAATGTACTGCAAAATGAAGGCAAATTGCACTCTGCGACAACGGTAAGTCGAAGGGGATCAATTATTCTCAACGTACTACCGGCACTATCCAAGACACAGTTCCAGTTATCATATTTGACCGCGGGTGGAACTCGTTGCGTAAAAGGATTATCAAATCGTGAAAACCGAGCAACCAACAATGCTTGAGGCAACTGAAACACTTCAATAAAGTTTCCGTTCTCAGATATGATAATTTCGCCAGCCGTTTCACTTGGCAAAAGAAACTTCTTTGTCGTCATACCATTTGTAACGCGGCTATTACTGTTGGCTAGTAAATTCTCGCGTTGGTCAACTCTTTGTAAGGTAATAGCGTTCCACACGGCGAAACCTTCACTCTCGTCAAAATCATTTACCGCCCTGTCGATTTCCATGCACTCTTTAATTTGCTTTCCCACAATAAACAAACCACAATGACTAAACGTACAGTGGTTCACAGGTGCGCCTGCTTGTAGACTCGCCAGAGGTATCTGTTGGTTTACGTCCCACAGTTTGACTATTTCAGACTCATCACTTGTCACAAGTCTTCTTCCGTTTGGGGAGAATGAACAAGCCACAAAATTGGCCTCTTCGCCTGTACGTTTAGCGAAAAACGAAGATTTCATTCCTGTTTGAGCGTCAAGACAATAATTCAAGGTGCCATAAAGAATGCGCGAGTCGTCTGGGCAAAACGTAAGGCAACGTACGTCGAACTCATTTGCACGAAATGACCTAACCATTTCCAGGTACGGCAGTTTGAAAATGGATATAAAGTTGTCATCATCTAGAACAGCAACAACCTTTTGATGCGGCGAAACACATAACAACTTCGCTTCCTTGGGTCGGTCAAAAGGAGTCCAGTGCGAGTAGTGAGATCGTACTGCCAAAATAGGAACGTCAGCTTCTTCCTGAATGTTAATGTTCTCGCACCAAACATACTTCTGATCTTTTAAAACATACTTGGCCTTTTCAATTTCCTCTCGTGTAAAAGTATAGGAGGGAGAGCTATTTGCAACGTTTTGAGAATACCACGAACATGCTCTAGACAATACCGGGTCACGGAATATCGTAAGATGCCACTGAAACTTTAATTGAAGTCGAAGATCCATTTTTGTTCGTTGTTTGAGTACATTATACAAATCCTGGTTGAGCTGAAACCAACCAAATCGTAAAGATGTGAGATAAACAATGACAAAATCTACCAAAAACTCGTAATCACTATCCGCAGCGTAATTTTCATCAAGATCAAGTAAATGACCGGTGCCATGTCTCAAACCGTACTCCATAGCTTTCGATAGCTTAATATTGGGAAACTTGCACGTCATCTCTTGGTATTGCGTTTTACACATTCTCCACAATAACTCTGTTCCTATGTCTTTCGAAACAGTGTATGAATGCTCCTTGTAACCATTCGATTGCAGCCAATCTAGTAGTGATTTGTGATAGATTGTTAAGCAGTCGTCATAAACTGGAAGAAACGCAGACATGATGTCGTTGATTCCCTTTCTTACATCAAAGTCTAAACTTTCAGGCAAACCAAGACATGTTGGTAAAAGAGACAGCGGCATGGGACCTTTTGCTGCTGCGAGAACGGCTAAGAATTGCTTGAAATTGCATCTTGCTGGAGACAATTCATTCAGATAGGTCTCAAGGGATTTGAACTGTTTCTCGTAAAACGTCGAGATACCTTCACACATGAAACTTTCGACGTCTTCCAGTGTTAAAGATTTATTTCTATGATGTAGCAGCTGACGTTGGGCATAATATGCATAGAGGAAGGATCCTTCACATTTATACGCTAACATGTTAATCACGAATTTCTCGGCTTTGCACTTGTCTGATAAACATCCACTCAAGTAATGAACCAGGTCTTTCTGGTTATCTTTATCACCAGGACAGATTTCCAAGGGATTCAAGTGAGATAATTTCTTCTGTACCACTAATTCGGGTCTGCTCGTCACAAAGAATTTTAACCATTTTGGAAGCTTGGGAAATTCTTCTGCAATCACGTCAAGCAATTCGCTCTTCCCACCAACTTCGCTTTCATCCAGTGCATCAATCACAATGACCATGGTTTTTTGTGATTTCACTGCGTGCAGGGGATCATTGAGAAGAACCCGAAAAGCTTCCGGTATTGTTTTCATTGAGTGAGGTCGTCGAAGTCCCTTGATCAGTTGCTCTTGAAATCCCGCGACACTTTGGCACATATGACTAGCCAAAGACTGCAACATTGTATACGGATTTCTATAGTCTGAGTTGTTAAATTTACAAAAATGAGACGCAGCTAGACGGCCTTCCTCTTCATAAAACTCACAGACTTTGGCAGAAAATACGCTCTTTCCAACTCCAGGACCAGCGGTCACGATCATCACTCGAGAATCCAACTCTTCCTCTTCAAACCAGTCATTGACTTTCTGCAGAAGCCAATCCCTAGTTCCAGGATAGCATGACTTAGCAAGGCATTCGATATTTCCACGAAAATTACAATTCGCCAATTGAAGTAACACATTATCATCACTTTGCTCATGGCTAATTCCCGCTAACTGACCGTGTATATCCTTCACCATTTCGTGCGTCTCATTCAGCTTCTCTTTAATCTCGTCTTCGCTTTTCTTCCATTCCTTGAGCTGCTCAATATACTCATCTTCCTCGGGACTAATTGGAGCTTCTTTCAATTCATCAATTTCTTTTTGAGGAATCCCAACAGCAACGAGCGCCCTAGATATTTCCCGCCATAAATGTTCAAATGAAACGTCGTCAATCTGAGTGGCGGTGACATGGGCATAGACTTGATTTCTGTAAAGCTTTATTCGCAGAATATTGGCTGCAATTGACGTAGCGCTTGGTGGAGGCATAGTAGACCAACCTGTTGCTGGCATTAAACCACAAAGATGTTGAAGTAACACAGTGAGCAATGTAATATCGAAGTTCTTTGAATCTGGTGGTCCCACTGCAGGGTACAATAACTTCCATTGTGCAGTATTAATTGCTTTATAACGAAGCTTTTTGAGGGTAGGTTTATTTGCGATGAGGTCAGCAGCTAACGTAGCGGGAGGATGCTTTAGATCAAATGCTGCTTTTAGAATTTTAGTTCCTTTGTCGATCAACAATCGACTCAGGCGTGTGCCGTTGGCTTGATTGTTTCGCTCTGTAGAAGTCATCTGATTGGGTCAAATCTAGAACGACAATGCCCGTATCACTAAACGGAGGCTTTAGGAGTTAAATATAGGGCTTATAATGATAACAAGAATGGCATATCATTATTATAAGTATATTTTGTATAGTCGATGAGATTCTATTTTGTAAAGTGTCCCTAACCCCCAAATATTTTTTTTTCAATTGAAAGCACTTCTACAATAATGAAGACTGTTTCGGCGATATCGATTTTTGTTTTTCAGTTATTGAGGTTTTTGTAACATGAAAATAAGGCATGTGATGCATGACGTAAGGTACAAGGAAAGCTGAATTGTGGAATATTTAATACTGTGTATCTCATCAAAAATTTTCAAAACTTTGCACCTATATACAGACCAAACTGAAAAAGATTGTTGAAGTTATCTAGTCGTCATATTAACGAATTACTTTTCAGACCTCTAAATACCTTTGTTTTCTGCCATAGCAAGCTTCTTTAGTTTCAAATTAGTTAACTTTGTGGAACCTCCCTCCACTATTACTAACTCCAAAACGGTCAGCACTTGGGAGAAAACAAATAATCCTATTTTTTAGATTACAGTATATGGTCTGGAAACTTATCACTATACTGATAACTATGCTCTTCAGTTTCGTGGACTGTGTATACATGCATAGTTTTGAAAATGTTCGATGTGTCATTTTGATGATATACACGATATTAAATGTTTCACAATTCTGCTTTACTCATCTTACGTCATCACATACCTTATTTCCATATTACAAAACTGACCACAAAAAATTAAGAACAAAAATCAATGTTGTCCAACTTTCGAAGACATTCAAGTGATTGAACGACATTGATAATTTAGGGGTGTTTTCAATCTAAACCTAGAACATTTTGGGTTAGGGGGCCAATAGGGGCACTTTAAAGTATGTTCACACGATACAATTTATCGAATCCAATTTTCCTCATGTATATGTGATTAACTTTAAATACGGCGAAAGCGACAACTATAATATTTGCTATTCCCCCAAATGCTCTAGTAAGTACATGCAGTATTGCATATTAGTCATGTGAATAGACCAATTATATCGTTATTTAGATTATTAAAATCATTTGATGCTTGGCAAACAAGTTTTTGCTTAATCAGGTGTATATGACTTATTGAAATCACACATTTGGATTGTTGAGATCAACAATCTTTAAAAGATATGCTGTTTAAGCTGAGAATATCGATAACAAAGTTTTTGTAAATCACTAATCACTTTTTATCCGATTAACAACTTCTGATTTTAATAGAAAATCACAAAAAAAAATATTCTTTTCATAAATTATTAAAAATTTGATAAAATGTTGTGGATCAGTAGTTTCGGTTGTTTGGTATGAAAATTAACAACTGACAATCTGAAATTCAAGACTGCATGTGCAATAAAAATGATTCTTTGTAATGTGTAAATTTATAATGGGCGCAAAACAGAACAAGCACAAAAGGTTTTTGTCATCCTGAATACTTCTATAAGATGCACAATGAAAAGAACGGTTTAAATACATGTTCCTGTATTGAGAAGAAATCTCGAATGATTTTAATAGTAATCTACCTGGGTGATGCTGAAATTCCAATGCTATTGCGATCAGCTACAGTATATATATTGCAATAGACAATAGTATCACAACTATTGCTATAATATCACAACTATTGCAATAGTATCACAACTATTCAGGCAACTATACACTGTAGTATCACAAATATTGCTATAGTATCACCACTATTGCAATAGTAACCTGAATGACAGGCCTTTATTTCTTCCCGCCTTCCGCTAAACCCGGCAGCGCGGGCAGAGGTGCGGGCGAGCGAGAAGGCGAGAAAAATAAAGGCCTGAGGAAACTCTTATTAAAACCGTCTTCCGCCCACTTTGTTATTTTTAAAAATTAACGAGATATGATTGATATGTGTTGTCAAAAGAACAAAGCGTATGTTTTGATTTCATCCCACAGAAATATATAGTCTTTCTCCGCATCTGGTTTTTGTCCAGACTAGTCTAGGTAGACTTGCAATAAATACACGAGCTCGAATTGAAGGCGTTTGTCCATGGTATCTAGACCCGATCTAGAGAAGAAGTCGAGGAATTTGAAAATACGATAAGAAATCGAGAAATTTGACAATTTGAGAGTATACATATATATTGATTCAAAATTCCACCATAATAAAAGATAAACACGATTCGATAGCCGCCTTGATATAGTTTAGACTAAATTAATAAAATATATTATTTTGTAGCACAGGCTAGAACGTTGGAGAAATATTAAAAACAAACGCAATAGTTTGGGAATTATTTTATACAGTTTTAGAATTTAAATTTTAGAATACAGGTAGGCCATTTAACACGTCTCAAGCGTATAAACTCAGTCATCCACAACTAAGACTAACTGCTCCGAGATTCCCGTTTTGTAACTTACGGGTCCACTTTTCTGACAACCATTGTTCAGCACTGCCATAAACAACTTGCATAAACAACTTAGCCATCGTCCCTGATCATCGAACGAAGGACCCAAGTAGACTGCTTTTCGCAAGGTCTCCCCACCTGCTACAACGAAATTCCTCACCTGGATGAAGTTCAGAGAACACAAATGGCAATATCTGATATATCAGACGTTTACCAAAACCAGTGGGCAAAACAGCAAAGACATCTTGGCTGTCAACAGCGAGCTTTCGAATACACGTCGTTTGTTCTGGTTTCAAAGACTCATAGCCGAAATGTGTCCATGAATTTAACAAAGCCGTTTCGAAAAATCCTTCTATGGTTTGATTTTCCGACATAATAAATAATTAAATGAATGAATTGGTCACAGAAACGTACACGATAAACACATTCGAGAAATGGTGATGACCTTGTCACGGTGTGCACCTTGACGGTGCACCTTTGGGCAAGTTGTTTATCTGAATGAACCAATCAAAATCCTTACTTCAATTAGTCAGCCAATCAGAGCTCCCATCCATGAGATGGACGGAGTCCCCACAGTTTTGTTAAGAGTTTCCTCAGGCCTTTATTTTTCTCGCCTTCTCGCTCGCCCGCACCTCTGCCCGCGCTGCCGGGTTTAGCGGAAGGCGGGAACAAATAAAGGCCTGACATTCAGGTTATTGCAATAGTATCACAACTATTCAGGCAGCTACTGTAGTATCACAAATATTGCTATAGTATCACAACTATTTAGGCAGCTATACACTAGTGTTGTATCACAACTATTGCAAAAGTGTCACAACTATTGCTATACATATATATAGTATCACAACTATTGCTATAGAATCACTGCAACTATTGCAAGAGTATCACAACTATTGCTATACAATCACACAACTATTGCAAGAGTATCACAACTATTGCTATAGTATCACAACTATTGCTATAGTATCACAACTATTGCAATAGTATCACAACTATTGCTATACAATCACAACTATTGCTATAGTATCACAACTATATTGCTATGGTATCACAACTATTGCTATAGTATCACAACTATTGCTATAGTATCACAACTATTGCTATAGTATCACAACTATTGCTATAGAATCACAACTATTGCTATAGTATCACAACTATTGTTATAGAATCACAACTATTGCTATAGTATCACAACTATTGCTATAGTATCACAACTATTGCAATAGTATCACAACTATTGCTATAGTATCACAACTATTGCAATAGTATCACAAGTATTGCTATAGTATCACAACTATTGCTAATGCTATAGAATCACAACTATTGCTATAGAATCACAACTATTGCTAATGCTATAGAATCACAACTATTGCTATAGAATCACAATTATTGCTATAGAATCACAACTATTGCTATAGAATCACAACTATTGCAAGAGTATCGCAAATAATTATCTCCAACTATCTCTATTGGCATTTATGAAAACATAATTTTAATTATTGGCATTTATGCCCGCATTGCGGGATTTCACACTTTGATAGTTGGCTGTCTGTGTTGTGTGGGAAATATAAAATAAATTGCCCAACCTTTCAGTGTTAAAAATGTTCTTACCAAACCAATTCTCCTCGGTAATAACCCCAGATGTAAACAATGAACACTTAGTAAATATTTATTAAGACGGTAAAATTACTAGCAGAAATCTTTCCTACTTCCACCTTCTAGATGCGAACGCAGTCAAATCTCTTCCAACGAACAAGCCAGCGAAGGACAATGTAATGAAACGAAATTTCAACAGCCACTTTTCCAACTGTATCAGATTGAAGAGGTTTTGTTCACACATGCAGGTATTTCTAGCTTTTTTAACGTCAAAATCAACAGGTGGGAAAATTGTCTTAACTGACCAAAAATCGCGGGCGCATTTGCTCTGTTTCTTTGTTTTTGTTCGAAATGAGGGTCATTCAAGTTTGAATGTTTTGTTAGCTGAAATATTTGGTAAGCTGAAGAAGAGAAACCTTGGCGATTTAAAACTGGTTGTGATGACTTTCATGTGAGCTAAATATTCCTATGATCGGAGTGATGGAAACCTTGGATTATTCGAGGAGAATATGCAACAAACAGGGTTTTTCGTTTCGATGTGCATTTTGTTTGTGTCAACAAACTGTATAAACAGCAAAATACTACTAAAAGGTGAGTTGAAGTATCTAGATCATATGTTTATCTTTAAAAATACTGTGTGAATTGTTAATATTGAAGCCCACTTGACGGTGTAAATTTATCGCCCAGTTGCTTAATATCCTAAAAACAGTTAAAATCACTGCTTTTGAACGAGCCATAGTTAAAAATTTAGCCCTTTGCCACCCAAATTTTATTCTCTTAAACTGTCCATAATTCTTTGCTCCATCCACTGAAATAAATAACAACGTCCAGAAAAATCGAAAACGAACTGAATCTTGTGCACTTTCGCCTGTCCATAGGAAATTGCGATAACAGTCGGCTTAGGAAATGTGCTTGAATTACCGTATATTGTTTGTTAATCGTCTAAATGAAACTTGACAACTGCTTACAGGTTCTTGCAGTATGACTAAAATCAGTCTGTTTAAGAATCAACTGCATTTCCGAAGCCTAGGCGAACTGTAAAGTTTGCCCATTTTCGGTGCATAATTTTGTCAGCTATAAAAAGCGACGAAAGCCAATAAATTTAAATTTTCGCCTATGCCACCAATTTTTTTTTCTATCAAAGTATGCCCTCGATCCTAATTATTAACATGGTACCAGTGTCTGAGTTTTAAAAAATCGTAAACAATCTGATTTTACGCTTTGAATTCGACTCACTTGGAGCCGCCATTTTGGATTTGCCATTTGGGACTTTCCCTGGTGGCAGTGGTGCTACGTGCGTCAGTAGGTGAAGTGCATGTTCGAACTGACAAACTGACATCCGCAACTATGAGCACAGAAACGGTAGAAATCATTTTGGCACTCATATACATGCTTGTATATTTATTCCTTCCACATGATGTAGCTGCTTTGTAGATTTTGGAACTTTAATTGCTTTTATTAATGGCCTTAAATGCTTTGACCACAATTGTGCACATGCAGTTAGAAGTGGAAGATTTGCATGATGTTGGACGCCTGTGTGTGTGCACTGTTGTATAATCAACTGTTATTAAAATTAACAACCATTCATTTTTGTATGCATCCTCCAGGAAGGCTTCAAGGTTTTGTTTAAGTTAAAGAATTGGTAACTGATCTCCTGCAACAACTATTTCCTAACTGATTTTCTGTGTCAACCCCTTCTTGACTTAAATGACTGCTGTGAAGGTATAGCCTATGATCAACCTGCAGAGGGTTACACTGCTGGCTGAGACAATAACATAGTTTATAAATAATAGATACTGTTCTTTTCTTGTTTAGGTTTATTTGCTGTTTGGAATGATGAGGTGCTGTAACAGCAGCAAGAATGGTATCAAACAGTGTTGGAGCACCAGCAGACATACACATTAATCTGAACTGCTCAGGGTCATATTCTGGACATTTTTTTTCATGAAAACTCCTTATGGATGAAATTCTTTATTGTTGTTAATCATTCTCTTATATCAAATCCTGTTAATTAAATTAAAAATGTAATTTGTAAATAACTATGAATCAATGCTATTATTTTTTAGGCGTGGTTATAAATTAAGTACCATATTTTCTCTATTAAGCCACTGGGCCAGGGGTTTAAAAGGGTTTAATAATTCTAGGCCATCAAGTGTGTGTGTGTGGGGGGGGGGGGGGGGGGGAGGGGGGGTGTTGGCTCAATTAAGAAGGAGGTCATTTAACTACCAAAATCTAAAGGCTTGTAACTGATTTTCTATTAACAGAGTTGTAACCAGGAGATATATGTTTTTACTTTAGGAGGAGGGTTTATTTTTACTCTTCATTAAGTTAAAGGCTTAAAAAATGTAACCCTGTTCCCTTTAAAGTTATTTAGTATACAGTATATGGGTGTAGCCCAATCAAGGGAGGGCCAAAGAACTCCTTGCAACTCTAAAAAAAAACACAAAGAGCAGAAGCTTCCTTAAATTCCATTTAATATAAATGGCTCAGCCTGTTTTTACCACCAGGTAAAACAACTTCTCTGTTCTGACACAATAATTGCATATTTTTTCTGAATTATCGGACGTCTCAGATACACCGAAGCAGCTTGTAATTGACGACCGGTATGTATTTACGTCGACTAAAGACACTTTGGAGTGAGTTTTTTTTCTGCCACAAATCATACATTGTTCAACAGACAATGTAGTTCTCCAAAACAGAAGTAAACAAATAAAAACCAGAAGAAATTTCGCCGTCGGAAGTGAACTTTTCATTTTGTTTATATTTTCGAATTAACCGCGAGAAAAGCGGGAAATCCCGCATCTCGCGGTTTACGTGGGCAGTTTCGTGTTTGCGTGGTTGCTTAGTTTCGCGCATGCTCAGACAATTTTCCCACCTGTTGTCAAAATCAACAACAAACAAAGCTTCCAAGGTTCCGCCCTGACTAGCCTGCGTAGCCAGGCGTTACTGGATTGGGGGACTGGGGAGAGGGCTGAGAAGTAACACCTGCAGTGGAGCTCTTTGGTTTTGTAAAAGCCGTTCGCTGACGGGATTTTAATTATTGATTACGCCGAATGTGATTCGCTTAGCGCCCATAATCTGTCAATCAAGAAGGTTTAGTAAGTAAAATTAATAATTTCAATTCTAATTTTCAAACAAAGCTGAAACGATTTATATCAAAGGAAATATCTAAACAGCACTTGCAGGCTTTTGCGATTTGATCAAATGAAAATGCTGAGTGTCAGTCTCCTCGACTCCCATACCATTCAACCATAAGTTTTATATTTTAAACCTCCATGCAAGAGTTTGGAATATATCTTAATAATAGGAAGTTCCTGAATTTGATTTTGAAAGCGAACACCGTGAGACGCTTTGCTTTCATATGTCTCTGTCAGTCATAAAATTTCTGAAAATATTTGCGAGCGAACACCGTGGGACGCCGCATACATTTCCGTTCAATAATGGTATACTTTTCACTCAACTGTTTTATTTTGGTAAACACTCGCTGTCATTACTGTTCGCTTCATGAATATTCGTTGCCATTGATAGAAACAGGGTTACTCTACCATTCACACCTAATTTTATAAATTTCCAGGCCACAGTTTGAGAAATATTTGTGAGAAGATACCGTGGGACGCCGCAGACATTTCCGTTAAATAATCACTACTATTTATTAATTCAGTAAAATTTCGCGTAAATTAGTATTTCAATAATTCTCTTTGTATAAAAAACAATTATAGTACAAGGGAGTTAAAAGACTGAGAGTTGGTCGCAAATCTGTGGAAGGGATAAATTAATATTAACGGAATATGTCTGCAGTGTCCGACCGGGTGTCTGCTGACAAATATTTATAAAACTGTGGACTGGAAATGTATGAAATTAGGTGTGAATGGTAGAGTAATCCTGTTTCTATCAATGGCAACGAATATTCATGAAAAAAACAGTAATGACAGCGAGTGTTTAAACAGTTGTGAAAGGTATAATGCCATGGATTTTGAAATATTACAATTAATACAAACAGTTAATTTAATAGCTTCGGACATTGGCCCCTCGAGATCATATTTCATTTGGGGGTGTTTGACAAAACCAAAGAGCTCCACTGCAGGCGTTACTTCTCAGCCCTCTCCCCAGTTCCCAATCCAGTAACGCCTGGCTACGCAGGCTACGCCCTGACAGCCAGTGATGACCAGTTAACGAGTTAATCATCTTGATATATTATGCTGGTAAGCAAAATGGTAGTAAATGTGCAGTACTTACGGTAAAAGAATAGGAGTGACAATATCTTTAGAAATAGTCATTAGCAAAAACAATTCGCCCACGAACTCAAACGCCCTTTTTGCCTGTCGTATTTGTCGATATGCAACCCTGCCCTGTCAGTACTTTCTTTGGAAATCAAAATGCTATAATGAAAAGATTTTACATAAATTATTCCCTTGACTGCTTCTCGTTGTGAAGATCTATCAATGTAATCAACCGTCAGAAATGTTCCCCCCGAATCTTACCGGTCCACGATGTATATATATATATATACAAATCGAAATATAGTAAGGTTTTAGTACTGCCGAAGTTATTCAACGTAGATTTCTAACGTTTCGAGCGAAGGCCCTTCGTCACGTTTCTCTCTGACGAGGGGCCTTGGCTCGAAACCTTAGAAATCTTACGTCCAATATTTTCGGCAGTACTCAAACCTTACTATATAACTGATTTCGATTTGTATTTCAACACAGCCTACCCAGCACATTACCTTTGTTTCACTGTCGAGATATATATCGTGTTGCGTTCCTATAGCCCCTCGCTCGGAGGAAATATAGAACAAGGCTTCGGCAGTTGAACTGCATGTTCAGATGTTCCGCCACGGCAGAATGTATTTCTCAAATTAATGGTAATAATTCACATAGGAATCAGTTACCGAGACAATTTATGGCAGTTTAGTGCAACATTTACCAACAACAGGACAACTTTTACCTCAAATTTCTCTTTAAATACAAATTTCTATATTTGAGAAGCTCGTCTATCGCCTCGTTTATATTTTCAACAGACTTCTTGGTGTTTTCAAATCAGATAATAAAACTGGTTTCTGGGTATGATATATTATATAGACAATTGATATACATACATGAATAGACAGGCAAAATAATAGTGAATATACTTACGGAAAACAACGCATTTAGAAGTATTAAACCAGCGATAACTTTCAAAATATTTCTGAACGCAAACGCCTTTCTTCATGTCCGGCCAGTCCGGGCGTGAATTGCGTAATTTACCACGATGCACTGCGGTCGTCGGTTATCGCCGGCCATGGGTCGTAAATTCCGAAATTGCAACGTAAGCATTTTCGCCTGATCGCAGGCTAAAGCATTCCAATGCATGTGACAGATTACAACTCATTCAGAATACACAACAACAACACAATGACTCATAAAATGCAGAGGAGAACTCTGAAGAGCGTGTAGAATGACTTATGAAACTACTTCAGCTGCTGGTTAAGAAGTTAACAGTTTAATACTGTATTTCAAGTCATTGTGCTGTCATCGAATCGATTTAAAATGCGTCGTTTATATCGTGCTGCTTTCAAGTTTGTTGGCATCTTGACAACTATAATGTTTATGTACTTAATACTACCCCGAAGTACTCTGATTAGCAGTGGACAAACGAGAAAGACGTTAATTGGTAAATATTGCGTAGCGAAATAGATAGATCTAGTTTGGAAATCGTTTTATATCTTTGTGCTTTGTATTTTAATAGTTGTGGTACAATTTAATTAGGCCCTGTTTGCATGAAGCGGATTCATTGCGAGACAAATTGCATGAAAAATTGCACCGTGTAACACGGCCTTTAATAAACACGGTTTGACTTGAAAATGACTTGATACGCATGAGTGAAGTTGGTGCGTGTCGTGCTAAATGGCAGAAATTGAGGAAGCACAGAAAATAGTGTTCCAAAACCGAAAACATTGTTCCAAGCAGATCGGATTGACTTCACTCGCGTTTTTCGATCCGATTGGACTGTCAATGACTCATGCAGCATTACAGTTGCAACACTGGGGTTGTTACACGCTGCAACACGTTTATGCTATTTTGCAATGATTTTGATTTTGATAAAAGCAGCTAACTGGGGAGAGGCTCGATTGAGTGCCAAATCATAACAAAATATTGCAAGACAAGTTGCTGGAGGGGTGTTACACGGTGCAACACTGAAACAAATTGCTGCAATTGTTGCAGAAAGTAGAACCTGATTCTACTTTGTGCAATGATTGCTGCAACTTGTCTCGTAACGATTTTGACCATTGCACAGCATGTTACACGGTGCAATGGTTCATGCAACTTATCTTAATGCAACGGCATTGCAAGACAAGTTGCATGAAAAATTGCACCATGTAACAGGGCTTTTAGATGAATCAGATTGGAGACATTCAAGTCGATCCTCGGATCCTTGCTTGAATCTCAATTTGTTTCGATCAGATCGAAAACGTTCAAACTTCCTGATGTAAACACAACAAGGAGAAACAACATGCAAGATTTGACTTGAACCCTCAATCCGCTTCATGTAAACAGGGCCTGCATGAGTCAATTCCAAACATGATCATCCATCCCCCACCCCACCACCCCCCAAGAAAGGACCTGGGAATTTGAAGGTTTTTTTAAACTATACTGTAGTGCTAATTCCCAGCCACAGGGCAAAACTGATGGGCAAATTCCCTACCCCTGGGCAGTATAAAGGTGACAAATTCCTCCACCCTGGGAGCACATACCAGTTTAATTATTTAATTTCAACAATAAACATGTACTGGTACATGTATATAAAGAGTAAACATCAATATTTGTAATTGACAGTTAATGAACACGGTCGTATTTTAATGATACAAACTGAGACAGAGGCATTGGTTGTAATGAATTGTGGCAAAAGGAGATAGTGAGGAAGTAACTGAACCGGGAGGAGGGTGTCCTGTCCGGCGGCCTAAAATGGGGATCGCCCATTTTAGAGACATTAACTAAGTCTGAGGGGTGCTCAGCACTTGTAAGGTCGATGTCTCACCCATCCAAATCCTTCACGTGGGTGAAGTGTGTGAGGCACAGCAGTTCTGTGAAGTGATAAGGATGACGGCACTTCCTGCCACTCATTTATTAGATAATTAAATTATTACTTTTTCTTTTTACTATTATAATTCCTATAAGTATAGACTATTTATATGTTATTACAAAAGGGGTTGTGGTGGGTGGGATAAAAATCCCCGAAAAACGTAAACTGCTATTTTACAGAACGATTTGAGTGAGCTCTCTGTCTGTGAGTCTGTGACAGAATGACCACCGTCACCCTTGCCGCATTCATTTATACCATTGCCTCAGGGAGGAATTTTGTTTTGATAAGCCAATAAGGGGGAATCTTTAGATAAGGTTTGGGTTGGGCTTTATCTTTTTGCCGCGTGTTTTTACGCACTTTACTTATCTGGCTTTTGCATCTGACCTTGTTCACATGTCACACGAACTACACTTAATGATCGCTTTCAGGCAGGAGATACATTATCTCTTACTCCCTAGCATTAACCTAAATTTATTAATAATAAATTTCTAAAATGTAAACAAAATGGCAACAAATATTTTGCCAATTTAGCCAAATCCTAGTTGGATATATATTTATATATACAGGTATTAAATAACTACCTATTTTTTTTTTGTTATAATTTCTTGTTATTTTTGCTTCGATCCTGAAAGAGTTGTGAACCAAAAGGACACATTTGAATCCCTGTTTTTTTTAGAGCACTAGTATAATTCCAGCCCCAGGGAACATTGTGCAAGGCAAATGCCCCAGCGTCTCCCAGGGGAGGGGAGGGGGGGATGGTCATGTTTGGAATTGACTTGTGCATTAGAATGACAATTTTAAAGGTGAGGTACAGTCTGTTCTGCGCATGACCGCAATGTGGTCCCCTACTAAACTCAATGTAAACCGATTCGGCGATGATATCTCCTCGGATTTCTTCTATTTCTCCTGAATTGTTTTGGGTACAAGTAATGATGGGAACCAAGAAAAGCTTACAATCTTGAATTTTATAAGGTATTAGTATTTTTTTTTGTAAATTTAGATGTAAACATTAGTTTTGTACATGCGCAGAATGGACTGTACATCACCTTTAAGTTATAGCAGCTAGGCTATAGGTATTGGACTTATTGGTGGGTTGCAATCAACCCCCTGAGATTTAGAGTACAAAGACACAGCGGCCATGTTGGTTGGTAGGTACAATAGCATCTAATACAGTATTATTCTTTTGTACCTAACAACCAACATGGCCACCATGATGCAACGTGCAACCCAACAATACAGTACCTGGTATATTAAATAATAATAATAATAACAACTTATTGGATTCATCTAAATCTGCCATGGTAAAATATTTAAGTCAAGAATTCACTATAGGCCATTTGCACGATGACGTGAGGTGGCATTGGGTGAGTAGAACTACCAGAATGCTTTGCCAGTATTCTAAGGTTTTGGCTAAAAGGGATGACTCAAAGGGACCTGTGCAGTCCTTTTGTGGCTTTTCCAAAATATGTTGTCAAATTTTATTTTTTTTCTAAATTTGTCATCAAGTACAGTTATTAAGTCACAACAGAAACAACCCTAATCAGAAATATAGTTTATAACCACCTTGTAAACCAGATTTCTGATTAGGGTTAAGGTTAATTTATGTTGTGGCTAGGGTATCAAAAAGATTGCTAAAATCTTGAGACTCGATCACTGAAACTTGATGACAAATTCGGGGGGAAAAATCCAATTTTACAACATATTTTGGAAAAGCTGTGCAATAGGACTGGATGGGTCCTTTTGAGTCATCCCTTTTAGCTGAAACCTTAGAATACTGGCAAAGCCTTATGGTAGTTGTAGTCACCCAATGCCATCATACATCAACATGCAACAAGACTAAAAGTTGAGCTTATAATCAATAGTGAATCAAGGGGGGGGGCACTTTGGCAAGTGCCAGGGGCCTAGCAGTTTTGGTGGGGCCCACACATTTTTGGGGCTTTTTTAATATGGTTTTTTAAAGCCCCATTTTTTTCGGGACCACTCCGCTCATTGTTTTTTTTTGGGGGGGGTGGCACCGTGGCATAGGTCATATCACATATCTAGTGGGGTGCAGGCCAGCCCTGCATTTTAATACAATTCTTGTGCAATGAAGTCAAATTGTTAATTTCCTCTAATTTTTTTACTCCCTCTCTGACTTTGGGGGGCAGCAGATGTGAGTCAACTACTAATGCACCAGGGCCCCACACATGCTTGATCTGCCTCTTTTATATTTTTTTCATATTGGGCAAATTAAGCCACTTATATCCAATAGGAGTTATATTATACCAAACAAATCCTCGTGCGATTGACAACTAGTTACTATTAGTAATATATAAGTTAAGTAATATACTTTGTGTGACTTGCCCAAACATTACTGTCCAAACATCACTGTGTTTCCACAAAACTTATTTTGAATACTATTATCACCATACAAATTTTCAAAGCATTAACAGTGGATATTAGTTACCAAGACATAATTTGTTGGTAAATGTGCATGGTACTCAACTCCCATCAATTAAGACAACTTTTACCTGTAATTTATCTTTAAATACTGATTAATTGTCTACAGGGTGTTGCTGGCCCTGGAAAAGTGGGGGGGGGGGTGAGGGGGGACAGGGACTAGGTAATGATGTCACTTTTTGATGACGTCATAGAGTGGTTTCAAAGAGAGAAATGCCTGCTAAATCTGGACTAAGTGAGAAACGATATGCAGTGGTGGACACTAGGGGGGGGGGGGGGGTGTTTGGCTGCCCTTCCCAATAATTTCTAAATTACAATTTCAAGGCTAGTTCATTAATAGCTTACATGTAGTAACTAAATGGTAATACTTTTTTACAACTGTGTTAGACTGGGGCTGGTTTAAAATATCAAAATATCACCTCCATAACTGTTTCAAATCGAAAATAAGAACAAACCAGCTGAACCAATTCATTTTCGGTTTTTAGTGATTCATACCTTTTAGTTAATGACGTGCTTACATGGCAGAGCTTATCAACTGAACATCAAAAGCTCATTCAACAAATTCAAAGTTCAGACTGCTGTTCAAACCTGATGGTTTCACAGTTGAACTTATTGAAATGCTAGTAAATTAGAATGCATAGTTGGCTAAGTCTGCAAACTCAACTTCAAATATTCTTCTACCCATATTAAAACAGCAAAAAACAGCCTAGCTGCAGGTGGGGTTGCAATATCGATGGAACTGTGCAGAATTTGTGAAATCTCTACCAGGTTAATTTCAAAAAAGACCTTGAAGAAAGTTATTTTCTGGCATTAGATCTATAGCCACTAGGATTAAATAGAGTTACTGTAATATACTGTAATTCGTGTTCTAAGCTTGGGTAAGCTATTTCTATATGTGATTTAGAGCCTTCAGTTAATAACTTTCAGTCTTTCACATAATTCTTTCAGAGTTTCAGCCTTTCGGGTCCTTATAAGACTCCACAGATTTTTCTCTTCGTCACTATGGCCACAGTAGTCAGACGATTTTACTCTCGGTCTTGAAATTTGCTTTGACAAAATGGTGGGGAAAGATTGACAACCCTCCGTGGTCCCCCCCCCCCCCCACATACACACAAACAAAGTGGGGAAAGATTACCTTTCACGCCTTCGCCCTTCCCCCCCTAATATTTCGTGAAGTGTCCGCCACTGACGTTATGGAAATCACAGCAACGGTGGTCTCAACTGCCAAATACTGTACTACAAGACTTTTTAAAATTTCATTAATTATTTGGGATCACACACTTTTCAATCTTAGCAAACCCCTTTCACAAGTTTCTTAACCTTTTCAAGTTGTTTTTCTAACAACTTTCAAGTTGGTTTTGAGCAAATTATACAATCGACCTTTGTGAAAAGTCCTCCCTGGTGACGCCCCTGTTTGTTTGGGAAGCTATATTGCCTCATTTTTTAACAAAATCTCGTTTTCAAGTCAGGTAATAGACTGCTTCTCGTGTATGGTATATAGTAACACACTTTCTTTGATATTGTATTTTTGTTACGTAAAATTTTATAACTGTTTCACTACATGTATATAGGCAATGGCATCCAAATTGAAGACACTGGAACAAGTTCTGCTGTTTCAGCTCCCAAAAACAATCGAAATAGTGAAACGTGGAATCTGCTAATGACCCTTGGGTCAATATCCTGCAATTCTAAAGAAGTTTGAAGTTTGTTTGTCTTCTATTTGTAAACATACAAGCTTGGCACTGCAACTTCATATAGTCACAGATGAAAGAAGTCGAGACCAGGTGGTCAAATCAACTGAGGTATTGTCACAGAAGTTATGCAAAACTAAAATTAGTGTTGTGTATCAGGATATTGCTAAAGTTGCTGAAGCACTACAACCTTTGATGAAAATACTGCAGGTATGTGTGGAATTTGACTTAAAACTAAGATAATGGAGCTAAGTTTAAATTATATAAATAAATTAAATATATTAATAATATAGAGGGCAAAATTAGTCGAATATGATTGACTAATGAAGAGGGCATTTTTTTGTAATTCAGGGCAAAATTGATTCTTTAATCAGAAGTTCTTGTATGTGATTGGTCGCTTTGTTACTTAGCAACAGTGAACGTCAGAGGACTTAGCTTTTTTCAACAAATCTGCAAGGTTTTTCGGTCTGAATGTAAACTATTGAATAAGTGTAATAATCTATTAGTGAAAATGAATACACTAGAAAATTTACGAACTTTTGTCTGTGTTTACAAAAAGAAAGCTACATACACAGCGAGAGAGCGAGGGAGAATTTGGAGTGTTGCCGAGCACCGACCGTGATAAGGTACATGTACTTCGAGATTTTCTGGATATAACACACGATCGGAAATCGCATAGAAAATTGGCCACTTTCATGGGACAGTTCGCAGTCCACGTGCGTGCTGGCTCAAGTGAGTTGTCGGCCGTGTATTGATGACGTTTACACGCAAGATATTCGTTCTACGCATGCGTAGCTAATACGGGTCAGCCCGTATTTCGCGAGCCTCGACAGCCGCCATTTCCGATCGTGTAGCTCTTGAATAATTTTGCCTGCTATATTATTAACACCTAATTGCATGAGTTCTCTTAAAATTAAGGTTTAATTCACTCGTGTTTTCAAAATCTTACAAATTACCCTCGTCGCTTCGCGACTTGGGCAATTTTGTGAAATTTTGAAAAGACTCGTGAATTTAATTTTCCTCGGCCCCATGCGATTACCTATACAAATGTAAATATTTAGAATAAATAAAACAAATTTTTAAAATCTTCGCCGAAACTTACCTACCCGAGAAAAAGCGCATATATTTAACAGTTATACCATGAGCTTCGAGTCGCATATGAGCTCATAGCCAACGAGGCGCTTCGCCGAGTTGGCTATTAGTTCGTATACGACGAGAGCGAATGGTATAACTGTTTTATTATATAGCCAAGCACTGTACAAGAGACAAAATTACAGCGAAATGTTTCAAACGACAAGCTTCCGGCATAGGCAACTAATACTTCCGCCATGCGTAATGATGCATTCACATAGAATTTCTCGCTGAGCTGTTCGGTAAACAGCTCTCGAAGAGGCAAAAAATGTGTTAAGCAGATAAGAAAAAAGATTAAAAGGTATTTTTATGAAGTCAAAAGGTGGGTCAGTTGTTTATATTAGCGTTGCAGTCGTGAAAAAGGTTTTGATTTTATGCAAAAATGAAACTGAAACACCTTCGGCTGTGAAACTAAATTACTTAGTTGGTTGTTTTTGAAAAAGAACATGCTTTTTACTACTCTAAATGCTTATCTAAATAAAAAAGTCTCTTTACTGGTGATCTCCTACGAAATGTGTGTTGTAAGCTTGATTTTAGCCGTGAGTTTCTTTGTTTGGCAACACATTAATATCAACCCGTTAATTTAGTCGGGTTTTTGAAGAAAAAAGACGTAATTTTAGGTGAATTTTACCATTTAACATGCTAAATTGTGTATTTGTTAATGTATTTTTACACAATGTTGTTTTTTTATACATTGGTTTGAGGGTGTTGATGTTTTTCTGTATAAAAATCCGTCAATTTCAACTCTTTTCGGCAGTTTAAAAAAAAAACATGTCGCCATCTTGTTTTTCCTCTACTAGCAGGATATGAGCTGATAGCCTGGTAGTAGGGAACCAATCAGATTACGCAAAAGCTCATATCCGATAGCATGCTATATAATAAATATATTTAGTATCAACTAACTGATGGCCTATATTACAAATCCGGCTTTCTGATTGGCTGAGCTACCATGGTCTATTGGTGATAGACCATAGTAGCGTTATCCAATCATAAACCTTCTTATAGCTGCATGGAATACTCCTATTCTGACCAATCAGAAGCCACGTCATATTCACGCCGCAAGCAAAACCTGGAAACTAGGCTAAATAATCAAACATGGCGTCTGCTAAAATTTTTGTACGAGTGAAGAAAACATTGGGTCGAAAGTAGTGGAAATATATTCAGTTTGACATTTTCGAATAAGAAAATGAATTCGCTTATGCCTATGGAGTATATCTACACCAAATTTGAAGCAAAGTAGTTACAATCTTGTGTTTTGTGAACGATTCATTGTTTACCATACGCTATCGAACTACTCTGCATTATGTATCGGGAGACTTCTGCAAACAAAAAGGTAAAACTATCTGAACATTTAGAACAATGTTTGATAAGACTTCTTTATGTTAAAAGTTGTTTATGGTTGATACTAATCAGCTCATAGAAAACGAGGACGAGTTGTCTAATTGTTAAATATTTATATTTATATATATATATATGCGTACCACAAGCCACAAGGTGCCACTGAGCGGCTGGCTCGTTAGATAGCTTTATATATTCTGGGTATCACTCTTGTGTAATTGAGTTTACAAGTTACCCTGGATAGACCACAATGCATTACGAATTCAAGATGGCGCGGCTACTGGTGAAAAGGTCCATTCATAGCCACAGCCCCACAAACGTCATGGGCTCTAGCATTGTCGCATTCAGAATGGGAGCGATGTTTTTGACGCAAGAGATTTTGGTGGTTTTTTGGCGTTCTCCGTGAAGCGGCAGTGCCCTGACAAGTTAGCGGCTAGATCGTCAGGCGGCTTTAACTACGGTGCCCTGACAGGCCAGTCACTGCCTTGACGACTTGTTAGGTAGCTTTATATTCTGGGTGTTTGACGAAATCGTACGCTAGGCCGTGAAGGACCTAAGCCACAGACAGATATACGTGGACTCTGGGAATAAAAATACAAGCGACGCTTTTGACGCCAAGCAGGGCATCGCCCTTTAGTATTTTGTTTGGTTTCTTGCTGAATTAGCCATCAGCTCATGTGCCGATATCTGTAAAACCTCCGGGAGCCACGTTAATTGAGTTCTTACTCTTTTCGTAGCATATCTTTACAAGTGGCTCAAGGTCTTACTACAATGGCGCCCTGTTCTTTCTATCAATCATTACCCACACTTTTTTCCCAAACATTTCCAAACTCGTCATGTTGGACATCGACTTGAAATTCCGCACAGACATCAAACAGCTTTTCGACAAATTCGAACACTTCTCACCGACAAACATAATGGGCCTAGCCCACGAGCAACAGCCCGTCTACAAACACATTACTATGGAAACACCGGAGAAACAACCCCGGAACAAAAGTCGGCGAGCCGGCTCCTGACTGTTACCCAGTGGCGTGCTGCTTCTGGATTTGGATCGGATGAGAGACTCCACCCTGTATCAGCAGTATATAGTAAATAATATGCTGGTTGTTGAGCTTAGCGAGAAGTACCACTTCAAAGGCCATCTTGGCGATCAGGGGTTTTACACATTGTTGGGTTTTGAACATCCTGAGTTGTTTTACGTCTTACCTTGTACTTGGAATCGTCAGTTGTGCGTATGGTGGAGGGATAGTGGTGGGTACCAGAAGATTTTCCCCTTGTATTACAACTGTTCTGGGGCTATTCATGTATATCACGGAAACTGCAACACTGCCATTCCTGATGATTAGGATTTTTAAAATTTTCTCGGCGTTAGAAAGTAGTGCCCTGACGAGTTTCGTTGCTACGGTTGCCAAGGATGATTGAGTTTGGTGGGTGGTTTAGATCATTGGGTGTTTTGTTTCGGGTATAGAGCAGCGGTGGGTAAACTCCAGCCCGCGAGAGATAGCTGTGCGACCCTTCCTTCATTCGTTCCTTTCTTCCTTCCCTCCATCCCTCCTTCCTTCCTTCCTTCTCTTTTTGGCTTCACTCCTTCATTCATTCCTTTTTTTCCTTCCTTCCTTCCTTCCTTCCTTCCTTCCTTCCTTCCTTCCTTCCTTCCTTCCTACCTTCTTTCTTTCCTTCCTTTATTCCTTCCTCCTTCCCTTCCTTCCTTCCTTCCTTCCTACCTTCCTTCCTTCCTTCCTTCTTTCTTTCCTTCCTTTATTCCTTCCTTCCTCCTTCCCTTCCTTCCTCCTTCCCTTCCTTCCCTTCCTCCTTCCCTTCCTTCCTTCCTTTCTTCCTCCCTTCCTCCCTCCCTCCCTCACTCCCTCCTTTCCTTTCCTTCCTTCCTTCCTTTCCTTCCTTCCTTCTTTTCTTCCCTCCTTCCTTCCTTCCTTCCTTCTCTTTTTGGCTTCACTCCTTCATTCATTCATTCATTCCTTTTTCCTTCCTTCCTTCCTTCCTTCCTTCCTTCCTTCCTTCTTTCCTTCCTTTATTCCTTCCTTCCTTCCTCCTTCCCTTCCTTCCTCCTTCCCTTCCTTCCTCCTTCCCTTCCTTCCTTCCCTTCCTCCTTCCCTTCCTTCCTTCCTTCCTCCCTCACTCCCTCCTTTCCTTCCTTCCTTCCTTCCTTCCTTCCTTTCTTCCTTCCTTCCTTCTCTTTTTGGCTTCACTCGTTCATTCATTCATTCATTCCTTTTTTTCCTTCCTTCCTTCCTTCCTTCCTTCCTTCCTTCCTTCCTTCCTCCTTCCCTTCCTTCCTCCTTCCCTTCCTTCCTCCTTCCCTTCCTTCCCTTCCTCCTTCCCTTCCTTCCTTCCTTCCTTCCTTCCTACCTTCCTACCTTCCTTCCTTCCTTCCTTCCTTCCCTCCTTCCTTTATTCCTTCCTTCCTTCCTTCCTTCCTTCCTTCCTTCCTTCCTTCCTTCCTTCCTTCCTTCCTTCCTTCCTTCCTTCCTTCCTTCCTTCCTTCCCTCTCTCCTTCCTTCATTTGTTCCTCACTTCCTTCGTTCTTTCACTCGTTTGCTCGTTTCTTCATTCGTTCGTTCCCTTATTCATTGGTTACTTTGTTCTTTAGTTTGCTTGCTAGTTTGCTCGTTCGCTTGTGCGGAATCAATAGGCACGCCACTGCCCTTTAAGCTGGCTCCATACAGTTTCTGGAAAAATGGAAAATACAAGTTTGAAAGTCCAAAAACACGTGCGCATAAACAATTCGGAAAAAGAATAAAACTAAATGTTATGCATAGTTAAACATTCTGACAATCAAAAACTGTTACCAAATAAATAGCAACAGTTGTTGCTATGGCAACAATCACGTTTCAAAATAGCTGCCGATTACCCTTCAAACTAATTTAATTCGAAAAAAACTTTGGTGACCCCCCCCCCCCCCCCCCATTTTTTTTTATTAAAACTTTTCTTGACGTATGAGTAATCAATAGGCCGATTTAAAAAAAATTCTGTATATCCAAATTTTTCAAAAATTAACAAACATGAGTTTTTTTTGAGAAAATATTATTCCTTCTACAGAATTTTTTTAAATTGACCTATTTGATTACTCGTACTTCAAGAAACGTTTTAATGAAAAGAAAATTGGGGGTCACCAAAGATTTATTCGAATTAAATTAGTTTGAAAGGTAATTGGCAGCCATTTTGAAACGTCATTGTTGCCATAGCAACAACTGTTGCTATTTATTTGGTAACAGTTTTTTTATTGTCAGTTTGTTTAACTATGCATAACATTTAGTTTTATTGTTTTCCCGATTGTTTATGCACATGTTTTGGACTCTCAAACTTGTATTTTCCATTTTTCAAGAAATTGTATGGAGCCACCTTAAGATTGAAAATAGTCTATAAAAATTCAACTCAATAGCTTAGCATAAAAATTCAGGCTGGACATGCATGTTAATCTAACAACCACACACATATACATATACTGAAAACTAACAACTACAAATAGATACATGATTAATTCTACGTTACTTAAAACAAACTAACTTATAAGTACAAATATCATCAGGTTCGAAAACAGTATTTAGCTTCTAATATAAAAAATCAGTTCGAGTACTTCATAAAACTAACAAATATAAAAAATCCGTTCAAGTACGTTTTAAAACTAACAAGTGAAATACAGCCCTTTAGTTCATTTGATAGCGAGTTCTATAGATGTGCGATTCTTGAATAGTACTGCCAATAGTAATATTATATAGGTGTTACTGTCGTGGCAATAGAAGTAATATTTAAAACATGAGCAGCAATGTTTTATCAGATTTAATACACGAAACGATAGCCGAGTGTTTTAGATCTGATAAATCGGGCACTGCGAGTGTTTTGAATAGCTTCAAAAACGACCCATTTGGTAAGTTCATTCGCGTAGTAATTTTGCAAAACAACGTATCTAAGCCAAGAGAATCAAAGCTAAAGCTTATGCAAATTAGGAGGATTGTTTTATCATGTATAGTACAGATTTCCTTTGTGTTTTCCTCATGAATTATTGAGTTTCGGCGAAGTGTTCCTAAAATATTGTCGCAATTGACCAGTTCTTCACTTCAGTCTGGTCATTCATTTCATGAAATTTGTTGAAAACTTCCTGTTTTGAATTTGATAGGTTTGCGGTTTTTGAACAACCAATAGGAAATGTGATAATTAGTCAAACACCAATCGAAAAAAGTTTAAAGATTAGACAGCGAGTAGCTAAACAAGATATAACCTCGAATTTAACTGTCGTCGACCACAACGTTACAAAACCAAAGACATAGCTTCCGTCCACATGCAAACATATCTGACAGCGGTTTCTTCCTCAACCTCAGAATCCTCACGGAAACCTCTGAGGAGAGAGCCTTCGCGGTGAGTTCAGTAATTTGGTAATTTAACCATTGTTCATTGACTTTCGCAACACAATCTTACTGTCCCCTAGAGAGTATAAAGCGACTGGTTATTCGCCCTTTGGAAAATATTAATTCATCCCCGTATCACTTTAATCATGTTGTCGGTGAATGAGAGATAAATTCTAGACAATCTCATTAACAAAAGAACATCTTGACACGTTTTTATTTCTCGGCTTGTTTTTGCAGAAATCTCGACACGTTAATTTCTATTTCTCGACACGTTTCCATTTCTCGAATATTTTGGCCGATTCTCGACCCATAATTTACGTTTAAATTATTCAATCCATAGTAGCGTTAAACTATTTGGATTCCTCAGCTGGCTACTTTGAGAATATATTTGTTGATAATTATACTAGAGATACACTGTGTATAACATGCACTGTTACAAATCAGTAACCTTTTAACATGATCTCAATTTACATCCTAAAATTGACAGCGTCTCAAACATGTCAAAAACTTATTTTCAGAGTATTTTGGTCAACGAGTGGGCTACTAATAACCTGTTACTAGCTGAAAACCAAGACAAGGTAACAAGTTGCATAGTGTTTCAATCAGTATCAAACTGCCTCTATAGACAAGAATGCTATGGCTGTATGCCATTTTTGAGGAGTAATATTTTGCGGACAAATTACTTAAACGCGCCATTACATCTCAAACTCATTAATAATTCATGAGGAAAACACAAAGAAAATCCGAACCGTATCTGGTTTGAATATTGGAGGAAGAAATTACATAAATTAAGCAAACTTTCACCTTGATTTTCTCGTAAAATACTGATTTGTTTGAGATGCTATATTTCTTCTCGGTTTTCGGCAAACATCTCGGAATTTGGATATCCTGATGAAACGTTCCTCCTCGTGTATGATAATACATGAAAATCGTTCGGGTCATTTTTCTCCGCTCAGTTTCTTCACCAAAATGGTGTTTTTGAAAAGTTGCAACTTCGCAACGTTTTAACATTTTTCGCTGCAATTTTCGTGGGTTGCTAACGATATACCCTCGTACAAAACGTGTCGCGATTTTTAATAAGTTAGATATTTTTTTTAATTTTATTGCGTTTTAAAGGGGGACTACAATTCGTTTTGCGCCTATTCTTTGATTTTGTAGTTGGACTCCACTGGAAATCCGATGTGCTCGTTTTTATTCTACGCGGCCAATATTTGTTGTTCGTGTTTGTCAACAAGATGGCCAAACAGTCGGATACAAACACAAAACTCCTTCCTCAAGAACTGGTAGTAGCAGGACACAATATTATGCTACCAAAGATGACTCTAAGGTATATTTATTTGAAACTTTTTAAAGATGGAGATAGTTAAAAGAACGCAAGCAGAAGACAGATCAGAAAGCTGCCGTTGTGTTGCTTGATTTTCACGCTGCTGGAAACCGGAAAATCTGTAGTAAATCTTTGAACGGATTCGTCCAAGACTGTTATCAAAACGAAATCAGAAAGACTCAAATCAAAGCGTAAACATTCCTGAAGACATGCGCAAAACGGATTGTAGTTCCCGTTCAACCCTTAGAGTACCAGGGGTTTCCTTAATCACGAGTAAAATCGTCTGGCATTAGCTGGAGTAAGAGACTCTGGCGTTACCCAGAGCCGGGAAAATACTAAATTACGTGCTTGATGCTGAAAGGATTAAATTTACAAAATGTGAATTATGTAGACAATAGTTTTCACAAAATGATGATACATTTAAGTAAACACATCAATTGGACTTTTTTTGCACTGATAGAAAGTAACTTATATGTTAAAAAAATTGCAAGGAAAAAAATGTTTATATTTTGGCATTTTTTTCACTATTGCCGTTTAACAGTGCTTTGGAATATGTTCAAAAAAATGGCTTTAATTGTTCTCTTTCAACCCAGTCGGATTGACTTCTAATAATGCAGTGAAGAACAACTGGGAGGGTTGGAAACAAGTTCAAGAAGAACTCTTTGGGTGTTCCAACCTTCTGCCCAACAACTGTCTGTGGCGTCTTGTCGTGCCAGTGCTCAGACGTGTTACGTATGAATCGTAACAAATCTGCCACGTCATCAGTATAAGGACTTGCCCTGCTGGACTGTAAGTACCTCATTACGTCAGCATCAATCTTTGACCTCCAACTGGATGTAGACAACGAAGGGTCAGCATTTAGTTGTTGGACAACCACTGAGCTGGCGTCTTTTGTTTTGATCTCCTTCTCGTTACCAACACGTGTCACAAAATTAAACTGTTCATCGGCGGATATCACGTAGGGATGTTTCAGACACTCTAGAACGTCAGGTCTATCTTTAGAATTATGCTGCAGCATCCATTTGATCAAATCTTTAGCCACGGGGTCATCCAGTTGGTTCAAATTAACTGGATTTCCATCACCAACATTTGCCGTGCGTTTAATTACAGATCCATATGGATGTTTTCCTTTGGTCAAAATGAAGAAGAGCGTCATCCCTGCAACTTGAATGTCCGACTGCTTTTTGTAACGTACATTTCTCTCCTCATCTGTCGGGTTGATATCACCCTCGTCTGTTGGAAGAGATTCCACCGCAATCCAGCCTTCTGTCCCCCTTTCTCCACTTCTGTGTGTTGTCTGTCCTGTTCCTAGCTTTCGACTAATGCCAAAGTCAGCTAAAACAAGTTCACCTTCAAGATTTATGAAAATGTTTGAAGGTTTAAGATCCCTGTGTAAGATTGTTGGTCTACCACAATGCAACGCTTTCAGACCATACAATATTTGACGCATAAAGTTTGGCCCACTATGTGTCAACTTAGTATGTTCCTCGGAGCGCACATAATCATTTAAAGTTTCTTCGCACAGATCCAGCACTACATATGCAAACCTGGAATCGACTTTCTCTGTGTAGAAGCGATAGTTCACGATGTGGTGTTCTTTTCTCACATATGAACAATTCAATATTGTTTTCTCGTTGGCACCCAGCTCTTTACATCTGTCGAGGAGTAGTGTTTTCACGGCTACTTCAGTCCCATCGTCGCAAAGCCCAATGTAAACCGTTGTTCCGTCACTTCCTTTGCCAATATCAAACTTGGGATCACAACAAACATTATATATCCCTACCCTAGTAATCTTAGTATCCGATGGCGGTGTTGTTTCCATAATTTCTACCAATTCTTCGAATTTAAGTCGATGCTTTATCGATGTCTTTGTCCAATTTACATGTTTTCTTTTTTCAAGTACTAAAAATTACCAAAAAAGTAAGGTAGAAAACACTACACACACCACTCGCACGCACACACACACACACACACACACACACACACACACACACACCCACAGGCTATACATACATCAACCACACGTCCCCTTCACTCTGCCGCACATATTTTCTTGGCGTTGTAAATTATAACCTTTATCTCATCATTTACCTGGCGATGGCAATAAGACTTGACCAGTTCCAGTTTCCTCAGAAGTACCAACACAATCTTGATCTTTATAACCTAGATTTGGTTAACAAATTTTTTTCATTACATTAAACTATACAATTAAACCTACTAACATAATGTCGATCAAAAATTACTTAAAGTTTTGAAGATATTGTTGCTTTGATAACTATAAAAACTTTCTTGTAGACGCTTATCTTTTTACCATGGTGGCATACTGAATAATTTTTAAATGAAAGGATTTAAATATGAAGCTAGATCATACCTGGGGGTCCGAAGGCCCGGAGCCCGGTGAGTGTGCTAATCTCGACACGCGTGGACCATTATACACGCGTGGACGAGCGTGATCTGAGCAAATTTCTGTAACCCGAATATTTATTTATTTGTTTGTTTCTATGCATGGTAACAGGAACACCGCTGCCAAACGTTTTACGCATGCGCGACGTCCGAGCTCGGACTTCAAAAAAGAGCGGGAAAACACTGAAATATTTGACTGGTGCATCAAATTATTCTCTAGTATAGGCACAACAAATATATCCTTACAAGATATTGATATCGCCCACAGCATACCCTGCCGAAGAAGTACTGGCAAACCAAACGCCATTATATGTAAATTTACGAGACGACTTGCGAAAGACAAGGTATTATCGAGAAAGAGAAGAACAAGAACTATAACTCCAGCCGATTTAGGTCTTGATCCACAAACACAAATTCAACATATCGGTATCTTTGAGCATTTAACTCCAAGAATGCAGCAACTTCTGTACGAAGCTAAACGTTACCAAGCTGAGTACAACTACAAATATTGCTGGTCAAAGTACACATCTATTTTTCTTCGGGAAAGTGATGTCTCTCGAATAATAAAGCTTCGTAACATGGCAGAATTAGAATATTTACATTCTCAAAATGATTCCATAACAACGTCAACGGACCGGGATAACAGCGAAAGATAAGAAGTCGACGCTAAGATGAGTAAAATAACGAAATTATATTTATTATAGTGTAAATTGGGAACTTAAATGTCTGAGGCTAAAGAATCTAAACTGCTCCTGAGGGAATTACCGTTCTATGGTACAAATTTTATAGAACTTAACAATATTTCATCTGGTAATCTCATACAGATAAGACAATTGAATAAACTCTCTAGTATTTATGACATAGACTTGCTCAACTTAAATTCCTCTCAATTTAGTGACATAAATCCTGATCAGATTCTCTCAAAACAACAATTCCGCACTAATTATTATTCGTCAAATAGTTTTAAACAATTTAAAAACACTCTGACAAAATCTAATACGAAGTCTAGCTTATCGTTATTCCATAACAACATTAGAAGCCTGAAACGCAATCTTGAAAATTTGCAAGTTCAATTATTAGATGAACTCGATTATCACTTTAACATTATCGGTGTTACAGAAACTAAAATAACTAATTCAACCCAACTTAATTTTAATGTAGAAATCCCAGGCCAGGGTTCAAAATAGCGGCCGGCATTTTCACGCCGCTAGCCGGCTAGTGTATACGTTTTATAACGTAGCGTAACATCTTACAACGTGGCGTAATGTTATATAGAACGTAGGAAACGTCTCACAACAAAGTGTGACGTCTTATAACGTAGCGTAATGTAACGTCTTTAAACATAGCTTATTAACGTCTTACAATTAACAAAGCGTGATGTTGTATAACATAGCTTTAATAACGTGTTATAACGTAGCCTAACGTCTTAAAACGTAGTGCAACTTCCAATGTAGTGTAACGTCTCACAGCCTAGCGCGACGTCTACAATAAATGAGATTCTTTTTTTGAATACGAGCTGATTAACTAAAACAATTCCTGGGTAGGCCTCTCATGGACTGACATAGCAGGCAATAGCCTGTATATCAAAATAGCCGGTACCATAAATGTACATATGCAAGACAGCCTACAAAAATATCTAAATCCAAAATATTTATTTTGAACCCTGCAGGCTATGAATTTGAACATGTTCCAACACCACTAGCTTCTGGAGGTGTTGGTATGTACATTGATAACACGCTGGAGTATGTAATATTAGAGAAACAATCAAATGATGCGTTTCAGGCTTTATGTATAGAATTAATTAATTCCAACAAGAAAAACATAATCTGTGGTATTATCTATCGGCAACATAACAATCCCGATCGCTTTTTGACTTATTTTAATGAAACGGCTGAAAAATTTAGCACTACAGGAAAACCTCTGTGTATCATGGGAGATTTCAATGTAGACCTTCTCAAATCAGGAAACTGTAATTATGCTCAAAAATTCTTACATTCTTGCCAAAGTTTTTCCCTCCTTCCATCAATTGACAAGCCAACTAGGATACACAATAATTCGGCTACGCTTATTGACAATATACTAGTAAATACACTTCAACAACAAATCTCTAGTGGTAATATTATATCTGACGTAAGTGATCATTTCTCACAATTTTGTATTATCCAATCAACAAGGGATAAATCAAAATGTCCAAAAAATAATAAAATGCGGGATTTCTCGCGATTTTCAGAGAAGAAATTTACAGACGAATTTTTGCAAATAAATTGGAATACAATTATTGAAAAAAATCGGCATGATGTTAATAAACTATTTTCATCATTTTACAATAAACTAAACAAATTAGTAAACAAACATGCACCGCGTAAAAAAGTGACCTAACGCGATATTAAGAAATTCTCTAAACCATGGATTACTAAAGGAATAAAAAAATTAATTAGGGAAAAAAATAGACTACTTAGCCAAGGAGAGCGTGATAAATATAAATATTATCGAAACAAAATCTCAACTCTTATTCGCATTAGTAAAAAACACTATTATTATACATATTTTGAAAGTAACCTAAATAACATGAAAAAGACTTGGGTTGGTATCAATGATTTAATTAATAATAAACGAAAAAATTCGAACGTAATAACTGCTTTGAAAAATATAGATAGCAGTGAAGTAAACCGAGAACCGTCGTTATTTCCAAATATTTTAAACAAACACTTTGCGTCAATAGGACATAAGTTAGGAACAAGCACGTCACAGTCAGAAAGTCATTTTTGTGATTATTTAAAAGAAAATCGATTTAAGGATTCCTTTTTCTTTGCCCCAATAATACCTTCAGAAATAGAATCTGAAATAATATTGATACCTGATAAAAAATCTTATGGCTTATTTTCATGTCCAACAAGAATTTTAAAATATGCAAGTAGTGTCGTTAGCGAACCATTAGCTGAAATCATGAATATTTCTGTCGAAAATGGAATTTATCCTTCCATTCTAAAACATGCAAAAATAATTCCTATTTTCAAAGGAGGTGATGATACAGAAACAAGTAATTACAGACCAATTTCATTGTTATCTAATTTAAATAAAATCTTTGAAAAAGTAATGTACAAGCGCTTTATGTCCTTTGTTCAAAACAAAAATATTCTATACCATTCACAATATGGTTTTAGGAAAAAAACATTCTACACAACACGCAATTCTTAATATAGTAAATAAAATACAAGAAAACATGGACAATAAGCGACTTACTTGTGGTATATTTATCGATCTTCAAAAAGCATTTGATACAGTGGATCATTCAATTTTATTATATAAACTACAATATTCATTTGTTTGCTGACGATACTAACTTGCTATATTCTAACAAGAATCCTAAAACTCTCGAAAATGTAGTAAATACAGAAATAGCAAAAATATACGACTGGTTGAACGCAAATAAATTAACTTTGAATATTAAAAAATCAAACTTTGTTATTTTTCATCCCCACCAGAAGAAGCTATCATATAAATATCACATATATATGAAGTTATCATATAAATATTAAAATATTTGACAAAAAGAACAACAAGTTCATCTCTCGTGAGCGAAAGGAGTTTGTTAAATACCTGGGCGTTTTACTTGACAGTCATCTAACTTGGAAAGATCATATTAGTTATATAGCCTCTAAAATAAGTAAAACAATTGGAGTCATTGCCAGACTTCGTCACTTTGTGCCCTTTCAAATTCTTACAAAAATTTACCGATCTCTAATTTATCCTTATCTATCTTATGGCATAACTGTTTGGGGAAATGCTGCGCAAATAAATTTAAAAAAACTTTTAATACTGCAAAAGCGTGTTTTTCGATTAATGCACTTTGCTAATAATCGGGATCATGCTATTCCTCTTTTCAATAACACTAACAATTTACCAATAAGTATGCTTTATGTTGAATCAGTTTCCAGATTAATGTATGATATTACCAATGAATTAGCACCAAGAAATATGATTTATTTATTTATCCAAACTTCTAATGTGCACTCCTACAATACCAGGTCTTCAGCTGCTGGTAACTATTATATGAAATATTCTCGCACAAATCAACAAAAACAATGCTTTTTCCAGAATTGGTGCAAAAGTATGGAATAATATTCCAATATATCTCCGTAACTTAGAGAGAAAGATCTTTACCAAAAAGATTCATGATTTACTTCTTGGTATCCTGAATGTTGAGAATGACTACATTGAGTTACCGATGATAATACAGAGAATATCTGATTAACTCTATGTGTCTGTGTATTAACTCTATATGTGTGTATATTTATTTACGTATAATATACTAAAAATTTAGTGTCCTTAATTTGTGTAACAACAATAAGATTTATTGTTGTTACATTGATTATTGTTAAATCTATATCTTAATCAATTATCTAATTTACTCGACTAATTTTCGTCTGTTCCGTGTATACTTCTATCATTCTTATATTATTCTATTATTAACTACTTATAACTACTGTATAATTATTTATGATCTACTAATAACACCTCCCGCCTTGATTAGCTATTGCTATTTGCGGGTTAGTGTTTTAATTTTGTAATTATTATAATTTGAACAATAAATTGAAATTGAATTGAAATTGAGAGTCCGACACAAAAGTTAAAATTATAAACATACTGCCAAAAAGATAAGGTAGGTAATTTGTGCATGGCTCCTTTGTCAATATTGTAACATATTCTGAAGTTACCCCTTCGTAATTTTCTTTACCCTTTTTTTAAAACAAATGAGTAGTCGAGTCTTAGTCTTCACTGTCTGGTTGTTGTTGCGACGGCTACTTCCCACTTCTCTTGCAATGTTTACTCTAGCAAATTCACACATGGGCAAACGTTTGGCGGCGGTGTTGGTAACAGGTGTGCAATTTGCCTGCGCTGACCAAAAAATCAAAATCGAATCAGATGGATACCAGACCGCGAATCAGATGGATACCAGACCGCAAAAAAATAAAATATCTTAATTGTTGACGGCAGTCTGACGCTACGGCCCATGGCTAGAAACCAGTGCAAAACTATTCATTCGCATCTATACTCAAGCTAAAACGATTTGTTAGCTTAAATAGTGAATAATTACTGCCATGATTATATTGGCTATTACCACTTGAGTAAAACGTTTGCGCAGTCTGTTTTTAGCAGATACGAGATACTTCAAATTTGCATATTGTGGTCATGTGCGCATAGAGACGACGGAGTCGCTCTAAGCTATATTCTACGGCACCGGACCGATTACATCGACCATATCATTAGCCTGCGTGCAGACTTCCCCCGTTTACCCTCCGGGGAACGGAAACGGGGGAAGTCTGCACGCAGGCTACCATATCATAGAATATATATTATTTCGTATAACTTTTTCTTGTTGATATATTTGCTTACAGACGACACTATATCAGTATTAGGTTTATAAAAAACTGATTTATATGTACTAATATACTATGTGTGAATTAACTTATAGTTTTAGGTCGGTTTTCACATCCTACGCCGTCTCGTGAATATTTGAGTCGGTTTCTATTGTTCTTCACAGGGCTTTATTTCTCTTACATCCTCAAAAGCCGGGGAGGGCTTGATATTCAGCAAGGAATTTCGGGGGAAATGATTGAATTGGTTATATGCATGATTTGACAACGATTTAATAAACATTTTGTCGATTCATCCCTACAAACGAGGGATGTATACATGCATATACATCCCTCGTCCACTTTGCGATGAGTATACGGACTCATCCCTGAATAACATTTTATTTTAATCAGATTGAAAACACATGTTAATCACAATATTAAACACTGAAATAATGAAACAGTCCCTCTTTAAGCTAAACTACAATATTCGGATTTTTTCGCACAGAACCTCCACAATCATGAAATAAGTATAGGTTAGTGACCGAAACCGAGGTCACTACGCTGGTTATTAACCCCGAGGGCCGCAGGCCCGAGGGTAATAATAACCAGCGTAGTGACCAAGGTTAAGGTCACTAACCGACTTAGTTTATTCATGACACAGACGATATTTGTCGTTATTTAACAAAAAAATGGTATTCTAGACGTGGTTTTAAAGCGATATAATAGGTCATTTAATATGCAAGGTCAATAACCTATTTATTGACCGCGGCACATCAAAGATAATTTATGCATGAATAAACTAAGTTAGTTAAATCCCTCGAACGTCGGTATTAATCCAGATACATCTATCTGGCTTAATACCTCCGTTCTTGGGATTTAACTTTTACTTAGTAGAAATTTACAAGTTTATCACAAATCATTGAATTTCATTGGCTAAGGAGTTACTATTCGCTTTTAGTATAATTTCATAGTGGAAAAGAGGCTTTCCAGCTTTCTGATTGGTCCGCTCAGCGGTGAATCTGAGGTGATAGTCACCGCCTAGCGCGGTGACTATTACATCACAAGAAATTGTTCTTCAAAAGTAGTTTTGGAAAAGAGACTGGTACTTATTCAACACTGCACTGACTTTACTCGTTTCAGTCTCCCACTCGGAGTTGTCATTTTGAAGTATGAGATTTTAGAATTTGTCGATTCATTGAAGTGTTGATTTTTTTTTTCAAAATGGGGTCTGTAGTTTTTGAGACAAGCAAAAGAGCATAATACTGAAAACATTTATCACTGAGATGTTGTACATATCAAATATCGTAAAAACAAAACTTTATAAAGGTAAGGAAGTATATTTTCTATAATTCTTCGTATTTTTTGTATGTTTTGGCTAGGTTTTGGTCGTAGCGAAGTTTTCGAAAAATTCGTCATGAGTGAAGAACATATTGAACATGAATTAAGTGCAAAAAAGCCGTAACACAGGATCCAAAACACCAGAATAAAAGTCTTTTTAGCATATATTTGAATGTATGTACAAGTTCAATTCCAAAGTAGGATGTTGTTAACTCTTTTTTTGAAATTATTTACTGACATTATTTAAGACTGTGGCTTGCTAACATCGTCTGTGAATAAACAGAATCACCACTGTTAAAATGAAAGCAGTTGTTTAAAAGTTTTTGTTTCAACGTGATTGGTTTTTTATCAACCTCTGAAATTATACTAAAACAATTAGTCACCTCAGTCTCGGTGACTATCGGTGTATTTACCGATAGTCACCTCGACTTCGGTGACTAATTGTTAAATAGAAACCTCTGGCGATACGCCAATGAAAAGCCTTCTTTTAACGAAATTGACCAATCACAAAATGTGTAGCATGTCACGAGCAATGATCATTAGAGCCAGCGGTTGTTCTGTTAAACAATAATGGCGCCGAAATTATCTCTGTTAAACAATAATGGCGCCGAAATTATAACGGAGTGGGCAAATGACAGAAGAAATTGAACATTTAGGCGAAGCAATAAGTTCTACAGAAAACAAAAAAACTGCCGTAACTGCAAATAAAACACATTTCAAAATTACGCTTGCTATTGACAAGATCTCGTGATGTAAACCTACAAGCTAAAATAAATGTTTCTTTCAACTTTTTGTCATTTTTACAAATCAAATGAGTGTATATATATTGTTTCAATATTCTACATGAAAACCCATGCTAAATTACGCAAGAAAACTTTTCTTTTCCATCAGTTACTGTACGGGGCCAAAGAAATGTCCGAAATGACTGTTAAACGTTTGTTATTGGCAGTTAAAAAATGTATTAAACAAGCCTCAAAGAATACGTTATTGTTGAGAAGTTATTTAACTTTTGTTGGTAAATTTATACTAAAACAATTACACAACTCGCCCTCGTTTTCTATAAGCGATATTGACTATTCGCTCATCGAAAACTCATGCTCGTTGTCTAATTGTTAAATATAATATAGTTGGCACTTGGTGTGCGTAACCCCAAAAGCAAGGGTTGCAAGGCATTTAACATTACTCAATAAAATTTTGAGTAAGTTGTCGTAAATACCTTTACCCATGGCTTGAGTTGACTGAATACCTACTCAAAACTGAGTAAAACGCTACGCTTACTAAAAAAAAATGAGTAAAGTTTAACGATTGAAATTTACTCAACAGTTGAGTAAAGCAAAAGTGGGCGATTACTTGCAAATGAGTAAAAGTTTACTCAGTATTTTTAGTAGTAATTACTGACTAACATTTTAGAGAGAATTAATAGTATATCTGTGTACTGAACTGCAGAAAGAGAACCACACTTATAAAGTAATTGTTGAATAGTGATAATATCTGCTGTTACCATGGTAATAATGGCGTTTGAAATTTCTCAAATTTTCACGATTTTCTTCTATTTAGAAGCATATTTCCTTTGTCAAAATTTCTAAAAATTGTCATCAGCTCATTTTTTTCCACACAGAAGCTACAGCAAAGTGTTAGGGAAAGTTGTCAAGACAGATTTCTCACTATAAACTTAATGGATTAAAAAAGTGCTTCTGTTGTTTTATGCACAAACTTCTAAAAAATTTACAAGCAAATGTATGATATTTGAGAATTTTTATTGCTCGGACGGCTGCTGAAGTGACAGAATATCAACTAGACAAGATTGCTATTGGCGCATGTGCGGACCCCATACTCGTTACCAATCCCTTCTTAAATTAACGTAGGGAGCCACCTTAAATAATACTGAATTGGAAAATGCATGTGCTTACTTTCGTGAGACGATGACTCGATGTAATCATGATTTTGAATCTGCAAATTACCATCTTGACCATCGTGAGTATCTGGAGCTGTAAGCAATATATAACAAACAAATGAGCGAATAAAATCTAAATTTTTAAGAGTATATATAAATTAGAAATTTTTATGATTGTGTTTAAAAGAACGCTAAAAATTACTAAAAATGGCTATTACATGCTCTTCATATCTTATCCCGTTTTCGAATTATAATATATCAATTTGAGCTATGACGACACAAGTATGGCACAGCAGTACAAAACTGAAAGTCTTCAGACTGGTTTGTGTCTGCCTGATAAGGCGGGCGTCATGTCATTGTGTATCTTGTAGGTAACTTTAAATGTCCACGACCGTATGTGCAAGTCACGTGGTGCATTGCGTTTTTTCTTCGTTCCATCGGGTATAATAGACCTTTTCACCAATAGCGGCGCCATCTTGAATTCGCAATGCATTGTGGTCTATCCAGGGTAGCAAGCTTAATTAAAAAGGTGGTTGAGTAGTGTGGAGACACAATGAGGTCGTTTTTACTTTATAAACACTTTCGTGGCAAAAGCAACAATTCTCGGACGTATAAAGATAGATTCATAACAAATATACCCTTTTATTTTTTTATCAGTCGTGAGCGGGCGGAATCCTAGGTAATGCTGCAATTTGATTGGCTGCGTGAGCGGGCAGTTTTTTACGATATCTGACCACGGTCACGGAATCCTAAATTTAATTTTAAAATTCATTTAAAATTGACCGATTTTCATAACTATTTCGCTTGCCACAGAAAAAATAAATTCAACAGAGAGCTACGGGGATGCAAATGAGTTTTATTATTCAAATGGTTTTGACAACTTCATGACAGTGTAAATAGCGAATTTTAAAAGAAACGCTGGGAAAACTGTGACAAAGCAAAATTTACGAGTTGACATGTATTTATAAAGAAAACAGTTTAAAACGGTAGGAAAAACATACATAAACTTGTGAACACAGTATTTTGAATCACTAAATGAAACTATATAGAAATATATATAAAAAATCATACCACGAGATTAAGATAGAAAAGCTCAGTGAAACCTTTTGACACTAAACTGTCTTTCTTCTGTTATCCAACCGCTATACTCAACAAAACCGCTACAAGTCTTTTACCTTTTAGCCAAACATTTTCCACATGCCAACCTCATCGTCTCATGTCCTTGAAACTTGAAATTACAAATGGCTTACTGACAAGCATTTTCGTCTTCAAACTCGAGGACCACACTTTCAATTTTCATGCAGTCAGCCAAATATTGAAAGCGACTTTCCAAGCGAACAGCCAAAAACGAGCAAGCGATGAAGAAGAACGACGAAAAATCTTTATCAACTAAACTTTAAAAACACTTGGACTGCATTTTGACTTCCCTTCGTAACTAGATCTTCGAATTTTGAATGTTTTTTTTATGACAAAAAAGGTTCCAAGCTTCCCTGTAAGACTGCATGTCGGCAGTTGTTTACTCTCGAACGATAAACTTTGGACTTTTGAATATCACGTGAACGTCATCTCGATTACGCAACTTAATTCAATTATGTTAATTTCTCTAATTATGTAACAAAAAAATAAATAAGTTATTTACCGTTCTGGTCGGTCCGTATAGAAAAATATTTGCCCTCGGTCTCAAAAATGTCCCTCGGCCTGCGGCCTCGGGCCTTTCTTAAGACCTCGGGCAAATATTTTTCTATACGGACCCCCCAGCCGGTAAATAACATATATATCCGTCCAAGCATTGTTACTTTTACTAATATTACAACGTTCATATTTAGATATTGTTGCCACGAAAGTATTTATGAAGATAAATTTACCGCGTTGTCTCTCCATACTAAGCAATCACCTTATTAATTGAGGTTGTTACCATGGATAGACCACAATGCATTGCGAATTCAAGATGGCGCCGCTATTGGTGAAAAGGTCCATTGCATCTGCTGC